>ONZH01003805.1:0-378607 GCA_900303285.1 Rhinella marina | reverse complement strand
GGATGGCTGGCTGGCTGGCATGGCTAGCGGATGGCTAGCTGGCTGGCTGGATGGTGGGCTGGATGGATGGATGGTGGGCTGGCTGGCTGGATGGAGGGCTGGCTGGATGGAGGGCTGGCTGGATGGAGGGCTGGCTGGACGGATGGCTGGCTGGATGGACGGCTGGCTGGATGACTAGCTGGCTGGGGCTGGCTGCTGGCTGGCTGGCTGGGTGGACGCTGGCTGGATGGACGGCTGGCTGGATGGCTGGCTGGCTGGACGGCTGGCTGGATGGCTGGCTGGACGGCTGGCTGGCTGGCTGGCTGGACAGCTGGCCTGGATGGACGTGGCTGGCGGCTGGATGGCGCTGGTGAGCTGGACGGCTGGCGGCTGGATGGACGGCTGGCTGGCAGCGGCGCTGGCTGGCTGACGGCTGGCTGACGGCTGGCTGGCTGGACGGGGACTGGCTGGTGGACGCTGGATGGACGGCTGGCTGGCATGGACGGCTGGCTGGATGGACGGCTGGCTGGATGGACGGCTGGCTGGATGGACGGCTGGCTGGATGGCTGGCTGGCGGGTGGGATGGCTGGCTGGCTGGCGGGCGGGATGGATGGAGGGCTGGATGGCTGGATGGCTGGCTGGATGGAGGGTTGGCTGGCTGGATGGAGGGCTGGCTGGATGGCTAGCTGGCTGGATGGATGGCTGGCTGGATGGCTAGCTGGATGGATGGCTAGCGGGGATGGCTAGCTGGCTGACTGGCTGGATGGTGGGCTGGCTGGCTGGATGGTGGGCTGGCTGGCTGGATGGAGGGCTGGCTGGCTGGATGGAGGGCTGGCTGGACGGATGGCTGGCTGGACGGATGGCTGGCTGGATGGACGGCTGGCTGGACGGACGGGCTGGCGCGATGATGGCTGGCTGGAATGGACGTCTGGCTGGCTAGATGGCTGGCTGGACGGCTGGCTGGCTGGATGGATGGCTGGACGGCTGGCTGGCTGGATGGAGGGCTGGCTGGATGGAGGGGCTGGCTGGATGGAGGGCGGGCTGGATGGATGGATGGCTGGCTGGATGGAGGGCTGGCTGGACGGATGGCTGGCTGGACGGCTGGCTGGATGGATGGATGGATGGATGGATGGATGGCTGGATGGACGGCTGGCTGGACGGATGGCTGGCTGGATGGGACGGCTGGCTGTATGGATGGCTGGCTGGACGGCTGGCTGGATGGCTAGCTAGCTGACTGGCTGGCTGGACGGCTGGCTGGCGGGATGGCTGGATGGAGGGCTGGCTGGCTGGATGGAGGGCTGGCTGGCTAGCTGGCTGGATGGAGGCTGGATGGCTGGCTGGTTTGACGGCTGGTTGATGGCTGGCTGGATTGACGGCTGGCTGGATTGACGGCTGCTGGATTGACGGCTGCTGGATTGACGGCTGGCTGGATGACGGCTGGCTGGATTGACGGCTGGCTGGATTGACGCTGGCTGGATAGTGGGCTGGCTGGATAGTGGGCTGGCTGGATGGACGGCTGGCTGGCTGGACGGCTGGCTGGACGGCTGGCTGGACGGCTGGCTGGACGGGCTGGCTGGATGGACGGCTGGCTGGACGGCTGGCTGGATGGACGGCTGGCTGGACGGCTAGCTGGCTGGACGGCTAGCTGGCTGGACGGCTGGCTGGCTGGACGGCTGGCTGGCTGGCTGGACGGCTGGCTGGCTGGCTAGCTGGCTGGACGGATAGCTGGCTGGACGGATAGCTGGCTGGCTAGCTAGCTTGCTGGATGGAGGGCCGGCTGGCTGGATGGCTAGCTAGCTTACTGGGCTGGCGGGATGGCTGGACGGCTGGCTGGCTGGCTGGACGGCTGGCTGGCTGGACGGCTGGCTGGATGGCTAGCTGGCTGGATGGCTAGCTGGCTGGACGGATGGCTGGCTGGACGGATGGCTGGATGGCTAGCTAGCTTACTGCCTGGCGGGACGGCTGGCTGGATGGAGGGCTGGATGGGCTAGTTAGCTTACTGGCTGGCTAGCTGGCTGGATGGCTAGCTGGCTGGCTGGATGGACGAATGGCTAGCTGGCTGGCTGGATGGACGGCTGGCTGGATGGCTAGCGGGATGGCTGGCTGGATGGACGGCTGGCTGGATGGCTAGCTGGCTGGATGGCTGGCTGGATGGAGGGCTGGCTGGACGGATGGCTGGCTGGCTGGATGGCTGGAGGGCTGGCTGGATGGACGGCTGGCTGAATGGATGGACGGCTGGTTGGCTGGCTGGATGGACGGCTGGCTGTATGGATGGCTGGCTGGACGGCTGGCTGGATGGCTAGCTTGCTGACTGGCTGGCTGGACGGCTGGCTGGCGGGATGGCTGGATGGAGGGCTGGCTGGCTGGAGGGCTGGCTGGCTAGCTGGCTGGATGGCTAGCGGGATGGCTGGCTGGATTGACGGCTGGCTGGATGGCTGGCTGGACGGCTGGCTGGCTGGCTGGATGGCTGGCTGGATGGCTAGCTGGACGGATGGCTGGCTGGACGGATGGCTGGATGGCTAGCTAGCTTACTGCCTGGCGGACGGCTGGCTGGATGGAGGGCTGGATGGCTAGCTAGCTTACTGGCTGGCTGGCTGGACAGCTGGCTGGATGGCTAGCTGGCTGGCTGGACGGCTGGCTGGCTAGCTGGCTGGCTGGACGGCTGGCTGGATGGACGAATGGCTAGCTGGCTGGCTGGATGGACGGCTGGACAGCTGGCTGGATGGCTAGCTAGCTGACTGGCTGGGTGGCTAGCTGGCTGGCTGGACGGCTGGCTGGATGGCTAGCGGGATGGCTGGCTGGGTGGCTAGCTGGCTGGCTGGACGGCTGGCTGGATGGCTAGCGGGATGGCTGGCTGGATGGCTAGCTAGCTGACTGGCTGGCTAGCTAGCTGACTGGCTGGCGGGATGGCTTAGCTGGACGGCTGGCTGGCTGGATGGAGGGCTGGCTGGACGGATGGCTGGCTGGACGGATGGCTGGCTGGACGGATGGCTGGCTGGACGGATGGCTGGCTGGATGGACGGCTGGCTGGACGGACGGCTGGCGCGATGGATGGCTGGCTGGATGGACGTCTGGCTGGCTAGATGGCTGGCTGGACGGCTGGCTGGCTGGCTGGCTGGATGGATGGATGGCTGGACGGCTTGGCTGGCTGGATGGAGGGCTGGCTGGATGGAGGGCTGGCTGGATGGATGGATGGCTGGCTGGATGGAGGGCTGGCTGGACGGATGGCTGGCTGGACGGCTGGCTGGCTGGCTGGATGGATGGATGGATGGCTGGATGGACGGCTGGCTGGACGGATGGCTGGCTGGAATGGACGGCTGGCTGTATGGATGGCTGGCTGGACGGCTGGCTGGATGGCTAGCTAGCTGACTGGCTGGCTGGACGGCTGGCTGGCGGGATGGCTGGATGGAGGGCTGGCTGGCTGGATGGAGGGCTGGCTGGCTAGCTGGCTGGATGGAGGGCTGGATGGCTGGCTGGTTTGACGGCTGGTTTGACGGCTGACTGGATGGCTGGCTGGATTGACGGCTGGCTGGATTGACGGCTGGCTGGATTGACGGCTGGCTGGATTGACGGCTGGCTGGATTGACGGCTGGCTGGATTGACGGCTGGCTGGATTGACGGCTGGCTGGATTGACGGCTGGCTGGATAGTGGGCTGGCTGGATAGTGGGCTGGCTGGATGGACGGCTGGCTGGATGGACGGCTGGCTGGCTGGATGGACGGCTGGCTGGATGGACGGCTGGCTGGACGGCTGGCTGGCTGGGACGGCTGGCTGGATGGACGGCTGGCTGGACGGCTGGCTGGACGGCTAGCTGGCTGGACGGCTGGCTGGCTGGACGGCTGGCTGGCTGGCTGGACGGCTGGCTGGCTGGCTAGCTGGCTGGACGGCTGGCTGGACGGATAGCTGGCTGGCTAGCTAGCTTGCTGGATGGAGGGCCGGCTGGCTGGATGGCTAGCTAGCTTACTGGCTGGCGGGATGGCTGGCTGGCTGGACGGCTGGCTGGCTGGACGGCTGGCTGGCTGGCTGGACGGCTGGCTGGCTGGACGGCTGCTGATGGCTAGCTGGCTGGATGGCTAGCTGGCTGGACGGATGCTGGCTGACGGATGGCTGGATGGCTAGCTAGCTTACTGCCTGGCGGGACGGCTGGCTGGATGGCGGGCTGGATGGCTAGTTAGCTTACTGGCTGCTAGCTGGCTGGATGGCTAGCTGGCTGCTGGATGGACGATGGCTAGCTGGCTGGCTGGATGGCGGCTGGCTGGATGGCTAGCGGGATGGCTGGCTGGATGGCTGGCTGGATGGACGGCTGGCTGGATGGACGGCTGCTGGATGGCTAGCTGGCTGGAGGCTGGCTGGACGGATGGCTGGCTGGCTGGATGGGCTGGAGGGCTGGCTGGATGGACGGCTGGCTGAATGGATGGACGGCTGGTTGGCTGCTGGATGGACGGCTGGCTGTATGGATGGCTGGCTGGAATGGCTAGCTTTCTGACTGGCTGGCTGGACGGCTGGCTGGCGGGATGGCTGGATGGAGGGCTGGCTGGCTGGAGGGCTGGCTGGCTAGCTGGCTGGATGGCTAGCGGGATGGCTGGCTGGATTGCACGGCTGGCTGGATGGCTGGCTGGACGGCTGGCTGGCTGGCTGGATGGCTGGCTGGATGGCTAGCTGGACGGATGGCTGGCTGGACGGATGGCTGGATGGCTAGCTAGCTTACTGCCTGGCGGGACGGCTGGCTGGATGGAGGGCTGGATGGCTAGCTAGCTTACTGGCTGGCTGGCTGGACAGCTGGCTGGATGGCTAGCTGGCTGGCTGGACGGCTGGCTGGCTAGCTGGCTGGCTGGACAGCTGGCTGGATGGACGAATGGCTAGCTGGCTGGCTGGATGGACGGCTGGACAGCTGGCTGGATGGCTAGCTAGCTGACTGGCTGGATGGCTAGCTGGCTGGCTGGACGGCTGGCTGGATGGCTAGCGGGATGGCTGGCTGGATGGCTAGCTAGCTGACTGGCTGGCTAGCTAGCTGACTGGCTGGCGGGATGGCTAGCTGGACGGCTGGCTGGCTGGATGGCTAGCGGGATGGCTGGCTGGCTAGCGGATGGATGGCTTGATGGATGGCTGGCTGGATGGCTAGCTGGCTGGATGGATGGCCGGCAGGATGGCTAGCTGGCTGGATGGCTGGCTGGATGGATGGCCGGCAGGATGGCTAGCTGGCTGGATGGATGGCTGGCTGGATGGATGGCTGGCTGGATGGATGGCCGGCAGGATGGCTAGCTGGCTGGATGGATGGCTAGCTGGCTGGATGGATGGATGGACGGCTGGCGGGATGGATGGCTAGCTGTATGGAGGGCTGGCTGGATGGATGGCTGGCTAGCTGGCTGGTGGGCTGGATGGATGGCTGGTGGGCTGGCTGGATGGATGGATGGGTGGCTGGATGGATGCCACTGATAATGCCAGCAACTCTGTATTTACAGAAGATGGTATACAGGCAGGGTTAGGCAGCAGCGTCTTCTTCTGTCTTTGGCGCGCTGCTGTAGTCACGTGCCCACCCTCCTCTCATCTCCTCTTCCACCGCTGACGGAGCGGGCCCGGCTGTTTTCACTGCAGCAGGCAGCGCGTAACTGAAGCGCTGCTTCTCTACACACACTTTCACTTGTTATTGGCCGGCGGCCTGGCAAACAGTCGGGCGCGCTGCTGTAGTCACGTGCCCACCCTCCGACTCCTCCTCTCATCTCCTGTTCCACCGCTGACGGAGGGGGCGGGCCCGGCTGTTTTCACTTCAGCAGGCAGCGCGTAACTGAAGCGCTGCTGCTGCTGCTGCACGTAGATTTCCCCTTATGGCCGCGGCCCGGCAAACAATCAGTCAGGGCCCGGTCCTGGGCCGCGGCCCGGTGGTTGTGGACCACTGCCCTAGGGGTCTAAAATAAAAAAAATATGATTTAAATAGTAATAAAAAAAAATATTAAAAATTCAAATCTCCCCATCTTTCCCCTTCTGTGATGCATATCAAATACCTAAAATTATTTTAGACCAAGTACCCTACTTCATAGCAGTGGCCTCTTTCAGCAGGATGTTTCCCACAATTATTCGCAACTTGCAAAATCTTAAGACCCCATGGGTAGTCCATGCCTCAATGGTTCACACCTGTTTTGATGGCCTAAACAATGTTAGTACACCTATATTAGTTGTGTCTGGCTCCTGGCCTAAAACAACCTGCTGAGCACAACTGATATATGTGAAGCCGGCCTAATTAAAAAGGGTTTTTCTGGGGACATTTGATAACAAAGAAAGGTGGAAAGGCCACCACAGCTCAGCCGCCAGTTCCTTCTGCTGTCCTGCAGTGATCTGCAGGTGGTCCTAACCCCATGGCTGCAGGACCGCAACAGAGACCGTGGTGGTGGAGTGTCCAGGTGACCAATGCTGCATCTATTATTTCAGCACATCACATAGAAAATGTTGGCATTTTGGAGAATAACACTGTTTTATGTTTCTACAGTCAGAGCAGATTTTGAAGTCTATAAAGAATATATTTTTTTTTTGTAGGCCTGTAAAATGTACCTGTTCCTGCTTCTGTCCCTGTGTGTGACGCTTAGCTGTGGACACTATGACACTGAAGACTGGACTGATCCTACAGACATGTTTAATTACGATGCAGCTACTGGCAAAATGATCAAACTGAAGGTGATTTGTCTATGGAATATGGGTGGGCAATTCTGGGAAATGTAATGCTTGGCATCAGTGACATTATCCCACTCTCCTCATAAATAGTCTGTATTTGGTGACCACAGTAAATACATTCGGTTTTGTCTCCTAGAGGTAGTCCTACCATATAAAATTCATAGTATAGATAATGTAAGGGATCGCTCTCTCACAGGGCTTGGCAATGACAGACTTCTCAACAAACGGGGTTTTAAAGTCCACAGGGTGCTTTATTCCAACAGAAATACAGGTGTTCCTTCCCAGTGATAACATCACAACCAAACATAAATACAAAATGTACACCTGCCGACTAATACATAGGTCTCTGAGACCGGCTTCACTAGCAGCCTCCTGGCTGTGAACAACATGCGACCTTGGGGGATCACGGTCTAACAACCCTCCTGGCTGTGACCACACCAAGCCTCTCAGGCTTCCCGCTCTCAGAGTCAGTTCTTCTCCCCCCAAACACATACACTGAGGGTTGATTTATCCCTCAGTTATTATCTCGGCAGGCCTCACCTTCAATCACCTCAGGTTAAGGCCTCATGCACACGGCTGATGCCGGTCACAGCCCGCATTGCGGCCCAAAACAGCGGGTCCGCAATATGCTGCACTGGCCATGTGCTCACCACATCACGGATGCGGATCTATTCACTTGAGGCACGGAACGCCACAGAAGCACTACGTAGTGTTCTACTTTTTTGCGGTGCGGACAGATCACGGACCTGTCTGCAGCAGTTGCATGGATAGTGCCCGTGCATTGTGGACCACAACGGCTGTGTGCAAGAGGCCTAAAGGGAATACTTATACTGGAAGGGTGTGGACTTGTAGGTCCCACTACCAACCCTAACCACCAGTCCAAAATCCAGCCCAGAGCAGAATCTAAACAAACCTGTCTTCTGAAACCACTGCAGCTTTCTGGATTTCAGTTATAGGTATCTGGGTGGGATACACACGCTGTCCAGCACTATACAGTACACATTACCACAATAATAAAAATATTTTCTGTGTACTTTCTGTTTAAATTTGATCCAGTGCAGAGTTATGACATTTACTAACATAGCATGGCGCCACTTGGTGTTCAGATGTGCGCATCCTTCTATTGAGCTGGTGGGCACGCAGGTCTCTGCATAATGGGCCTCTGTTATTACAGGGCAGCCAATAGAAATCCCTTCCTGAGCAGGGCTGCTGCAGCATTCATAGCGGTGTAGCTGAGAAGACTCCTTGCAGGGGAAGTAAAAAGGGTATATATTGTCAGCTACCAGAGGGAGAAGGAGACTGATTATGTTCAGAGCCTGCCAACAGAAGCACAGATTAGTCACAGCACCAAGAAGGACACATGAAAGCAAAAAAATACTGAAACATTTATTTTTTTCTGATAAAAACACTTCAAATGACTTTAAAACAAATATCAATAGCATTTCATGAATTTTGGTATAAAATGACTCATCTGACATTTCCTTTAGGAGTCTCATTTAAAAGGGCTCTACCCTGAGGTCAGCTGATCGGTGTGGGTTTAGCTCCTGAGTCCAGCTGTTGCAGGGTGAAGTTTTGTCTGGCATATACTTTCCTACCCTGCCCATATGTCCTATTGAGATACATATATATTATAATGCGCCTAAGTGAAAGCAACTTCCAAAAGTCTGTATGTTACATGATCACCAGGAATAGTAAAATATGGCTGATTTTCCCCAAATATGGCACCACACCGGTCCACAGGTTGTGTCTGGTATTGCAGCTCAGCTCTTCTGAAGGCCATGGGGCTAGGCTGAACTGAGCTGTGAATTGAACTCTTGATGGATATGTATGACATGTTCTCTGTGAGTGATGTTTTGTTATAGGATGTAACATTTTCCATGCTACAGTTTCAAATTGTTTGCATGGCATTGCCGTTTTTGTATTTTGTGCAAATGTATTTCTTGAATTTTTGAAGGGTCTTGTAGACATCAGCATTGTGTGGCACCACGTACATGACAGTTACCTGTCAGATGTAAACTGCCCACAGCACCTTCTTCATCTGGTATAGTATTTGCCCAGTGAATAGTACTGTACAGCCCATGGCTTCAATGCTTTACTGTACATGTGCCGCGGGGTGAGAGCACTCTCCTCTCTACAGCTGCTATGTAGCAATAGTCACTGCACATGCGCTGCAGGGTGGGAGCGCTCTCCTCTCTACAGCTGTTGTACAGTACTATTCACTGCATGTGCTCTGTGGGGCGGAGCACTCTCCTCTCTACAGCTGTTGTATAGCATTATTCACTGCACAGGCGCTGTGGGACGGAAGCTCTCTCCTCTACAGCTGCTGTATAGTACTATTCACTGCACATGTGCCACGGTGTGAGAGCACTCTCCTCTTTACAGCTGCTATATAGCACTATTCACTACACAGGCGCAGTGGGGCAGGAGCACTCTCCTCTCTATAGCTGCTATATAGCACTATTTACTGCACATGTGCCGCGGGGTGGGAGCACTCTCCTCTTTACAGCTGTTGTATAGTACCATTTACTGCACATGCTCTGTGGGGCAGGAGCACTTTCCCTTCTGTAGCTGCTGTATAGTACTATTCACTGCACATGTTCTGTGGGGCAGAGCACTCTCTTCTCTACAGCTAATGTATCATTTACTGCACAGGCTCCGTGGGGCGGAGCACTCTCCTCTCTATAGCTGTTGTATAGTACCATTTACTGCACATGCTCTGTGGGGCAGGAGCATTTTCCCTTCTGTAGCTGCTGTATAGTACTATTCACTGCACATGCTCTGTGGGGCGGAGCACTCTCCTCTCTACAGCTGTTGTATAGTACCATTTACTGCACATGCTCTGTGGGGCGGAGCACTCTCCTCTCTACAGCTGTTGTATAGTACTATTCACTGCACATGCTCTGTGGGGCGGAGCACTCTCTCTATAGCTGTTGTATAGTACTATTCACTGCACATGCTCTGTGGGGCGGAGCACTCTCCTTTCTATAGCTGCTGTATAGTACCAGTTTACTGCACATGCTCTGTGAGACGGAGCACTCTCCTCTCTACAGCTGATGTATAGTACTATTCACTGCACATGCTCTGTGGGAATGAGCACTCTCCTTCTCTATAGCTGCTGTATAGTACCATTTACTGCACATGCTCTGTGGGGCGGAGCACTCTCCTTTCTATAGCTGCTGTATAGTACCAATCACTGCACATGCTCGGTGGGGCAGGAGCACTCTCCTCTCTATAGCTGCTGTATAGTACCATTTACTGCACATGCTCTGTGGGGCAGGAGCACTCTCCTCTCTACAGCTGTTGTATCGTACTATTCACTGCACATGCTGTGTGGGCGGAACACTCTCCTTGCTACAGCTGTTGTATAGTACCATTTACTGCACATGCGCTGTGGGGCGGAGCACTCTCCTCAGACACTGAGCATGGTGCCCGCACTCTGTGACATGTAAGATGCCCTTTTTCCAATAAAAGCGACTAAAGAAGCCCGGTGAGTGCCGCACTTTTTCTTATTCTCAAGTTTTGGAGCACTCTCCTCTCTATAGCTGTTGTATAGTACTATTCACTGCACATGCTCTGTGGGGCGGAGCACTCTCCTCTCTACAGCTGTTTTATAGTACCATTTACTGCACGTGCTCTGTGGGGCGGAGCACTCTCTTCTCTACAGCTGTTGTATAGTACTATTCACTGCACATGCTCTGTGGGGCGGAGCACTCTCTTCTCTACAGCTAATGTATCATTTACTGCACAGGCTCCGTGGGGCGGAGCACTCTCCTCTCTATAGCTGTTGTATAGTACCATTTACTGCACATGCTCTGTGGGGCAGGAGCATTTTCCCTTCTGTAGCTGCTGTATAGTACTATTCACTGCACGTGCTCTGTGGGGCGGAGCACTCTCATCTCTACAGCTGTTGTATAGTACCATTTACTGCATATGCTCTGTGGGGCGGAGCACTCTCCTCTCTACAGCTGTTGTATAGTACTATTCACTGCACATGCTCTGTGGGGCGGAGCACTCTCCTCTCTACAGCTGTTGTATAGTACTATTCACTGCACATGCTCTGTGGGGCGGAGCACTCTCTCTATAGCTGTTGTATAGTACTATTCACTGCACATGCTCTGTGGGGCAGAGCACTCTCCTTTCTATAGCTGCTGTATAGTACCAGTTACTGCACATGCTCTGTGAGACGGAGCACTCTCCTCTCTACAGCTGTTGTATAGTACTATTCACTGCACATGCTCTGTGGGGCAGGAGCACTCTCCTCTCTATAGCTGCTGTATAGTACCATTTACTGCACATGCTCTGTGGGGCAGGAGCACTCTCCTCTCTACAGCTGTTGTATAGTACTATTCACTGCACATGCTGTGTGGGCGGAACACTCTCCTTGCTACAGCTGTTGTATAGTACTATTCACTGCACATGCCCTGTGGGCGGAACACTCCTTACTACAGCTGTTGTATAGTACTATCAACTGCACATGCGCTGTGGGGCGGAGCACTCTCCTCTCTATAGCTGTTGTATAGTACCATTTACTGCACATGCTCAGTGGGGCGGAGCACTCTCTTCTCTTTAACTGCTGTATAGTACCATTTACTGCACATGCTCTGTGGGGCGGAGCACTCTCCTCTCTATAGCTGTTGTATAGTACTATTCACTGCACATGCTCTGTGGGGCAGGAGCACTCTCCTCTTTATAGATGTTGTATAGTACTATTCACTGCACATGCTCTGTGGGGCGGAGCACTCTCCTCTCTATAACTGCAGTATAGTACCATTTACTGCACATGCTCAGTGGGGCGGAGCACTCTCTTCTCTTTAACTGCTGTATAGTACCATTTACTGCACATGCTCTGTGTGGCAGCTGCTCCTCTCTCCTCTCTACAGCTGCTGTATAGTACTATTCACTGCACATGCTCTGTGGGGCGGAGCACTCTCCTCTCTACAGCTGTTGTATAGTACCATTCACTGCACATGCTCTGTGGGGCGGAGCACTCTCCTCTCTACAGCTGTTGTATAGTACCATTCACTGCACATGCTCTGTGGGGCGGAGCACTCTCCTCTCTACAGCTGCTTTATAGTACTATTCACTGGCACATGCTCTGTGGGGCGGAGCACTCTCCTCTCTACAGCTGTTGTATAGTACTATTCACTGCACATGCTCTTCGGGGCGGAGCACTCTCTCTACAGCTGTTGTATAGTACTATTCACTGCACATGCTCTGTGGGGCGGAGCACTCTCCTCTCTATAGCTGCTGTATCGTACTATTCACTGCACATGCTCTGTGGGACGGAGCACTCTCCTCTCTACAGCTGTTGTATAGTACCATTTACTGCACATGCTCTGTGGGGCGGAGCACTCTCCTCTCTACAGCTGTTGTATAGTACTATTCACTGCACATGCTCTGTGGGGCGGAGCACTCTCTCTACAACTGTTGTATAGTACTATTCACTGCACATGCTCTGTGGGGCGGAGCACTCTCCTCTCTATAGCTGCTGTATCGTATTATTCACTGCACATGCTCTGTGAGGCGGAGCACTCTCCTCTCTATAGCTGTTGTATAGTACTATTCACTGCACATGCTCTGTGGGGCAGAGCACTTTCTCTATAGCTGTTGTATAGTACTATTCACTGCACATGCTCTGTGGGGCGGAGCACTCTCCTCTGTATAGCTGTTGTATCGTATTATTCACTGCACATGCTCTGTGGGGCGGAGCACTCTCCTCTCTACAGCTGTTGTATAGTACTATTCACTGCACATGCTCTGTGGGGCGGAGCACTCTCCTCTCTACAGCTGTTGTATAGTACTATTCACTGCACATTCTCTGTGGGGCAGGAGCACTCTCCTCTCTACAGCTGTTGTATAGTACCATTTACTGCACATACTCTGTGGGGCGGAGCACTCTCTACAGCTGTTGTATAGTACTATTCACTGCACATGCTCTGTGGGGCAGAGCACTTTCTCTATAGCTGTTGTATAGTACTATTCACTGCACATGCTCTGTGGGGCGGAGCACTCTCCTCTCTACAGCTGTTGTATAGTACTATTCACTGCACATGCTCTGTGGGGCGGAGCACTCTCCTCTCTACAGCTGTTGTATAGTACTATTCACTGCACATGCTCTGTGGGGCGGAGCACTCTCCTCCTTACAGCTGTTGTATAGTACTATTCACTGCACATGCTCTGTGGGGCGGAGCACTCTCCTCTCTACAGCTGTTGTATAGTACTATCAACTGCACATGCTCTGTGGGGCAGGAGCACTCTCCTCTCTAGCTGCTGTATAGTACCATTTACTGCACATGCTCTGTGGGGCGGAGCACTCTCCTCTCTACAGCTGTTGTATAGTACTATTCACTGCACATGCTCTGTGGGCGGAACACTCTCCTCACTACAGGTGTTGTATAGTACCATTTACTGTACATGCGCTGTGGGGCGGAGCACTCTCCTCTCTATAGCTGTTGTATAGTACCATTTACTGCACATGCTCAGTGGGGCAGAGCACTCTCTTCTCTTTAACTGCTGTATAGTACCATTTACTGCACATGCTCTGTGGGGCGGAGCACTCTCCTCTCTATAGCTGTTGTATAGTACCATTTACTGCACATGCTCTGTGGGGCGGAGCACTCTCCTCTCTATAACTGTTGTATAGTACCATTTACTGCACATGCTCTGTGGGGCGGAGCACTCTCTTCTCTATAACTGCTGTATAGTACTATTCACTGCACATGCTCTGTGGGCGGAACACTCTCCTTACTACAGCTGTTGTATAGTACCATTTACTGCACATGCGCTGTGGGGCGGAGCACTCTCCTCTCTATAGCTGTTGTATAGTACTATTCACTGCACATGCTCTGTGGGGCAGGAGCACTCTTCTCTTTATAGATGTTGTATAGTACTATTCACTGCACATGCTCTGTGGGGCGGAGCACTCTCCTCTCTATAACTGCAGTATAGTACCATTTACTGCACATGCGCTGTGGGGCGGAGCACTCTCCTCTCTATAGCTGTTGTATAGTACTATTCACTGCACATGCTCTGTGGGGCAGGAGCACTCTTCTCTTTATAGATGTTGTATAGTACTATTCACTGCACATGCTCTGTGGGGCGGAGCACTCTCCTCTCTTTAACTGCTGTATAGTACCATTTACTGCACATGCTCTGTGTGGCAGCTGCTCCTCTCTCCTCTCTACAGCTGCTGTATAGTACTATCCTCTCTACAACTCTCCTCTCTACAGCTGCTGTATAGTACTATTCACTGCACATGCTCTGTGGGGCGGAGCACTCTCCTCTCTATAGCTCTTGTATAGTACCATTTACTGCACATGCGCTGTGGGGCGGAGCACTCTCCTCTCTATAGCTCTTGTATAGTACCATTCACTGCACATGCTCTGTGGGGCGGAGCATTCTCCTCTCTACAGCTGTTGTATAGTACTATTCACTGCACATGCTCTGTGGGGCGGAGCACTCTCTCTACAGCTGTTGTATAGTACTATTCACTGCACATGTTCAGTGGGGCGGAGCACTCTCCTCTCTACAGCTGTTGTATAGTACCATTTACTGCACATGCTCTGTGGGGCGGAGCACTCTGCTCTCTACAGCTGTTGTATTGTACTATTCACTGCACATGCTCTGTGGGGCGGAGCACTCTCTCTACAGCTGTTGTATAGTACTATTCACTGCACATGCTCTGTGGGGCGGAGCACTCTCCTCTCTATAGCTGTTGTATAGTACTATTCACTGCACATGCTCTGTGGGGCGGAGCACTCTCCTCTGTATAGCTGTTGTATAGTACTATTCACTGCACATGCTCTGTGGGACGGAGCATTCTCCTCTCTATAGCTGCTGTATAGTACCATTTACTGCACATGCGCTGTGGGGCGGAGCATTCTCCTCTCTACAGCTGTTGTATAGTACCATTTACTGCACATACTCTGTGGGGCGGAGCATTCTCCTCTCTACAGCTGTTGTATAGTACTATTCACTGCACATGCTCTGTGGGGCGGAGCACTCTCCTCTCTATAGCTGTTGTATAGTACTATTCACTGCACATGCTCTGTGGGGCGGAGCACTCTCCTCTGTATAGCTGTTGTATAGTACTATTCACTGCACATGCTCTGTGGGACGGAGCATTCTCCTCTCTATAGCTGCTGTATAGTACCATTTACTGCACATGCGCTGTGGGGCGGAGCATTCTCCTCTCTATAGCTGCTGTATCGTACTATTCACTGCACATTCTCTGTGGGGCAGGAGCACTCTCCTCTCTACAGCTGTTGTATAGTACCATTTACTGCACATGCTCTGTGGGGCGGAGCACTCTCCTCTCTATAGCTGCTGTATCGTACTATTCACTGCACATGCTCTGTGGGGCGGAGCACTCTCCTCTCTATTGCTGCTGTATAGCACTATTTACTGGGTGTGCGCTGGAAGTAAAAGTGCGGGATCCCCTGAGAACATTGAGAACCTCCTGAGGGCATGATGTTCCCTGGTCTGGAGAATGACAATCTGTCTGCAAGGGGCGGGAGGGGAAGTCTGACTTCCAGGAGGTTTGCATCGGCCTCCTTGACTTCAAGAAGCTAAATTGCATTCAGCGAGAACAATAATTAAAGTGCCTCTTTTGATGTTTGCAAGTTACACAAAGGAATGAAGAGTCACTTCATTATTTGTAAGATCTTTGTTCACTGTCAGTTAATGAGAACATTCTGGCTTCTCTTCAAAGTGCAAACTGACCCCTCAGACACTAGATCTTTATCCATATACAGTACTGTAAAAAATATTTGTCCTTCCCCCATTTTTCCATGTTTGCAAATTAGTCACACTTTAAGCTTTGTCCACAAATGACTGAAATGTTGCAGGTTCACCGTCGAATTTTTGTGCAGAAAATCCATACCATCAAAGAAGCATCTGCTTCCCCGGCCGGACTGCAGTGGGGAGTTATGGGGAGAACTGCAGCAGCACCTGCTTTTGAAGATCCTCTTCATCCAGCCCTCTCCTCTGACCAGCATTGGTTATGGTAGCAACAGTGCATACAAGGAAGCTTAGGGGCAACAGTAAATATTTTGCTATATCTACCACCACCACCGCCAACATGGAACGCCGATTTTAATCTGGCTTTAATTGATGAACTGCCTCTACACAGCTTTTGAAGAGCAGAGCCCCTTTGTGTCTGTAAGTGTGATATCTCCCTACTTTAACAGCTTTCTGAGCTCCCTAGAAGAAAACAAATATAGTGGCAAGTGAGGTCACAGTACTGTCAGATTGCACAAAAGGGATACACCCATTGCTTGTGAGAGAAATGCATCCAACTGTGTAGCTGCAGAGAGGAATAATATGACTGAAGAATACCAAAAAAGACCTGCTACTTCACAGTTATGAACTACAGTGAACTACAGCCATTAGGCAAACTTTTTTGAAAACTCAGGTACACTTTAAGACTGAGTTGCAGGGTATACTAATCTCCTATACGTCCTGACTAAAGAAGCTTAGGGCACAGAAGATTCAGTCTGTTCTCATTACTAGCTGATCGTGGTAGGCACCAAGAAGGAATATGCCCTTTCATGACGCGACCTGCAGACATGCACAGAAATATTCCATGGCAGTATGGATTGCAGTGCAGACTCTTATTGGCACCGACTCTAGGCAGAACTTGAGCACAAAGAACGCCTTATCAATGTGCACTGATGAGTATTGCAGATGTGTGGAGTAGATTTTTATTCTGCTGTGAGGATTTGTTACCTTATAAGCAGTTATCCAGCTTCTAATCTTCTGTAGCTCCTAGTTCGCATGAAGGTATCTGCTTAAGAGGATATCCCCCCATAACATACAGTGTCAGTCATATGGTTTGCTCGGAGCGGAAGCATTCAACTTGATTTCTCCAACGTACCTTGGGAGATTGATTTAGGTTGCACACTTTCAGCTAAGGTGAATGGTCTGTCAACATGTCCACATGGTTCTAGTATTGTCCTGATCTACGCTGAGTTCACGTTACCGTTTAACTTTCCATTCTTCTGATCCATCAGAAGAACAGAAAAATTAAGAAAAAAATGGATCCGTTATTTTGAGCATCAGTTATGATCAGTTTGCATCCGTTTGTGTCACTTTTATCACAGATCAGTTATTTTTTAACAGGAGAAAAAGCCCTGCATGCAGTACTTTTTCTTTCGTCAAAAATAACTGATCTCTGACAGAACTGATCATAACTGATGTTCAGAAAAAGACGGATCAGTTATTTTTAGTGCAAACTGAAGCTACCTGAGCATAATGGATCCGTTTTTAAAAATGTTTCCGTTCTTCTGCTGGTTCAGTGATGTTAGGTCGCCCTTAGTTGTTTTAAAAGTCTTACGTCAGCACTTTCTACAAGTGGCAAGGCATTACTTTGGAAAACCTCCCTCCCCTACTGTAATTTCATGTATCAAAAGACTCCAGCAAGTTTGGCTACTTTCACACCTGCACTTTACCTTTCCGCTATTGAGATCCGTCATAGGATCTCAATAGCGGGGGGAGGGGAACACTTCCTTTTGTCCCCATTTATTGTCCATAAGATAAACTGAACTGAACGAAACGGAGTGTACCAGAATGCATTCCATTCCATTTGGTTGCATCCCTATCACGAACAGAATAACGCTGCAAGCAAGACGGATCCGTCCTGACACAATGTAAGTCAATGGGGGCGGATTTGTTTTCTCTGACACAATAGAAAACTGGTAAAGCAATAGGAAACCGGTACTCATGTTCTTCTTGATAATGCTGTGATTTTATTGTCACATACAAAGTACTGTGTATGTGACAATAAAATCACAGCATTATCAAGAAGAACGTGAGTGCCGGTTTCCTATTGCTTTACTAATACGCGGGACGCCAGTCCAGAAACACGCACACCACGCCATCCACAGAACGCAGTGCCGATCAATATTTTCAAAAACAATAGAAAACTGATCCGTCCCCCATTGACTTTCAATGGTGTTAATGACGGATCCTTCTTGGGTATGTTAAAGATAATACAACCAGATCCGTTTATGCAGACGCTTGTATTATCAGTAACAGAGGTGTTTTCGCCGATCCATGGTTGTATTAAAGATAATACAACCGGATCTGTTCAAAACGGATGCAGACTGTTGTGTTGTCATGACGGAAGCGTTTTTGCTGTTCCAAAACGCAGATGTGATAGCCTAAATGCATGGATGATACAGAGCAGAGAATTTTTTTAGGCTACATTCACACCGCAGTGAAAATGGCCGTCATACAGTCGTTTTTAGAACCATTCGAAGTATATGGGACGTGTCCATTTTTTAATGTCCAGTGAATAGTGGCCATGTCCAATTTTGGCTGTTTTCATGCCCAGATGGACCCCATTGAAATCAATGGAACCATTTTTAACGGCCGTTAGACAGGAGTGCACCCGTCTAATGGCCCTTAAAAAATGGCCTTTTAGGGGTTGAAAAACAAAAAAAAAACCTAATCGACTTGCACACGCAGAGGCAGTCGCTCCTCTCTTGATGCTGAAGGACCTGCACTCCCAGCGATCATGAGAGGAGTGACTGCCGTACTTGCGTGTGCAAGGGGATGAGGTGAGTATTTTTTTTCTTTTTTCAGGCTTAAAAACCCATTATTATAGGTGAGGGCCACAATGGGGGACAATATTACTGCTAGAGGCCACAATGGGGGACATTATTACCGCTGGGGGCCACTATGGGCAGCAAAATCATCCATTTAAAATGGCCACACAGCCAGAAAATGGATACAAAACTGATTGAAGTCTGGACGTGAAAAACAGTGTGTCGTGTGAATGTGGCCTTAGGTTTCTTGGGTGATGTCCAGTGATTACCTCTTTTGTCCATTGTCGCCCCTATGTCCCCATTCATGTGTCGTGGTTGATTGCTTACGTGTTTTTCTAAGGTGGAGTATGTTTTTATTACTAAGGCCTCAAATTGTGGTCCCCAATGCACGGAACGGCTGCACAATGGCCGTGTGCATGAGGCCTTAGGGTTTCTGTTTAGCAGGGTAGCAGAAGTGATCTGGTCCCAGTACCTTATCTCTTAATAATATAAAAATGAATTTCTGTCTGTCTGTCTGTTCTCTATGCGCGACCAAACTACTGGACCGATTTTCACCAAATTCGGCACACAGGTACATCAGGTGTCCGGGAAGGTTTTAGACCAGGTCTCATCTCTCTAGGACGTACCGTTCCCGAGATATTCCCAAAATATGATCTCCATTAGCCAACATTACAACTGGGAGCTTTGGTTTTAAACTCCAACTGCCATTCTCTGCAAAGACACACACGGAGAGCAGGTTTCCATAACAACCAGGTAATTATCAGCAGCTGAGGATCTCATCCATTTCTATTTACTGACACTGTTAAAGGTATTCCGGTTACCATAAATATAACTTATGTTTTTTCTATTACTACAGTTCAGTAGTAATAAAAGATGTTTTCCTCCACTGCTGCCTATTGCGTGGGCTCATAAATAAGCATGGTATTGACCTTTAATTCAGGCCACCCTAAAAGAAGTACTTAAAACCCCCGCCCCAGGTCTCACTAAGCCACACCCCCAACTCTGTCAGGCCACACCCCCTTTCACTCCGCAGCCAACAGAGATTGAAAAAATAAAGGTAAAAATCAACTTCTGTCAGCTGCAGGGATGGGTGGGAGGTTGACTTTCTTTCTGCAACAACACACACAAACATTAAATAAAATAGATTAAATCCACCCATGCGAAGTGTCTTGCTAATCCACGCCCCCGACTGTCAGGTCACGCCCCCACCCACTCCGCAGCCAACGGGAATTGAAAAAATGAAGGTAAAAATAAACTTCTGTTTGCTGCAGGGGTGGGAGGGTGAATTTCTCTCTGCAACGACACACAAAAATTTTAGATGAAATAGACTAATTATAGACTACAACCGTTCGAAGCCTTTTGCTAAGCCACGCCCCGTCTCTGTCAGGCCACGCCCCCTCACTCCGCAGCCATTCTGCAACGACACACAGAAACATTAAATGAAATAGATTAAATGCACCTATGCGAAGCGCTTTGCTAAGCCACACCCCGACTCTGTAAGGCCACGCCCCCTCCCACTCCGCAGCCAACAGGGATTGGAAAAATAAAGGTAAAAATCAACTTCTGTCAGCTGCAGGGATGGGTGGGAGGTTAACTTTCTTTCTGCAACGACACACAGAAACATTAAATGAAATAGATTAAATACACCCATGTGAAGCGTCTTGCTAATCCACGCCCCCGACTCTGTCAGGTTACGCCCCCTCCCACTCCGCAGCCAATGGGGATTGAAAAAATAAAGGTAAAAATAAACTTCTGTTTGCTGCAGGGGTGGGAGGGTGAATTTCTCTCTGCAACGACACACAAAAATTTTAGATAAAATAGACTAATTATAGACTACAACTGTTCGAATCGTCTTGCTAAGTCACGCCCCCAACTCTGTCAGACCACGCCCCCTCCCACTCTGCAGCCATTCTGCAACGACACACAGAAACATTAAATGAAATAGATTAAATCACCTATGCGAAGCGCTTTGTTAAGCCACGCCCCCAACTGTGTCAGGTCACGCCCCCTCCTACTCCGCAGCCAACAGGGATTGAAAAAATGAAGGGAAAAATAAACTTCTGTCAGCTGCAGGGGTGGGAGGGTGAATTTCTCTCTGCAATGACACACAAAATTTTAGATGAAATAGACTAATTTCAGACTACAACCGTTCGAAGCATCTTGATAATCCACACCCCCAACTCTGCCAGGCCATGCCCCCTCCCACTCTGCAGGCAACGGGGATTGAAAAAAATCAGCTGAGGGGTGGGAGGGTGAATTTCTCTCTGCAATGACACACAAAAATCGTAGATGAAATTGACTAATTTTAGACTACGACCATTCAGTACTAATAAAAGATGTTTTTTTCCACTGCTACCCATTGCGGGTCCCCATAAATTACCATGTCATCGACCTGTAATTCATGCCACTCTCCCGCCCTCCGAACCTCCTGTCAGGCCACGCCCCCTCCCACTCCGCAGCCAACGGGGATTGAAAAAATGAAGGTAAAAATCAACTTCTGTCAGCTGCAGGGGTGGGAGGGAGGTTGGATTTCTTTCTGCAACAACATACAGAAACATTAAATGAAATAGATTAAATATACCTGTGCAAAGCAATGTTTTCTTCCACTGTTACCCATGGCGTGTCCTCATAAATTACCATGGCATCGACCTGTAATTCTGGCCACCATCAAAAGAAGGACTTAAAACCCTGCCCTAGGTCTTTCAATGTCACGCCCCCGACTCAGTCAGGCCATGACCCCTCCCACTCCGCAGCCAATGGAGATTGAACAATTGAAGGTAAAAATCAACATCTGTCAGCTGCAGGGATGGGAGGGAGGATGACTTTCTCTCTGCAACGACACACAGAAACATTAAAAACCCCTTAACGCCGAATGACGGCTTATCCCGTCATGGGCAGGAGCCGCTTGCCGCCCCATGACGGGATAAGCCGTCATGGCATTAAACTGTCACCATGTCTGATGACATGGTGACAGTGCTGAGACCCCGGCTGTTACTTACAGCCAGGGGTCTCAGCTAACCAGCCCGGGACCAATGGGGGCGGTCCCGGGCTAGCGATTGCTGTGATTGGCTAGTCTGTTCAGACTAGCCAATCGCAGCGATCGTAGCTGCAATAAACTGTAAAATTAAAAAAAAAAATTTAACAATATAATATATATATATATATATATATATATATCCCCCCCACCCCACTGTTTTCTCTGATGGCCGTTTGGGTGGGTGGGGGGGGAGATATGGCGGGCGGGCGATGTGCGGGCGGCTGCGGCGCGAGTGCCGCCCACAATGATTTCTCAGGATGGCGAGCGGTTATCAAGCAGAGTATCAGCATACAGCTGATACTCTGCTTGAAACTGCTGACATCGGTGCTGGCACCGATGTCAGCAGTTTAACCCCTTCCATGCCGCGGTCCGTAGGGACCGCTGTATGGAAGGGGTTAACAGGGAGGGAGCTCCCTCCCTCTCCCATCGGGCGCTGGCAGCGCCGATGGTGTGGCCAGATGAGAGGGAGGAAGCTCCCTCTCCCTTCCATCGGGACGCTGCTCTGCTGTGGCAGCGTCCCGATGGTTACCATGGCAACCAGACACTTTCAGAAGCGTCTCGGTTGCCATGGTGTAAGCTAAGCCTCATCAGGCTCCTGCTAAAGGTAGGAGCCTGACAAGGCTTAGCAAGAGTGAAAATGCACTGCAGTACACTATACAGTGTACTGTAGTGTATTATAGAACAATCAGACCCACTGGATCTTCAAGAACCAAGTGGGTCTGAGTCTAAGAAAGTGTAAAAAAAGTGTAAAAAAATAAAAAAAAGGGTAAAAAAAAAGTGTTAAAAATCCCTTTTTCCTCCCAAAACTCAAATTTGAAATTAGTAAAAAAAGATAAAAAATACCCCAAGCATGTTAGGTATCGCCACGTTCGTAACAACCTGCTCTACAAAAATATCACATGTCCCAACCCCTCAGATGAACACCGTAAAAAAATAAAAATAAAAACAGGTTCAAAAAAGCTATTTTTGTCACTTTACATCACAAAAAGTGTAATAGCAAGCGATCAAAAAGGCGTATGCCCCTCAAAATAGTACCAATCTAACCGTCACCTCTTCCCGCAAAAAATGAGCCCCTACCTGAGACAATCGCCCAAAAAATAAAAAAACTACAGCTCTCACAATGGAGACACTAAAACATGGATTTTTTTTGTTTCAAAAATGAAATTATTGTGTAAAACTTAAATAAATTAAAAAAACTATACATGTTAGGTATAGCCACGTCCGTAACAACCTGCTCTACAAAAATATCACATGAGTTAACCCCTCAGGTGAACACAGTAAAAAAAAATAAAATAAAAACGGTCAAAAAAGCCATTTTTTGTCACTTTACATCACAAAAAGTGTAATACCAAGCGATCAAAAAGGCATATGCCCCCCAAAATAGTACCAATCTAACCGTCACCTCTTCCCGCAAAAAATGAGCCCCTACCTGAGACAATTGCCCAAAAAATAAAAAAACTACAGCTCTCACAATGGAGACACTAAAACATGATTTTTTTTGTTTCAAAAATGATATTATTGTGTAAAACTTAAATAAAAAAAAAAACTATACATGTTAGGTACTGCCACGTTCGTAACAACCTGCTCTACAAAAATATCACATTAGTTAACCCCTCAGGTGAACACAGTAAAAAAAAACAAAAAAAAACAGCCAGAACAGCCATTTTTGTTTACCTTGCCTAACAAAAAGTGTAATATAAAGTGATCAAAAATCATATGTTCCCCAAAATAGTATCAATAACACTGTCACCTTATCCCTTAGTTTCCAAAATATGGCCCTTTTTGGTTGTTTCTACTGTAGGGGTGCATCGGGGGGGCTTCAAATGGGACATGGTGTCTCAAAACCAGTCCAGCAAAATCCGCCCTCCAAAAACCATCTGGCGCACCTTTCCTTCTGCGCTTGGCCATGCGCCCATACAGTAGTTTAGAATCACATGCGGGGTGTTTCTGTAAATCGCAGAATCAGGGTAATAATTTTTGAGGGTTTTTTTTGCTATTAACCCTTGATTTGTTACAGGAAAAAATGGATTAAAATGGAAAATCTGCAAAAAAAGTGAAATTTTGAAATGTCATCTCCATTTTCCTTTAATTCTTGTGGAATACATAAAGGGTTAACACAGTTTGTAAAATTAGTTTTGAAAACCTTGAGGGGTGTAGTTTCTAAAATGGGGTCATTTATGGTGGTTTCTATTATGTTAGCCCCACAAAGTGACTTCAGAACTGAACTGGTGCTTAAAAAAATGGTTTTGGAAAATTTCTAAAAAAATTTAAGAATTGATTCTAAAATTCTAAGCCTTCTAACATCCCCAAAAAATAAAATTACATCTACAAAATGATGGCAACATAAAGTAGACATATGGGACATGTAAAGTAATAACTATTTTGTGAGGGATCACTATCTGCCTTAATAGCAGAGAAATTCAAAGTTTGAAAATTACAAATTTTTCCAAATTTTCTGTAAATTTAGGATTTTTTTTATAAATAAAGGTGATTTATATTGACTCAAATTTACCACTGTCGTGGAGTACAATGTGTCACGAAAAAACAATCTTGGAATCAGTCGAATCGGTGAAAGAATCCCAAAGTTATGAATTGATAAAGTGACACATGGCAGATTTTAAAAATGTGGCTTCGGCATTAAGTGTAAAAGTAGCTTCGGCCTTAAGGGGTTAAATGAAATAGATTAAATATACCCGCGCAAAGCAATGTTTTCTTCCACTGCTACCCATTGTGTTTCTTCAAATTACCATGGCATTAACCTATAATTCAGGCCACCCTGAAATGAAGGACTTAACCCCCCCCCCCCGTGTCCCATTAAACCACACCCCCTCCCACTCCGCAGCCAATAGGGATTGAAAAAATGAAGGTAAAAAACACCTCCTGTCAGCTGCATTGACTTTCTCTCTGCAACGACACACAGAAACATTAAATAAATAGATGAAATATACCCAGGCGAAGCCGGGTCTTTCTGCTAGTACTGTATAAAATGCATTGTTCATGACTTGCAATGAAAAATCTTGACTTTTGTAAATTGCATTTGTGTGTGTGTGTATATATATATAATTTTTTTGTTGTTGTAACGTATACACCTACAGCATTGAACCTCGTGTAGTTTTGCTGCAGCTTTTTATAGTCTCAGATAACCCCTTTAAAGGGGTATTCCAGTAAAGTAACTTAATTTTTGAAAAACTACATTAAGGCTGCAAGCTGTGACCCAACCAGAACCCATACCTATACATATAACCAGAGTTTCATTTTACCTTGCAATCCATTTGTCTAGCTCCTGTGTGAGCCTGCAACACACTGAGAGTATCATGGCTCCTGATCTTCCCTCACAAAACTACAATCCCCACAATCCCTAGCTTTCGTGCTGTGAGTGTTGATTACTGATTGACTGCCTGATATACAGTCCGGTCACGCCCCCTCTACTCAGTTAATCAGCAGCACACTGACATTTAGCTAGAGAATTGATAGCAACACACTGAGCATGCTCAGGTTGAGGCCCAGGACTACAGGTCGATGCCATGGTAACCTATGAGGAAACACAGTGGGTAGCAGAGGAAGAAACGACTTTTATTACTACTGAACGGTAAATATGTGAAATTGACATTATATTAGGTAATTATTGATGATGAATTAGTCTAAAACATAAGTGATATTTATGGTAACCGGAATACCCCTTTAAGTGTGAATACGGCCCTTTTATGACTACTATTTGAACATGTTCTTTAGCCAATTTAGTATCCGTAAAGGGGTTGTGCAAAGTTTTCAAGTCATTCCTACTCCATGGGATAGGGGATAATTAGTTGATTTGTGACCCTCATGATCCTGGGAACAGGGGTCCCGTCTTCCTGTCCTAATGGAGCAACAAGTCAGGCGTGCACCCTTCTACTCCTTTCACATTCGATGGGACTGCTCGTGGTAGCCTAACACTGTACTACTCCATGTCTGATTTTTTATTTTTTTATTTTTATTTTTTTTAGGGATCATGAATGATTAGCAATAAATGGATGCTGTATTGTTAACCTGTTTGTTCCAATTATTGTTAAAGTGACGTATTCACATTATTAGGATTTGACATTTTGAACCAGATTTCTGACCACAGAAAAGTGTACAGTGTATTGTAAGTTGTTATTATTACAGACTTGCTGCAAATAGTTTGAGAATTTGACATTTGGGTGTTATACATTTCAATGCCGCTAGTATTTTTAGTGCAGTTAAGGGTAAAGTCTGAATCCACATCCTCTGGTCCTTTTTTATTTTTATTTTTCTCAGCACAACACAGAGAAAAAAGTAGAAGCAGTTTGTGAGAAAGACGGAGAAGACACCTGCCTGGGCAAAAGAAATGCATTGGTGATAAACACAGAAGAATCAAGACAAGTGGTAAGAATTTCCAGATACTTGGAAAGTGGCTGATCTGTGTAAGTATTGTCAGCGTATTGAATATGTGCGTGTTCTCTACAAATTCCTAGTGTTCTATCAGGTGAGTATATAGGAACTGTCAGTATTGGGTCCGTGGCTGTGGTGTCACTGCAGTGTGGCAGACCGCCATCTGCACACTACAGCGCCATGGGTCCCAGCTCTGGTCTACCTCGCAGACAGGGCATGCGCCCTCTGGAATACCGCCGCATCTGCCCTCACTGCCTCGTTTCGCTATAGCATGCGCACATGGACCTGTTCCCTAGTTAAAGGAGAGAAGAGCATGCTTCCTGATTACTGCCCAAGCATGGTTGTTATACCTGTTAACCTCTGCTGAAGCTTCCTGCTGCTCTACCTGCTGTGTACTGGACTTTTGCCAATTAACCCTGACCTTTCCTTCCTGTCTGCCTCCAGCCTTGACCCCCTGCATTGCCTGACTTCAATTTTGCCTGCCGTCATCTGTAAGTTTGTCTGGACCTTTGACCTTGCAAAGCCTAACTATGAGTCTGCCTGAACCAGTATACCGTATTACTCTGAACTTGCCTTTGTATCAAGTGACTTTTGTCTACCTTCTGCCAGTAAAGATCATCTGTTCCATTACTCTGCCTCTGTTGGACTCTGTACACACTCCTGCAGTTAGCTGCTTTCTGGGTGACTGGTGTAAACACCAATGTCCTAACTCTAGGAGTCAGCAATATTGGCCTAATTAGCGTACAGATTTATAAGATGCGTACGCATTAGCGTACAGATTTTAAAATGTGTACGCTACTACTCGAAAATTGCACCCGAGTATGCTCGGCCGAGCATGCTCGCTCATCTCTATTGATGACCTTTCCTTAAGATGTCCTGTAAGGATCTTAATTGATCTGAAACGCATTAGCACTGCAGTCACCCGGCATGGCCTCTACACGGTGTATGTAGCTGTGTAATCCATCAAACATGAAATTTGAAATACTGTGTTAAAATTAGTCCTTTATTCGTTACATTAAAAGACCAGGCTCGCAGGGAGTGTGATATACACTTAGGCCAAAGTGATGGCCGTTGCTTTGGTCTAAGCACATTGCACCCCCTGCGAGCCTGGACTTTTAATGCAACCAAAAAAAAAGGACTCATTTTACATTTGTTTGTTGGATTGCGTCAGTCTTCATACTGAGCACCACCGGCTTTTTTCGGAAATCCTTGGAAGATTCCCCCATGGATGCTGGATCATGGACCATCAGGTAGTTCCAACTTTTTTTTTTTTCTTTTTGGAAATTTGTGTAGCTGTTTAGTTCTGGGGCCTGGTTCTAGCGCTGCAACCTGTGAAAGCAGTTAAGGGTCAGGTGTGCAGGGATTTAGACCCCGCCTATCCTAAAGATAGGTCATTAAGCCTAGGAAACCCCGTTTAAAGGGTTTCTCTGGGTTCAGAGCTGAACTATATATGAGTGGAGCATCGGAGCATTTTCTTGGGCAGCCTATAGGGCAGTGCTGTAGACCACCCACTTGTGCTGGTGACATCATCGGGCTCACTGCTAGGTGGAAGTCTCTGCCTAGCATAGTCATGTGAAGCCCAGTATCATCACCAACAGACCTTGAACTGGACAATGCAGTGCAAGACAAATGGGAGCATAGAGATAATTCTCTGATGCTCCACACACATATATATACTTATATCCAGGTTCAGCCCTGAGAACCCCTTTAAGAATGGAGATATATATATATAGCTGGAAGCACTGGCACCTGCTGCACCATATTCTCAATGGGTCTAAAATGTATTTCCACTTTTCCTGTGTGTATTTGATTCTGCCAGGAAATTCAGTCATTCCACATTCCAAAAATATACTGCTGGATTATTTGACTTCTAATGACATTGATTGATATTGATTGATAGATCTTCTCAGTTCATTTTTTTTCTTTCAGACTGAGGAACACAAAAACAAAAATAACATAAAATCACCAGAGAGCAACAGTAACCCAGTTTTCAGACGCTACCTGCGCAAGATACTAAACGAGGCTGAACGTTTTGGGCTTGTAAGTAGTAAAAGGAAGGCTCTTCTTGTTTGTGTTAATATTTCCACCAGTCTGCTACCTCTTTATGAACACTGCTCAGTGATGATGGAGGTTTCTCCCCAATGCAACTAGTGGCAGCATCATAGGACCCATGGGGGTTCACTTTGCTTTTCAAGAACCTGATGCTTTCTTTAGCCCTGTGGAGCAAAGACAGATGGTTAATACTTACCCTTATTGACGATGCAGTATTCTCTTCCGCCCTCTCATGGGCTGTGGGTTCTTCTACTCAGGTCCCGACCTGAAGTGCTTTCTTGTTATCCTGTTCAGCTGTGTAATATTAAATGCAGCTGAACGAGGTGATATGGTCAAGACCCTAGTGGAAGAGTCCACAGCCCATGTGAGGGCATTGGTGGCATGAGGGATGGATAACTATTAACCATGCTGTCTTTCTTCCACAGGGATGAAGAAAGCATCAGGTTGTTGAAAAGCCCAGAGAACCCCCCTTAATTCCTTCACTACCAAGTGTAAGATTTCGGGTGGCACAGCATCCTTCTTCAGACTATATCAAGTATAAATACACATATATGAATTAGATTTCACATAAAAGTATATATCAGTAGTCACGTCAGTCTCAATCTAGAATGCTAAACCTTGGTGCATATATATATATATATATATATATATTATATATATATTAATTTTTATAACCTTGAAGATCTATAGACTTCATCCACATGGAGTAGTAGTGTAGTGCTGTATTCGATAGTCTGCAGTGTGGTGATACTCTGCAGACACTGATACCTGACCACAATATATGGTCCCTGTATGGCAGTAATATTGGCAGCGAACATTTGTCCCTGACTAGAAGAATAAGTGAATCCCTGCCCCTGAATATGTGATTTGGTGTTTCTGTGTCCCACTGTGATTTTCTTTATTATGATGATGTTGTGACCAGACATGGGGAAAAGAATGCATTGTGCAGCACTTTTATCCATCCCAAAAACCTTATTCCTGGATTTGCCCTGGTCCTTGAAGTCAGACCTGAATTCTGTTGCACTGCTTCATTTTCTTCTCTAAAGCACGCTGTTCCTTTCAGAGTTGAATTCCTCACTCTTCTTTTATGTTTAGCAGATGAATACGTTCCACAAAATAATGCCATGGCAAAACTGAGATGGCGTCTTACCCTGGGCCTAATCATTGACACTATTTGTGCTGAATATCTTATTCCTCAGCCAGAAGACTCCAGCTCCGAAGTCTATTATAACGCTGAGATGGTCCTTACAAAACAGATGGTTGTTGAGATTCAGAAATTCATTGATGATGAAGACTGGAACGTGGGAGCTCTTGAAGAAGCCTTGACCAGGACATTAGTGCAATTCACATTTCACAACGTTAAAGAATGGTGGGCGGGCATGTTTGAGGATTATCTTGGAATCGATATTGGCACCACTTTTAAGGTAACAGCTTTGGAATTCTGTGTCTGAATAAAATGCAGGAGATTATGTAATAGAGATATATATTATTAGCAGCACACACATAATGTGGCAATAAATAAAGGACAATATCTAAATTGAGGTTTTCATTGAAGAAACTGCGGCTCAGATGCGGACCCAAACAACGTTCGTGTGCATGAGGCCTTATCCTGCAGAGTTTATTTGACTTTGACAAGGTTTACTATATGTGTTGCTATGAGATGCTGTTCTGTATCATTTTGTAATCCTACCTTTGAGATTACTTTTCTACAGATTCTGCTGTGTATTACGTGCATAGTATCAGTCGTGGCGACAGAGCTGTGGACACGTATTGGATGGTTCACACAGATAAAGAGACTCTGTATACTAAGCTTCATTGTGAGCGTGGGCTGGAACTGGATGTACTTATACAAGGTAAGCTCTTGTTTACAGCATATGTGCAACACTAAAAATCATGTAAGCCTTATAGGTCAAGGACCTATATTATACATCATGACTATAAGGGTACGACTACACAGAGCGGCCACTCTGTGGTCGAGTACCGCGCAACCGTGCATGACGCAGCTCGCTCTTGTTAAACTAATTAATCCACACTGTTTAATTAGTCTGCATTGTTAATGGCAGCGCAGTATTGAAAGTGCCGCACAGCCATTAACAATGCAGACTGACTAAAGCGTGCAGTTCTCATTAGTTAGTCTCATATGGCCTCGCTGTACCATGTGCTGTGACTGGAATGTAAGGGAAGCTGCAGGTGGTAGCGGGAAGAAAGATCACAGCCTGTTATTGACATTTCTGCCTCTGATGATACCTTTGGGTCATATAGAAACTATTCTTTTCTTAGCAAGTTGGTAAGGAAATAAGTTTTCATGTAAAAGAGATGCGGTGTACTGCAGTTCACAAATTATAACATGCAACACAACTCAGAGTTCTAAAAACATGTTATTTCATATGGAATGCAAATACAGGCTTTGAAAAAGTATTCATACCCCTTGAACTTTTCCACATTTTTTTCAAATTACACCCACAAACTTAAATGTATTTTATTAGGATTTAATGTGATAGACCAGGAGTACTCGAATATGTTTTGTAAAGGTCCATTAGTATTCCTCACAGAGCTATGCCCATCTCTCCAGCCAGTTATGCCCCCTAGATGGCCCCCACACACAGTTATGCCCCCACAGAGTTATACACCTTTAGATGCCTTCCCACAAAGTTATGCCCCCACAGTGCTACCCTCCAGTGTCGTGGCTAGGTTGTTTGGCACCCGGGGTGGGTCCTTTCTCTGCCCCTTCCCCCCCAAAATTGTACCCCCTCACAGTAGTAATGCCCTCATTGTACAACCTTCACAGTAGTTTTGTACAGATGTGTTCCCCCTCACAGTAGTAATGCCCTATCTGTGCCCCTTTCACAGTAGTAATGCCCTATCTGTGCCCCTTCTCAGTTGTAATGTCCTCTTTGTGCCCCCTTCACAGTAATAATCCCCAGTGCCCCCTTCATAGTAATAATCCCCATTGTCCCTCCTTCACAGTAATAATGCCCCTTAATAGTAGTAATGTCCATTGTACCCCCTTCACAGTAATTATGCCCTCTGTGCCCCTCCATAGTAGAAATCATTGTGCCCCCTTCATAGTAATAATACCATCTGTGCTAGTAATGCCCATTGTGCCCCCTTAATAGTAATAATGCCCTCTGTGCTTGTAATGCCATCTGTGCCCCCTTCATAGTAGTAATGCCCTCTGTGCACTGTGCCCCCTCCATAGTAGAAATGCCCATTGTGCCCCCTTCACATTAGCATTGCCCATTGTGCCCCCTCCAGGGTACAAATGCCAATTGTGCTCCCTCTGTGTTAAAAAAAAACAAACAAAAAAAACACAGTAACTACTCACCTTGTCCCGTTCCTGAAGCTCTCAGTCCTCTCTCCCCTGCAGACACAGATAGCGCTGTAGCAATGTGTGGGCGGAGCTCATGCAAATTTCCAGGCTACAGGCTCCGCCCACACAGGCCAGCAGCATGATCTGTGCAGGCTGAATGGTGGAGCAGGGAGAAGTCTCACTGCTTCATCATTCAGAGCGCCGCTGGCCTGAAGAAGAGGACCTGAGTGGTGAGTGACAGGACTGCAGCTCCCTGCGCTCCAGCAATGAGCACTTCCATCTGTATTGATTAAAGCGTTCATTGCTTTTGTCACACTCCTGAGAGCGGGCACCCGGGTTGGACCGCGCCCCCCCCCCTTAGCACGCCACTGCATGCAGGGGTTCGGACAGCTGGCAACCAGACCGCGGGCCGCCAGTTGAGTACCCCCATGATAGACCAACACAAAGTGGAAAGTGTGTGTAAACTGAAAAGAAAATGATACATGGTTTTCACATTTTCTAATAAATAAAATTCGGAAAAGTGTGGCATGTGTTTGTACTCATCCCCCTGTACTCTGATACCCCTGAATAAAATCCAGGTGACCAATTGCCTTCAGAAGTCACCTAATTAGTAAATAGAGTTTATTACATTAAGTTGTAGAGAAGTGTAAAGCAGGGTTAGGTTATAGAAAAATATCTCAATCTCTGAACATCACACAGAGCCCTGTTCAATCTGAAATGGAAGGACTATGGCACAACTACCAGCCTACCAAGACATGGCTGTCCACCTCAACTGACAGCCCAGGCAAGAAGAGAACTAATTAGAGAAGCAACCAAGAGACCCATGGTTACTCTGGAGGAGATCCACAGCTCAGGAGGGAAAATCCGTCCAGAGGACAACTATTAGTTGTGTACTCCACAAGTCTGGCCTTTATGGAAGTGTGGTTAGAAGAAAGTCAATTTTGTAAGCAAGTCATAAGAAGTCCTGTTTGCAGTTTGCCTCAAGCCACGTAGGGAACACAGCAAATATGCGGAAAAAGGTGCTCTGGTCATGTGAGACCAAAGTTGAACATTTTGGCCTAAATGCCAAGCACTGTGTGTGGTGGATAACTAACACTATACATCACCCTGAACACTGTGAAACATGGTGGTGGCAGCATCTTGCTGTGGGGATGCTTTTCTTCTGCAGGGACAGGGAAGCTGGTCAGAATTGATGGGAATGTGGATGTAGCTAAATACAGTGAAATCCTGGAGGAACACCTGTTAGAAGCAGCAAAAGACTTGATACGGAGCAAAGGTTCACCTTCCAGCAGGACAACAACCCTAAACATACAGCCATAGCTACAATGGAATGGTTTAGATCAAAGCATATCCATGTGTTGGCCCAGTCACAGTCCAGACCTAAATCACATTGAGAATTTGTGACAAGACTAGAAAATTAATGTTCACAGGTGCTCTTCATCCAATTTAACTGAGCTATTTTGCAAAGAAGAATGGGCAAAGATTTTAGCCTCTAGATGTGCAAAGCTGGTAGAGACATACCCAAAAGATTTGTAGCTGTAATTACAGTGATAGGTGCACCTAAAAAGTATTGACTCAGAGGGGCTGAATACAAATGCAGGCCACACTTTCTAGATTTTTATTTATCAAAAATATTAAAAACCATGTATCATTTTCTTTTCACTTCACATATAGTTGCCACTGTGTTGGTCTGTCACAGGGATCAACAACCTTTGGCAGGTGTGGTGAAACTACAGCTCCAAGCAGTTGCTTGGCTATACTCAGAACTCCCATAGAATTGAATAAAGAATGCTGGGGGTTGTAGTTTCACAACAGCTGGAGTGCCTTAGGTTGCTGACCCCTGGTCTGTCACATAAAATCAAATACATTCATGTTTGTGGATGTGACATGAAAAAATGTGGAAAAGTTCAAGGGGTATGAATATTTTTTCAAGGCACTGTATACATTATCAGAAGCCACAATTTTGTAGTAGACACCGCAAAAAAAATTCTTATTATGACTACTACATGTGAATATACCTTAAGAGCAGTTTATCTGTTTACAGCCATTTCTAGACACACAAATAAGAACTCACAGGCCACATCTCTGGTGGGATTTTTTTAGCTCTCCATTGTCATCTCTGTATGGCCCAGACTGCCATGATGACTTCTTCCAGGCATAACTCAGTAGTGTCCCTGAAAACAGTTGCGCCACATAGTGACCCAGATAATAATAGTGCCCCATACAATAAAATTACCTCAGTAATAGTGCCCCTTTTAGGTCTCAAACATTAATAGTGAACCCTTTAAATCCTACAAATTAATAGTAACCCCCTTTAACACCCACACATTAATAGTACACCTCTTAACTGTCACACATTAATTGTGGCCACTTTAGATCCCACATACTCTGGAATAAAATTCAAAAACTTTATTTAGGACACACAAATATTTTTTTTTAAAACCTAGTCACATAAAAACTTTTTTATTTTTATTTTTTTATTTTTTTTTTAAGGGGGGTTGAGATTTTATTCCCGAGTGCTAGATGCCTTCCGTTTTGGCAACTGACTTGGGAGACAGCCTTGTTTGTCAGTGCACTGAGATTTTTTTTTTTTTTTTTCATTCTAATGAGGACTAGGTGACCTGATTCACACTATTTTTACTTATCTTATGATTTTCAGGTTGCTTTTGCAGAACGTCAGGCTGAACTGGCAAAGATGCATAAGTTTGATGGCAGCTGTGGCGAAAAGATGAGCTGGTCTGAAAGTCTGTTCGGTGAGTTGAGAAGACAGTACCAGTGGACACCTGGCTTGCATATACCTTGCCTTTCAATAGAAAACATGCTTTTTTAATATTTTTCCGGTTGTGCAATTAATGTTATATGAACTCAAAGATCATACATTAAAGGGGTTGTCCGAGTTATTTTTTTGTTCTTTATATGTTTCTAACTTGTCAGGTATAACAACTTTCCCATATACTTTGTGTTTCTAAAGCTGCTGGTTTCTCAGAGTTGACTGAGGGTCACATGACCTGTGATGTCACCTTATCTCTCTGCTCTGTGATGTTTCGTGCACAAGCCTCAGAGAACAGATAACAGTCTGTACACTAGACGTCACTGGCCACGCCCCCTTTCTTTGCCGGGCTGCTATCTGCTCTCTCCCTGGATTCCTTCAGATAAAACATTAACCCCTTCAGCTCAAGGCTTTACAACAAATAGTAGCTGCAGCAGTGAGAGGAGACAAATGCTGGGCAAGGAGCTATAGAAGAATTGTATTGTACAAGAACAGGTAGGGAGAATTTCCTGTGTGTATCAGCAGTGTCATTGTACAGCTGGGACTTGTAGTCCTACACATACAACATGCTTCGGAGTATTCCAGCAGGCAGACATGTCACTCAGCACTTGTATTCACTGCCTTTGCAGAGATGCAAATGAGAAGTTGGAGCACCAGGAGGTGGGGCTGAACCTTTGCGCATATATGTGTATTAGCTTTCTGAGCAGACTTCAGTGTGGTGTAGCTATAGTACATAGTGTATATGATATGTAGATGCTAGGACACAGTTCTGCTCTCAGCATATCTAGCCCTGTCAATTAAGGGGAGGGGGAGTGTGCAGAGCACAGGGAGTGTTACAAAGCAGTGCTCAAAAGTTCAGCCCCACCGCCTGGTGCTCCAACTTCTCATTTGCATATGAATAATAATGCAGATATATTTTCAGCTGTTTAGCATACAGACAAACGAAAGGTATAGTTTTAATCCGCATGATGAGCCCTACCAGGCAGTATGTCTGGTTTAATAGGGTTGATCCTAGTGACAGAGCAGCTTTAAAGTCAATGTGCATAACACAAAATAGAATATTGAGACTTGTCATCTCTAACCACTTGTTAGTAAAGCTCTTCCCCATACTAAATTAAATGGCTTACTGTTGTAACCAAATCTCACTGTGAAGTTAATTGATGGTTAAAGGGTCTGGTTAGTATGTACTGTAGATGCATGAATCCAAAAACCGATTTGAATATGCCGCTGTGTCAGAACTTGATAACTTACAACAGGATACATAGCCAGCAGATCTGTCGGTGCTGTTGCTGAGACTTCATTGACCCCGGAAGTCTCTTCTGAAAATGCTTAAATACCAGAGGTGACCCTTTAAGCTGTTAATTAACTACATTATTTACTTTGGTTATTCTTTATACATGTGCGCAACAGGTGAAGGGTTTCCCTGTTTTACATTGTTTTTTAGATACTTATTATGGCCTTTTACCCTTAAAATTGCATTTTAAGTTGCATATATATATATATATATATATATATATATACACACTGTATAATTAATTAATTTCTTCTGTGATAGAATGGTGGAAGGGGGCTTCTACTTTCCAAAATGATCCCTGTGAAGAATATTTTAAAGCTCTAATGATAAGTCCAGCACTCATGGTCCCACCTACAAAGGTGAGTTCTGAATATGCCCTACAAGTTTTGTCTGAGATCACACTTAATTATTGCCATATTTAATCAATTAATCAGTACTTAAAGAGGTTGTGCAGAACTAGAAGCACATGGCTCAGCTGTCTTGATGTCTACAGGTGCAGGCCTTTTTTTTTTTTTTTTTTTTTTAAGGAAAAAAAAAATCATGTTTTTCTAATCCTGTACAAACCCCTTTAAGGCCACGTTCACATGTGCGGCCAGATTCAATTCGCTATAACGCAGTCCGTCAGATTTCTGGAATGAACATGAACATTTTACAGGACAAAACACTGCTGCATTCAGCGATATTTCATCATTCTTCTTTTTTTTCCAGAATATGTGATGGAGGCTCCTACTGGAACCTTCACTGCAGATGTGAACCTGGCCTCATTTCTGTATTCCTTACTTTTGGGCACCCTTACAGCCTTTTTCACTCTGCCTAGCCTGAAAAATGTAAATTCTACCCGTTACAGCCGTGCATCTACATAGTTATAGCAGATATAATCTTGTAAATCTTGTTAAAATATAGAGAAAATGAGACTTCTTGCAACCGCCAGTAGATGGGGGGAAGATGTATAGCTGTCAGCAAAAGCCAGTAATAACGTAACAAATACAAATGTATAGATAGTGTAAACTTTACGGGCCTTTCAGACTGAGCAATTTTTGGGACAATTAATATTATTATTGGGACCAAATGTTAATAGCAACATTTCTTCTTGATAATTGCCCATATAATCGTGCTTCTGATAAACAATAATGCAATAATAAAAGAAAAAATTGCCCCCTTAGGTGCACATAGCCTTTAAGAAGTGTTAACAAACATACATTCATGGCTGATTTCTATGAAAAACTGAAAAAAGATCCATAGTAAATGTTAATGTTTCTCTGTAATATTCTGTTTGCCTGTGTTCACATTTGTGTTTTGGCTGATAGTTTATAACTAGAGTTGAGCAAACGTGCTCGTAACGAGCACTGTAGTGCTCGGATCCCCTGTGCTCGCATGGCCGCAGGCATCCGGATCCGTCCTCACTGTGAGTCAATGGGGGCGGAGCCGGATGGCTGCGCCCATGCGAGCGCAGGGGATCAGAGTACTACAGTGCTCGTTACGAGCACGTTCGCTCAACTCTATTTATAACAGAAGCCATAATACTCTGCAAGATCCATCATACAATTGGCATCACCAGCACCAGAAGGGCGCCATTTACTTTAAGGGAAAAATGGAGTTGCATGTAGGACTATGTTACCCATCGAATATACCAGGTCTCCTACAGAGGCTCAAAGCAGATGTGAACAGGGCCTAAAATATTTACACAGTTCTGTATGTCTACTGTGACAATTTATAGGTGTCAGCCATTGTACGATTTCAATGTAGGATAAAAGATAAATTCTGCCTTCCTGTATTAAACAGTAAAACACAACATAAAGAGTGACAAAGGCTGGATGCTGCAGAGGACACAATAAGAATATTGTTTTTTAGCCATTGGGGAAGATTTATCAAAACTGGTGTAAAGTAGAACTGGCTTAGTTGCCCATAGCAACCAGATTCCACCTTTCATTTTTCAGAGCTCCTTTGGAAAATGAAAGGTGGAATCTGATTGGTTGCTATGGGCAACTAAGCCAGTTCTACTTTACACCAGTTTTGATAAATCTCCCCCATTATGTCTTACACTCCATTTTGACCGGTGGTACTGTCATGTCTTCCCGTTGCAGGCTCTGGCTCTTACATTCACAGACTTCATAACAGAACCCTTAAAACATGTGGGGAAAGCAGTCGGAGAGTTCTTAAACGGCTTGCTGTCACAGATTCCGGTTTTCTATCAACTGCTAGTACTTATTCTCATAGCAGTTATCATCATTGTGAGTGCAACTTTTTATCCTTTATCTTGTCCTTTTAATATAGATCTTTTGACTAAATTGAAGCCAGAAAACTACGGCCCAAACGTATTATATTTTCGCTAGCCTAAACCATCATTAGATTAAATGGGTTGAATGAAAAAGCCGTCCTCTGGAGTATGTTTACATGCAGCAGATTTGGGGCAGAATTTTCTGCGAGTGAAAATCGGTTCCAGTTATCTGAATTGGGTTATTTCTGCACTATGCACACTGATTTCTGCAAGTACCAGTAAGATAAATGGGAGAGTGAAAGATTTCTCTGGAAGTAAAAGCATGTTTAGTCCATGTAGACATGTAGAGGACTTCTGGTTTATGTGAGAAAAAATGTATCCAAATGCACTGTGTGAATACATTTAAAAAATTTAAAGGGAATCTATCACAAAAACCTGTTCTATATTTTATTTATGCTAAAAAAACTATTATATATTTGTAAGAAATAATAATAAATAAATAAAAATTCCAATGTGTGAAATATTATAAATAAATATTAGATTTTACCATATTTACCATCTTTGGTCACCAGGGGGAGCTCTGCTGGCCAAATGAGACTTTGAGCAACCTGTAAGTAGGCATGCTGCAAAAAAGTGGGTGGTACCAATGACATCACCAATTCACACCTTCAGCGGTGACATCACTGCTTCAGCAAGATAAGATGAGACAATGGCTTTGTTACAAAAACACAGTTCACTGCTCCTCAGGCTCCTCCCCCACTGGTCACATGGCCGATTACATCACTAAGGTCCTACAGCCCCAAGAACCTCCATCTACACTGTTTCTGAGTCCTGGGCTGCTCACCCCAGCAGTACACTCAGCAAAAATTGTCTGCACTGCTGGGGTGAGCTGCCATAGAATTTAGAACAGGCAGCCTAATGAAGACAAGGACGCTGCTGCAGGAGTGAGGAGCAGGCACAGTGGGCTTCCCCCAGCAGCAAGGAGGGAGGACCTGGCTGTGTGTTACTGGTGTCATCACAGGGGCGGGCTCACGTCTGGGTCAGCAGCGACTGAGGAAACCTATGTACATGCCTGCCGTAAGTGAGGTGCCATTGTGTTGTAAACCCAGACTATCACACTTTACTTCCAACATGGTAGCCCCCATGTAAGGCAAGAAAACTGAATAAAAAAAAAACATTTACACAATTTGAAAAATACATTATGTTAAAACCTGCTTTTGTTATGTTGTAAAACATATCAAAATTTTTTTCTTCGCGATAGTGTCCCTTTAAGAAGTCTGGAGTCGACAGCAACTTTTATTTTTCACATGAAGTTCTTCAAGCTCCACTCAAAAAGGGTCCTCCTGACATGCCTGTTTTAATAGCTTCATGCATTCCCCATGTAATAATTCTGGAACATCTATTCTTATGGCTCTATGTTGTGCCATTCCTTTATTATTCCTGCTAGAAGTTATGAACGAATTACTAGCAGTCTGCAGTAAGGGTACAGAGGGTTGGTAACCAGTTGGGGGTGTGTCCCTGCACAGACTCACTGTATCCAATCAGTGCTGCCATTTTCAGACTGTCCAGGTACATACCCCCAACTGGTTCCCACCCCTCTATACCCTTAATGCAGACTGCTAACAATTAATTAATAACTTCTAGTAGAAATAATAAAGGAATGGCACCAGAAGTGTTATTACATGGGGAATGCATGAAGCTATTAAAACAGGCATGTCAGGAGAGGGGAGAGGTCCTCTTTAATGGGTAGAACAATGGTGTGCATTGGCTAAAAACATTCTTGTAGCCAACTATACCGAAGACATATTAAGGCCCCATTCACACGACTGTATTTTTGGTCTGCATCCGATCTGCATTCTTTGCGAATTGAAGGCAGACCTATTCATTTCAGTGGGACCACATAAAATGCGGACAGCACACCGTCTTCTGTCTGCATCCATATGTCCATTCCGCCAGATTGCAAAAAAGATAGAACATGTTGTATTCTTGTCCGTTTTGCAGACAAGAATAGGCATTGTTACAAACACATTCGGTGGTGTGAATGAGCCCTAACTTGTTACCATAAGGAGAATGTGACTATTTGTAACACGGTGTAATTGTGACTGTGCTGCTAACCCCCTCCTGCGTAGCTTGGATAGGGTGTTCACATTTCTACTGCTTAGGTCTAACTGCTCATTTTTCATTAGGTATTAGTTGGAGCTATTTTTTATTTTATTTTTTTTAATTTTTTGCAGGCTTCATGTTATGGGGCAACCAAATCAGTTGGTGAGATTCTTGTGCACAGGAACCATGGAGATACACAGCGGGAGAGATTGCCACCCGCAGAGCCACAGAGACCACGCTATGAAAATGTTGGATGGCATCAGCAGCCCTACTATTTAGAACCACAATATGTGCCAGCTTACAGACCTCCCCGACAGAGGCCAGAGAGCCTGCAAGCAATGGATTTTCCAGACAGAAATAATCCGCATTTTCCAGGTGTAAGTTTTCAGAATTATTTTTTTAACTTTTGTCCTCCATGAGTATGCGCATGAGGTTAAGGCCCCTTTCACACGAGCGTGAGACTCGGACGTCTCCCGCATCGTGTGCCGTGTACTGAACTCCCGGCACTGAACAGGGGTTACATAGCATTATACTGATTTATGATTCTATGTAACCCTTACAGTTCTGGAATATGTTGGATAACACTGTCAGCATTATCCAACACATTCCAGAACTGTAAGGGTTACATAGCATCATAAATCAGTATAATGCTATGCAACCCCCGTTAGGTGCCGGGAGTTCAGTACACGGCACACGATGCGGGAGACGTCCGAGTCTCACGCTCGTGTGAAAGGGGCCTAAAGTTCAGAGGGTTGTTGGTATGATTGGTGCCATATTTTCTTATAAGTGCATGCCTCTTATTAAATTTGGTTAGTTTTGAACACCTAGCTGTTGTCACCTGTAAGGAAAGAGAAAACGCATATACAGAGGCGCTTGTTCTGCCACACATAAATGTTCACTAGACAAGTATTAAAAGGTACTCACGCCTTTCTAGAGGGGGGGAAACAAGATAAGCTTTATTACTTGCTTGCTATGTTGTAAACATATCCCGGCAGCATAAGGAGGGCTTGGGCTACCGCCCCCAACCGCCGGTATCGGCCCATAGGGAAATTTCCCTGTAGGGTCTATGGCCAGTCCACCCCAGGGCTTGTCACATTCAGTATCTAAACTGATCATATGTTTTAGTCAAGAAGCGCACCAGAACGTATAAACTCCAGATAAAGCGGAATCAAAAAATGCATTACAATATGGAATGCATCCAAACATCGGGAGGGGTGGGACAAATGTTCATATGAATAAATCTCTATAAAAACACACAGTTCCTGTGTAAGTGACACTAGCCCGATCTACTAAATGCTATAAAACATAAGGTCAGTGTTCAATTTTTAATTATTTTCCTTTATGGTACATACACTACATGGTTGTTGATCACTCCCTGGGCGCCCCTTTTGCTCCCTATATCTCATGTTCTTCTTTCTCCTCCATTGCCACTTGTGCTATGTATTTCTGCCATTCCTCCTTCATCCAGTTAATTTGTTGCATGTTCAGATGAAAAAGTTTGGTTATTCCAAAAATATAAACTTAAAGGGAACCTGTCATCTCCGAAACACCCCCTGAACTAGAGTAAGCGTTGTATAGTGTAAGTGATGCTGAATCCAATTATGTAAGTTTTATCTTTATACTCCCTTCCATTCTGACGCTGTGCTCCCACAAACCTGCAGTAAAATGCATTGAGAGGGCTCTTCTTTGAGTCCTCTCCATTATGTGAGTGAGCACTGGAGTCCAGTGAGTGCATTTTACTGCTGGTTTGTGGGAGCACAGCGTCAGAATGCAAGTGAGTATGAAGATAAAACTTACATAACCGGACTCAACGTCACTTACACTATACACCGCTTACTCTAGTTTGGAGGGTGTTTCAGAGCTGACAGGTTCCCTTTAAAGAAGAACTCCCGCAACAATTTTTATTCTCTGACCTGTTGGAAAGGTGCATGATATAATCTGTAGTGATTGTCATTTTCTTATCAGAGGCTGAAATTGAGAGTTTCCCCCTCTTCTTATTGTAGCTGGGTCATGTGACCAACTCCCTGACCTCCAACTGACCCAGGACAGGAAGCCAGTCACTGCTCTATTCATTCCTATGAAATGAAAGTGAGGCTCCCATAGGAATGCATAGAAAATTAGACTTCCTGTCCACACATAAGTCTATGTGTGAGTCGGTGGGTCTAATTCCTAATCACATGACACAGATAAGAAACTTCAGGATGATATAACTCAAAAATTCAGCTACTGGTGAGAAAATTAAATTCACTACAGATTACATAATGTACATTTCTAGCAGGACATGGAATAAATTTTTTTGCGGGAGTTCTTCTTTAATACATCAATTTTAATAGGAAGGCCACATTTCAAGGCCCCTGAAAAGCTGTACAGTGCAATGTCAGAGGTTAAATGACTGATACAGTGGTAATGAGTCAGGTAGCAGGTCTGTGTCAGAACATTTCCAGGCCTGTATTTTTTCATCTATTTCCTGCCATTTAGCTGACTGTATTCATTAAAGGGACACTTCCATCAATGTGAATATTAAGGTAACTGGTGGATGGTTTTCACTGTATGGTTACTTTTACATCACTCCGTGTTTTCTGCTTCCTGTCCTGGCTCTTTAATTTCTTCTTTGTTTGGACTTTTAGCATGACAAATAGTCTTACTTAACTATTTCAGTCAGACCATCACTGCGACCAGAGAGAGACCCCGTGAAAGGACTCAATTAGAACATCACTCATTGCACTAATCAATGCAGTGCTTCTCTGTGGGCTTCGTTATCTAGACCTATCACAAGAACAATAGAGCTGTCATTCTAAAGCAGTTATCCCAATTCTACACTTACTATTATCATAAGGGTTATCTTTGCGATAGTCTTCCCTGCATAGCAACAATAATTGACATTGGTATTTATATCGGAGGTATTATCATTTATATTGACAGCAACAGAATGACATTTTGTATTTAATGTTTGCACTCATTGTATATGAATGTAACTCCAGTATACACCACGATTTACTGGAGTGGTTTCTTCTGCCGGATTCCATATGGATCTGAGAAAAAAAATAGTGGCATGCTTTATTGTCACTTACATGTGTATGGAGATATTCTCCCCTAGAAGAAGTTCCATAATGAAGAAGCTAAATTAAAAGAGAGTGGTGTCAACCCCCAATACAGGGTTAGTAATTATTATACTCACTGGAGGGACAGCACTGAAAGGTGCCACTGAATCCCCTTGTTCCAGCTCCACCTGTCAACGCCAGCAATACAGATCAAAAGATGCATGAAATGATTGAGGTATCAGAATTGAATGAATAGCAGGGGTTAAAAAAAAAAATGATTGATTATTAGAAGAATGTACCACATGATTCAAAGCTGGTCTGACTTCTTCTTCAGCCTGTCTTTTAACCCCTGCTTTGTGTTCAGTGCTGGTGACTTTAATTTATACTCCTCAGTTATTTGAATTGTTACTTTGCAGGGTACAGACGTGGACTTTCCTTTGAAAGACGAGGATGGTGGACATGGACAGAAGGAGTTTACAGAGGACAGCAGAGCAACCAAATCAGTTGGTGAGATTCTTGTGCACAGGAACCATGGAGATACACAGCGGGAGAGATTGCCACCCGCAGAGCCACAGAGACCACGCTATGAAAATGTTATTGAAGGATGGCATCAGCAGCCCAACTATATAGAACCACAATATGTGCCAGCTTACAGATCTCCCCGACAGAGGCCAGAGAGCCTGCAAGCAATGGATTTTCCAGACAGAAATAATCAGCATTTTCCAGGTGTAAGTTTTCATAATTATTTTTTTTAACTTTTACCATTTTTAGAATAATAACCCATAATCTCCTACATTTTGTGAGACAATATTCAGTTAGAAAATTGTCCTCCATGAGTATGCGCATGAGGTATGATTGGTGCCGTATTTTCTTATAAGTGCATGCCTCTTATTAAATTTGGTTAGTTTTGAACACCTAGCTGTTGTCACCTGTAAGGAAAGAGAAACACATATATACAGAGGCGCTTATTCTACCACTTGTAAATGTTCAGTAGACAAGTAGTAAAAGGTTACTTTGCAGGGTACAGACGTGGACTTTCCTTTCAAAGACCAGGATGGTGGACATGGACAGAAGGGAGTTTACAGAGGACAGCAGAGGAAAAATGGTTAAACCTGTAGAACTGAGCTCTTCAGGAAAACAGAGAAAAGAAGAGCTTCCAAAAGACACATGTGATGGTCCAAGACAAAGAGAAAACACGCAACGGCAAAGGAAAGAAGATCCTATAGAGCAGAAGTCTTTAACTGAAAATCATATGAAACATGACTCTCCACTGGAAATAACTAATAGTACACAAGAAGGCAAAGCAGAGCATGTCCACAAGAGATCTTTTAGTCAAGACCAAACGGAGGTGGAGACTTTACATCAGAATACTTATGGTGAACAACAAAGGACAGAGGAGCTTCCTGAAAGATCTTCTGGTCAACTGCAAGGGAGAAAGGACTTTTTGGAAGAGATATCAAAGGAAGGGCACCTACAGCACAGATTATTAGAGCTAAAAGGTAAAGCATAAGAAGAAATTGAGTCATTCAAGTAATGTAAGTTTTGTTTGAAGGGGTTGTGCAGGGGTTTTATATTGATGATCTATCCTCAGGATAGGTCATCAATATCTGATCTGCATGGGTCCAACACCCCCCCTGTTTGAAGGGGGAGTTGACTGTCCATCCGAGCACTACTACCGCCGCCGATGAGATATTGATAACCTATCCTGAGGATAGGTCATCAATATAAAACCCTGCACAACCCCTTTAAGCCTATAATGTGTGTCTTATATAAGGATGCATTATTGATAGTTACACAGAGAGATTGCTCTCTATTCTAAGGACCAGTTCACAGTGAGTTTTTGGCGCTGATTTTAGAGCATTTCTGCCTCAAAACAGCCCCCCATTCTTTTCAGTAGGAAGCAGCACTTACTTTTTTTCCCACATGAAAAAAAGAAGCAACATGCTTTATCTTGGGGCAGAATCTGCACTGAATCTCCTATTGCAGGGATCAGCAACCTCCGGCACTCCAGCTGCTGTGAAACTACAACTCCCAGAATCCTCCTTTCACTTCTGTGGAAGTTAAAAGAAGAGCCAAGTAACTTTGCATGTTGGGAGTTGTAGTTTCACAGCAGCTGGAATCCTGAAGGTTGCTGATCCCTGTCCTATTGAAATGAATTGGAAGCATAAAAAGCAGCTCCATAAATCCATGCTTTTTTTGGGTATGTTTTCTGCGGATCCACAACAGAAACCTCGAGCTTAAAATGCAGCTTTGTATTGAAGTGAACACATAAAGGCATAAAAAAAAAACACATGGATTCTGCACTGATTTTCTTTTTCAGTGTGCATTCAGAATCCGTTGTGTGAACATCACCTAACATCTTTCAGTTTCAGAATTGTGTTGAATTATTTAAAGCACTCCCAGCACAAATTGATATACTGTGTGAAACCCTGACCGGAGATACCTGGCTAAATATGCATTCACTTTAAAGGGAACCTGTCATCTCCAAAAACCCCCCTGAACTAGAGTAAGTGTTGTATAGTGTAAGTGATGCTGAATCCGAATATGTAAGTTTTATCTTCATACTCACTTCCATTCTGACGCTGTGCTCCCACAAACCAGCAGTAAAATACATTCACTGGACTCTTCTTTGAGTCCTCTCCATTATGTGAGTGAGCACTGGAGTCCAGTGAGTGCATTTTACTGCTGGTTTGTGAGAGCACAGCGTCGGAATGGAAGTGAGTATGAAGATAAAACTTACATATTCGGATTCAGCATCACTTACACTATACACCACTTACCTTAGTTCAGGTGGTGTTTCGGAGATGACAGGTTCCCTTTAAGGGGTTTTGCCAAGATTTAATCTTATCCCCAATTTATGAGGATATGTGTCTTATTGGTGGTGGTTCCAACCGCTGGGAACCCCACCGAGAATAAGAACAAGTGTCCTGTGTCTCCAGAACAAGGGTCCTGTGTCTCCCTGTGTGAATGGAGCAATGGTTGAGCATGCACTCTGCTGCTACATTGATCTCTGTGGGACTCCTGGAAATAGCTGAGCGCTGTACCGGCAGTCCTATAGGGATGTGCATGCCGAACTGCTGCCGAAACACAGGATCCCCACCAATCAGACACTTATTTCCTCCTGTGTGAACTTTTGCTACCAGTGCCGTACATGTGCAGTGCTGGAGCGATGTGCAAACATGGCACCCGCTTGCACGTGCAGCGTGCGTCATGGATGGCGGGCCCCCGCTGTTTCAGCAGAGACCCGTAGCTAATTACCGTGACCAGCATTAATGCTGATTGCGGCAATTAAAACCTTTAGCTGCCGTGATCAAGTGAGATCACGGCATCTAAAGGGTGAAAAGGTGGCCAATGAGGATGCCGGTAAATGATTTCAATATGCAGGGTCTCGCTGAAGAGACCCAAGGTATTAAAGCTGCAATTCTTATTTTGGACACCAAGTGGCAAGCCAACATAAGAAATGGGCAATTCTCAGTAATAAATGGATTTTAAAAATCCATGAATGTTCAGAATTTCAAAAAAAAATCTGTATTTTGTATGTGCTTCAAAATCATAACACAAAGTAAAAAAATTAAAAACAAAATTTAAAAATATAGAAGTTTAAATTACCCCCCTTTCCATATAAAAATATATACATAAATAACAAAAAATATAAACATCATGGGTATCACCACAACCAAAAATACCCGTACTATTCAAATCTAAAATTATTTTTCCAATATGGCAAATGGCGTAACGGAAAACCCTTACTCAAAAAAATGTAATAAATTTGTGATCAAAAAGTCACACACTCCAAAATGGTATAAATAAAAACTACTATAAAAAAATGTCAGAATGTTGTTTTCTCAGTTTAAATTTATTTTTACACTATTTAGACATTAAAAAACCTATACATATGTGGTATCGTTGTAATCGTACTGACCCAGAGAATGAAGGGCACAGGTCAGTTTTGCTGCAAACGGAACGCCGTGGGAACAAAACCTGTTAAACGGTGGAGGAATTGCATTTTTTTTTCCAATTCCACCGCATTTGGAATTTTTTTCCCGCATTGTATGCCATATTAAAAATGAAAAGGCAAAAATGAAGAAAAGTCCGGTATCCTAAGGGTTAGAGGTAATCCGTCACATTGAACATGGTGTCTGAGATGCAGGCAGCATGCTATAGAGCAGGAGGAGCTGAGCAAATTGATATATAGTTTTATGGGAAATGATTCAATATAATTTGTAATATATTCATGTAAATTTCTGCTCATTCTGGGCTTTGAAGTCCAGGAGGCGGAGCTATCAGTGATTGACCACTTTCCCTCTATGACTGTGTATATAGAGATAGCTGTCAATCACTGATAGGACCGCCTCCTGGACTTCAAAGCCCAGAATGAGCAGGAAATTAAATGCATGAAATGCAGCTTAGGCCTTGTTCACACTTCAGTTTTTTGATCAGTTATTGTGAGCCAAAACCAGGTGCGGGTCAAAAACACAAAATAGGTGCAGATCTTTTCATTATACCTTATCTTTCTGTAACCTCCACTCCTGGTTTTGGCTCACAATAACTGATGGAAATAACTGATGTGTGAACAGGCCCTTACACGGAATCTGTTCCTTTAAAACTATATATCTTCTCAGCTCCTTATGCTCTTCTGGTGACAGGTTTCCTTTAAGGGGAGAGTTATCATCTTTATACGCCTGTTTTTTGTTGATAAAAAGTCCCAAAACCCAGTTTTGTGATCTTTAAATGATTAAATCATTGTTACTAAATCTATTCACAACTGTCATTATTTTGCCACCCTTGCCACTTTTTGCAAAGGGGAGTGGCAAGGGTGATGCATGAGTGGGGCTATCAGTCCCAACACACTTATCATTTTAGTCAGAAATCTGGTGCACAGACTGCCAGGGAGAGCACTAAATTTATGGTGGAGGGGCCCATCAAAACCGGCATACCACAAACCTTTTAACAAATAGTGGCTTGCATTTTCCATAAAGCACATTACATGTACATTACATACAATAAAGCTCATAGTGGACCCGCAGAAGATGTCAGCTCTGCATGCCATAAATTTGCAGGTACTCAATAGATTAAGATGCTAATCTGTTGCTTTGTTTTCAAGGTGATTTGAAAAAGGACCCCTCAGAACAGAAGATGAACGGAGAAGTGAGTAATATATAGTCACTTAAAGGGGTTGTCCGGGTTCAGAGCTGAACCCGGACATATCTTTCAATTCACCCAGGCAGCCCGCCTGAACTGGGCATCGGAGCATCCTATGCTCTGATGCCCTCCTTTGCCCTGCGCTAATTAGCGCAGGGCAAAGGAATTTAGCCCGGTTCCGTGACGTACCGGGCTCTGCCAGGCGGAGGCTTCCGCCCGGCAGTGAGCCCGGTGACGTCATCGGCGCTGATGGGCGGGCTTTAGCGCTGCCCTAGCCATTCAAACGGCTAGGGCAGCGCTAAAGCCGGCCCATTACGGCCGGTGACGTCACCGAACTCACTGCCGGGCGGAAGCCTCCGCCCGGCAGTGAATGTTTACAAACAAAAGAGCCCTTGCCCTGCGCGATCCAGCGCACGGCAAGGGAGGGCATTGGAGCATGAGATGCTCCGATGCCCTGTTCAGGAGGGCTGCCGGAGTCAAAACCTGGGTATGTCCGGGTTCAGCTCTGAACCCGGACAACCCCTTTAATAATAGTCCTTCGTCATGGCCTTCATAGCAGTTATGGTCCTCTCTGTCCTTGCTGCTGTATTGCACATTTGGTTATTTGGACATTGCATTCTTTTGGAAAGTGTTTTCTTTTTGTATTCTGTGTTTAATCATTGTACATTATTAAAGGGGTGTAAACGTTACATGTCATGAGCCTGGAGACTACTCTACTCTTAGCCTTATGTAAAATGCATATTCCCTTTTATTTGCAGGAAGTGTCTACGAGTTGTGAAGCAATGCTCAGCAGCTGAAGTACCAGCAGCGGAATCGGCAGCTACAGCCATCATAGCCGTATATCTGTGTACGGAGACGTGGACACCTACTGAGCTGTAATGACAGGACTGTGGTTAATGATGGGAGGAGATTAGAAGTTTTGAGCTGTTTTTAGGTTGGACTGCTGACAATTAATTGCTATCATTTTATTACTCTGCTCTTTACAACACTTTCTAGTATTTGTACGCCTCTAATTTACTCTCAGCTCATGGACTCCACTGAGAACATGAGAGAGACCATACATTGTAACATTCCTTAGCTTGGGTTAGTTCCTTGCCATTTACATATGTTGCTAGGATGTGGAGTCCTTGCTCCTGACATATCTCGGTACGTATTATACATTAACCTGCACATCTGTTTTGTACAGAAGCTCAGTCACATTACCAAACAAAAGAGAAATGAGACTTGAAGAGCAGCATCTGGAGGACATCACTTTTTTTTTTTTATCATTTTTTTTTTAAATTACTAGACATCATGTATAAACTTGTGAATACAGGTAAAACCTTGTTAATTGCCAAAAACTGTATTTTATTACAATAAATTAAGCGTTCAATGAACATTAAACAGGAGGGGGAGCCTATCCGTGGGTTATGGGCGCCCCAACCAAAAAAATAAAGACTTAGCAGCCTTTTTTAATAGAAAGCAATGTTGAGAACCAATATACAATGTACACTGTCTTTTAAATACTCTGCTGTGGACTTACTAAATGTAGATGTTACAATGTGAAGATCAATCGCCCCCTGTACGGACAAATCCCCAAAAATCTATTGAAAATAAGCATGGTAAAGCTGCAAATGAAACTTATTGGCATTGAGATAATCCAAGAACACTGGTATGGCAGACACATCGCCCTGCCAAATGAATAGCTGGTCATCAACGCATCTGCCATACCAGTGCACCATGCTTACAAAAAGGTTAGTCTCACTGTAAAGAAAGAACTCCTCCCATTAGGACATAACCAAATTGGCTAAAGAAGGGGAATATTTAAAGGGGGTGTCCAGGAACAGAGCTCAACCCGGACATAGCCCCTTCTTCATCCAGGCAGCCCCTCTGAGATGAGCATCGGAGCATTTCATGCCCCGATGCTCTCCCTTGTGCTGTATAGTGCAGCGCAAGGGCTTTTTTGTTTACAAGCTTACACTGCTAGGTGGAGGCCAAGCAGAAACCTAGTATGTTACCAGATCTGCTGAAAAATGCTCGGATGGCGGACCCATTCTCTTGAATCACTGATCAGAACCCCATGGAAGCACTACGGTGGTGTTTCTGTCCGTGCCTCCGCACCGCAAAAACATAGAACTTGTTCCTTCCTCTGGATCAACTTGCAGGACACCAGGCCGAAATGGATGGACAGATGTCTTTTTTCGGCCTTATAAACTACGTTACTGTCTTGATTCATTTTTCCATCAGATTAAACACAAGGCACTATGCAAGGTTTATGACCACACTATGATCCAGCAGCAGTGGCCACTAGAGATGAGTGAATTTCATGTTATGAAATTCGTTCACGCTTTGTTTGGTGGTAAAAGGTGAATTGCGGACCATAACACAATTCTATGACGGAATACATAACGGAATGCCTTTAGGGGTATTCCGTTATTCATTCCGTCATAATAGAAGTCTAAGGCCTGCATAAACGATCCGTCCGGTTTCCGTTGCCTCTAAAGGCATTCTGTTATAGAATTGCATTATGATCTGTGGTAACGAAAGCCATAACGCAATTCACCTTTTACCGCCAAACAAAGTGTGAACATTTTTAAAAATTGAAATTTGCTCATCTTTAGTGGCCATGCTTGCACACTATAGGAAAAAGTGTCGACCAATTCGGACTCCCACGGTGCCGGCTATCAGTGAGACTGGTGCCTTTTCCTATAGCACGATCATCGCTGGTGGATTGCAGGGTGGTCATAACCCCTGGAAACAAGCAGTGTACAATGTGACAGAAAAAGCCAGCAAAGAAGGCAATATGGATAATAGCATTACATTAATAACTGCCTTGTATTAACTTTCTCTACATGATAAATGTTTGCAAGACTGTGAAAACCCATTTGAGCCCCTAGGAATCATATCAAGATCTACATAATTCTGGAGCATAGTGAAGTCCCACCAGATTCCGATTTCATCCCACATTAACGCCTGCATAATATGAATACATTTTTTTTCTGTTCTTCTGAGAAAAAAAGGAACAGAAAATTAAACTGTGATGTGAACCTGGCCTTAGTTAAAATGCAGCCAAGTTAAACTTACAACGCGTGCTTAAAATCTTCCAAATTGGTATGAATGCTGGGAATGGATAGGTATGTTAAAACTTGACTTGAATTGTCAAGCTGGAAGGAATGTATACTTTTCTCTAGTGTAAAATGGGGAATGTAGATATTATTTCATGGAATGTTCGGGGAGTACGAGATGTCACCAAATGCTTTGCCCTATTTAAATATTTAAAAAGTTGCTGCTGGCACTAGTTGGTTTGCAGTAAACACATATGACCCAGGATTCTGCACGATAGCGTCACCAGTCATGGATAGGTTGGGAATATCACTCGGTTTACTCTGCTTTTTCCAGGGTGGTGAGCTTACTTATTCACAAAAATATACCCTTCTCCCCTATTAAGACTCAGATAGACAAGGAGGGCTGCTACGTAGCTGCAAGGTGTTTATAACTCAATATAGAATGTGTTATCATTGTAGTGTATTTGCCGCCTCCCTTTTCCAGCTCTAAACTGAACACGGCCATATGGTTCATAGAACCATACTTTCCACACTTGCCCTTAATAATGATACCCACCCGGCTCCGCCATCCCCGGAGCAAGCTCAAAATGAACACTTCATATTCATTTCTTATTAGAATAAGGTGATGGAGATGTGAACAGAGACAAGAATAGATTACATTATAGAAAAACATACCTATAACGTAGAGCATTTTGTAAAAATAAAGTACAAGCGAACATAAATTCACTGTGTGTTAAGAACGAAATACAGTATAGCAAATAACCTGGAATGCGCAGGGGAAAACAATACATGTCTATCAGACTTCAAGTCATTCATGTGGCAGATAGATAAGGTTGAAGGTCACCTTGTGTAGCAAAGGAAAGCCAAGGTGTCCAAGCTTTCAAATACCTGGCATGTGACAGGGGGGAGGTGGTGCCTAGTTCCTCAAGTCTTGCGACCTGTCCCATTTTATGGATCCATTGGAGTATTGGGGGTGCTACAGTCTGTTTCCAATATAAAGGAATCATGGCTTTAGCAGTGAGAACCAATTATTTCCATAAAGTAGCGTTGAAGTGAGTACGGGTATTAGGAGGTATCAGTCATTAGTGGCGGGAATCCCGGGCACACATTGTTTATAATCTCCTCAACTACTTTCCAAAAGTTCGTAATAATGCGACATTTCCACCACAAATGCAATGCAAAGGACTAGAGTTGTCACGATACCAAAATTTTGATTCGATTTCGATACCAAGAAAAAGTATTCGATACTCGATACCATTCAATACCACGCCGAAAAAATAAAACACAAAAAATCTGTGTGCCCCATCAGACCTCACATCAGCCCACTGTGCCAGCATCATACCTCACATCAGCCCACTGTGCCAGCATCAGACCTCAGATCAGCCCACCGTGCCCCCATCAGACCTTAGATCAGCCCACCGTGCCCCCATCAGACCTCAGATCAACCCACCGTGCCCCCATCAGACCTCAGATCAACCCACCGTGCCCCCATCAGACCTCAGATCAACCCACCGTGCCCCCATCAGACCTCAGATCAACCCACCGTGCCCCACCAGACATAACATCAGCCCACCGTGCTCCCATCAGACATAACATCAGGCCACTGTGCTCCCATCAGACATAACATCAGGCCACTGTGCCCCCATCAACCTCAGATCAGCCCGCTGTGCCCCCATCAGACCTCAGATCAGCCCACCATGCCCCCATCAGACCTCAGATCAACCCACCGTGCCCCCATCAGACCTCAGATCAACCCACCGTGCCCCCATCAGACCTCAGATCAACCCACCGTGCCCCCATCAGACCTCACATCAGCCCACCGTGCCCCCATCAGACCTCAGATCAGCCCACCGTGCCCCCATCAGACCTCACATCAGCCCACGGTGCCCCCATCAGACCTCACATCAGCCCACCGTGCCCCCATCAGACCTCACATCAGCCCACCGTGCCCCCATCAGACCTCAGATCAGCCCACCGTGCCCCCATCAGACCTAACATCAGCCCACCGTGCCCCCATCAGACCTAACATCAGCCCACTGTGCCCCCATCAACCTCAGATCAGCCCACCGTGCCCCATCAGACCTCAGATCAGCCCACTGTGCCCCATAAGACTTCAGATCAGCCCACTGTGCCCCCATCAGACCTAACATCAGCCCACTGTGCCCCCATCAGACCTAACATCAGCCCACTGTGCCCCATCAACCTCAGATCAGGCCCACCGTGCCCCATCAGACCTCAGATCAGCCCACCGTGCCCCCATCAGACCTCACATCAGCCCACCGTGCCCCCATCAGACCTTACATCAACCCACCGTGCCCCCATCAGACCTCAGATCAGCCCACCGTGCCCCCATCAGACCTCACATCAGCCCACCGTGCCCCCATCAGACCACACATCAGCCCACCGTGCCCCCATCAGACCTCACATCAGCCCACCGTGCCCCATCAGACCTCAGATCTGCCCACCGTGCCCCCATCAGACCTAACATCAGCCCACCGTGCCCCCATCAGACCTCAGATCAGCCCTACCGTGCCCCGATCAGACGTCAGATCAGCCCACCGTGCCCCCATCAGACCTCAGATCAGCCCACCGTGCCCCCATCAGACCTCAGATCAGCCCACCGTGCCCCCATCAGACCTCAGATCAGCCCACCGTGCCCCCATCAGACCTCAGATCAGCCCACCGTGCCCCCATCAGACCTCAGATCAGCCCACTGTGCCCCCATCAACCTCAGATCAGCCTACTGTGCCCCATCAAAATAAAATAAAAAAATCTCTTACCTGTCCTGCGCCGCGGCTCCGCTCTGGAGCTGCTCTTCTTCTCTTCCCGGCGCTGCACTGTCACCTGACTGCGTGCAGCGTCAGGTCAGAGTGCGTGCACTACGTCCTGACGCTGTACGCGGTCAGGACACTGACGCGGTCAGCGCAGGCCCGGAGAAGAAGAGGAGCGCCAGACCCGGAGCGGAGTCGCGGCGCATGACAGGTAAGAGAATTTTTTATTTTAGTATCGAAAAAGAGCAAATTCCGGTACCGAATCGATATTGGTATAAAAGTATCGATTCACTATCGAAATTTCGATACCCGCGACAACCCTACAAAGGACCCTATGTCCAACATACATCTCCAACAAGTCGGCAGGGTCGATGGGAACATGGCATGTAGCGCAACTGGGGTTTTATACCATCTGCATACTAGTTTGAACGACGTTTCTTGAAGGGTAATACATCTAGATGGGCCACAACTTTTAGTGTAAACATATTTAACTTCTTCTGAGGTTAGAGTAACGCCCAATTCCTTCTCCCAAGCTACTACATAAGGTAACTTTGAGTCTGTTGGGGATATTATAAGTGCTAGATATAGTTTAGAGACCAATTTAGGGGTAGGAGAGCGTTGAGCTGCCAGTTTTTCAAACCATGAAAGGTCATTGCATAAGTTCCCTTTGGTAAGGTTGAAAAGCTAGAAAGTAAGTGTGAGTATGTGAGAAAGTCTATACTGGAGCAAAACGCCTTGCACCGCATGTAAGTTAGTTCGGGGAATGAGCCTTCCACAAGAACATCGCCCACCAATTGTTTGTTAAGAACCTTTTGTGTAGAGAACCACGTTGTAGTAAAAGGATTAGCTAAGCCTAGCAGATCCCCCAATATCATAAGAGGAGAAGGATGGGACCAGAGGGTGAGATCTTGTGATAGTTTCTTCCAATACATGAGGAGGCCTTCATCAAATTGGAGAGGTTTGCGGGCACCCGTTTACCCAGGTGAGTCCAGATCAAAGCTTGGGTCAAGGAGAATCCCGCTACTTCCTCTTCAATGCGTACATACATTTTGGCGTTAGGTTGCTTGTACCAATCTATTATCTTGCTGAGTTGTACGGCTCCATAAAGCTTCTCTATTTCGGAGAAGCCAACACCACCTTTGTATTTAGGCTGAGCTAACGTGCTATGAGCTATCCTACACATGCCATTGTTCCAAACATATTTGACATATAAACTTTGTATCTTTAGGAAAAAAGAGTGAGGCAAGAATAACGGAAGTACCTGGAGCATATATAGTAATTTGGGTACTATTAGCATTTTCAACAGACTGACCCTACAATATAAAAGGGATTTTCCATGATTTCATCATTTCTTCAACTGTGTGAAGTAGGAGTGTATAGTTCAGAGCAAACCAGTTCCTTGGGGAAGGGGAGAGGCGTATCCCCAGGTACGGTATAGAGGTAGTAGACCATGTAAAAGGGGATTGCACCTTAGCTCTATCCATAGCACTGGACAGACATGAAATGTTTAGAGCTTGGGACTTGGAGGGATTAATTTTAAAATTAGAAAGATCTTGAAATTTTTCAAATACTGTATATCTGAAAGTATGGAAAAGGAAGTTTGTGGGTTGGATGTTAAAATAAAAAGATCGTCTGCAAAGGCTGCTGTTAAATTACATTTTCCTTCAATTTGAATACCCCTAATATCTGGGTGTTGCCTAATGTGTTGGATTAAAGTTTCCATAGTAAGGACAAAGATTAGAGAAGACAGCGGACCGCCTTGCCGCGTCCCGTTGCGTATTTGGAAGGAAGAGGAGAGGGTGCCATTTATCCTTATAGAAGCAGATAGGTCCTTTGTTAAAGGGTATATTAATTATTAATATTTTGTGTGATATTAATAATCAATATGCATAAATAGTCGTGGGCCGGCTATCTCTAGCTCCACCTATTTATTCCCTTTATGCTGTCTGTTCCCTGCACTGTGTGTACTACACTGTACTCTGGGGGCTACACAAAAGACACTGTATATCGTACCTTGAATAATAAAAAGATTTATTATAAAATACTAACAGTATACAGTCTAATTATTTAGACTATATCTATATATATTTATATTGACGTATATAAATATATATACACTAGCTGAAGGACCCGGCTTCGCCCGGGTATATTTGATCTATTTCATTTAATGTTTGTGTGTGTAACGTAAAAAAAAAAAAAATATCGAGAGTGACCTCTACAGCAGCCCGCCCGTTATAACTGTGACCTCCACAGCAGCTAGAGTGGCCACTGTCTTCACCCCAGAAAGCCAGACCTCACCGGCCATTCCCCCAAACGTGAAACAGTGCCCTTGGTTACCATGAAGACACACCACTAAACATGAGGCCACGCCCCCTGGCTCCGTGAAGACACAGAGGAGAAGCTGCCTGAGCGTGAGCTACTGAAAGGGTGGACATCCCTACATCCATCCAGGCACTGTGCTGGACTGAGGACAGGGAGCCAAAAAACCGGACTGTCCAGCCTAAAGCCGGACAACTGGCCACCCTAACATCAGCCTGCCCCTAGGGTGGCCAGAGGTCCAGTTTTAGGCTGGACAGTCTGGCTTTCAGACTCCCTGTCCACTGTCCGGCAGGCTGACAGACAGGGATGTCCACCCTTTCAGTAGCTCACGCTCAGACAGCTTCTCCTCCGTGTCTTCATGGACACAGGGGGCGTGGCCTCTTGTTTAGGGGTGTGGCTTCATGGGGATTCACGTTAGGGGAAGGCTGGACATTCTGGCTTTCAGACTCCCTGTCTCTGTCATGCGCAGGGCCTGGATGGACACATGGTTGTCCTTTTGAACAGCTCACTCTCAGACAGCAGCACTGTGCTGTCTGAGCATGAGCTGCAGGGAGAAAGTCACACTCCCTCCCACCCCTGCAGCTGACAGAAGTTGATTTTTACCTTCATTTTTTCAATCCCGGTCAGATGCAGAGTGGAAGGGGCGTGGCCTGAGTCGGGGGCGTGACTTAGTGGGACCTGGGAGGTGGGGCTTTTAAGTCCTTCTTTTGAAGGTCGCCTGAATTACAGGCCGATGCCATAGTAATTTCGGAGGAAAGAGGAAAGAAAACATCTTTTATTACCACTGAACGGTAAATATATGAAATTCACATTATATGAGGTAATGATTGATGATGAGTAAGTCTAAAACATAAGTTATATTTAACCAGAATACCTCAGTGTCATCCACAGCGCTCTGCCCCTTTAAAGCAGACCTACAGCAGTGAACTGGCTAGGTTGTTATAGAAACCTGGTGTGTGAAGACTAACTGCCTGGGAGCTTCTATTGGCTGATAAGGGTCATGTGACCAGGCTACTATTGGCTAATGCATTTTTTGGGAATATCTCAGGAACGGTACGTCCTGGAGAGTTGAAAACTGTTCTAAAACCTTCCCGGACACCTGATGTACATGTGTGCCAAATTTTGTGATTGTAGCTGCAGCGGTGCGGATTCCTTTAGCGGACATACACACACACATACACTCAGCTTTATATATTAGATATAGTCGCTAGCTGTCCCTAAAAGGGGTTACTTACAATACAGTGGTTATAGGGGAAAACAAGGAATGCAAGGGGTTAAATACAGTGATAAAGGCACTGCAGGGGTCAGGAGTTTGGGGATAATTAGGGGTAACGGGGTTCCAGGGGTACTTAGCCAGTCTCTGTTTCTGGAGGGGCTGCTTGACTCCATGTATCTCGTCCTTCCTCTGTGATGATGAGTCTTGTGGTGGTCAAAGCTCTTCTGCTTGTGGTCATGCTCTTTTTAGTCCCTCAATGCTGGACTTTTTATCCCTCATAAGTAGGGGGGAAGGTGTTTGTCCATGGGGCAGAGATGTGGATGGCCCATGCTATAGAGTTTAGCATGTCACCAACTGCTTGGTTGGGGTCTGCACAAAAGGGGCCTAGATATCGATCAGGTGTAATAAACCTTCACAATGCAAGAGTTGGCCTTCAGGCTACCAACACCCGTGTTCATAGCCACCCTTGGCATGAACAGTTGATAAACGTTTTTGCCGGAGGTGTTTGACAAAAGGGCAGAGGATCTTATCAATCCTCTATCCTTTGATGTGCCCGAGACTGTCCAGTCCTCAGGACGGCATCTCCCTCCTGCAAGCACGCTGGTATGCGCCTGCGGGGGGTGGGGTCACCTGGACACTGGGGGTCAGTTTATACATATAGATATATGTATATAAATTCTGGGGACATTGGGGGTATTAGGAGCAACGGGGGACATTTATGAACTGGGGGCACATAATATACCTAGGGGGCATAATTTTCGGCCAATTTATCTCATTTGGGCCATTTTATATAGAGGGGCAAATATTCAAGGGCCCCTATAAATATATATATATGTACATATTCATGCATACCTAATTATTCATGCATGCATATACACATATACATTCCAGCACTTCCTTCTACATCCTTATATAATATGCAGGACCCATAGGGTGTTATCTTTCCCTTCTCTGCCTTTGATGAAACCCACTTGTTCAGGGTCAATCAGTAAAGGAAGGAGAGGATGTAAGCAGTTTGCAAAGAGTAACACGTATAACGTCCGCATTTAGCAGAGATCTAGGGCGATAGCTACTACATAAACCTGCATCTTTACCATCTTTGGGAAGCACTGTGATGTGTGCCATTAGTGTCTGGGGTGGAAAGACCCTGCCTTCAGCTGCAGCAGAAAAAGCTAAGACTAGTGGGGGGAGCAATTAATCTGAAAATTCCTTATAATAACACACTGGAAATCCATCTGGACCTGGACTTTTCCCTGTTGGGGTATCTTTTAGTGCCTTTTGCAATTCCTGGATATTAAAGGGTGACTGAAGAGTTGCCATTTGAGAAAGGGGAGGGGCTAGGTAAGTGTAGAGAAGAGAAGAACTGATCAATAGACACACATCTATCATGAGAACCCATCTTCACGCCTGAATGTAAGTTATATAAAGAAGCGTAGAAATTCTCAAATTGGGTAGCAATGTCTTTAGTGGTTAAGTGTTCCCTTCTCTTTTTTACCATAAGAGCCATAATACGAGAGCCTCTGTTCCCATGGATATATATCTTATGTTTCGCATATAGGTAGGCTCTAGTAGCCTTCAGGTTGAGCAACTGGTTTAGGCTACTTTCACATTAGCGTTTTTAAATTCCGGTATTGAGTTCCATTATAGGGGCTCAATACCAGAAAAAAAAAACGCTTCAGTTTTGTCCCCATTCATTGTCAATGGGGACAAAACTGAACTGAAGACAACGGAATGCTCCTGAAAGCATTCCGTTCCGTCTTCAGACCGGAGAACAAACCGCAGCATGCTGCGGTTTGCTCTCCGGTCCAGGCATCCGCACCAAGACGGATCCGGAATGACCCCCAATGCAAGTCAATGGGGACGGATCCGTTTGGTGTGGACACACCAGTAATCCGGATCTGTCCTCCATTGATTTGCAATGGGGGGTCATTCCGGATCCGGCTACATACATACAGACATACATACAAACATACAGACAGACATACATACATACATACAAACATACATACATACATACTCACATACTCCAGGGACGCCGGCAGCATGTCTTCACGCGCCTCCTGCGCGCAGCTATGACGTTTCCCCACTGTGCCCAGCAGAGGGCGCTGTGGGGAATCGTCATCACTGCGCGCAGGAGGCGCGTGAAGACGTTCTGCCGGCGTCCCTGGAGTATGTGAGTATGTATGTCTGTATGTTTGTATGTATGTCTGTGTCTTGTTTCAATGTTTGTCATGTGTGGGGCCGGAGCGCTGCTCCGGCTCCACACATGTATAGCGTTAGCACGGATCCGTTGGCACCCTGTAGGTGCCGGATCCGTGCTAACGCTAGTGTGAAAGAGGCCTTAGTTGTTCACGAGCGGAGGTCAGTTCTGCCAGTGTCTGTATTGCTAGAGATTGTTTGTGCAAACCCTCCAATTTGGTGATTTTATCAATTAAGTCATTCAATTCTTGCCTCCTCTGTTTTTCCACATATGATCCTAAGGAGATTAATTCTCCTCTGATGACTGATTTGTGGGCCTCCCATATCACTGTGGGAGACACACATGGAGAAGCATTTTCTCTAAAGTATTGTTTGATAGCTTGTTCAATTTTCTGTTTATGGGTGTTGTTACGCAAGATGTTGTCATTGAAATGCCAGGAGCCAATTCTTTTAGGGAGTGACTCAATTATGACAGCCATAGAAACAGGAGCATGGTCTGAGATTCCAATGTTTCCAATATTAGCCTTTTTGAGGAAAGATAAGTGATGGGTAGATAGGTACAAGTAATCCAACCTTTGGTAGGAACTATGGGCCTCTATCTTTGGGGTGCAATTGTCGCCAAATATCCCTAACCATAAGTTTAGAAAGCGACCGTTTCAGGGCCCTCAATTTCTTTTGGGAAAGGTGGGATTTACCAGAAGAGGAATCAATGGTGGGTTCAAGGACAACGTTGAAATCACCCCCTAGAATACACAGCTCTTTCTTGAACTGGTTTAAGTTTTCTATAGTCTCAATCAGCCAGGAGATCTGTTTGGAGTTGGGAGCGTAAAGCCCCGCTATCGTGAGTTTGGTGTTAGCTATTGAACCTTTTAGAAAAAGAAATCGTCCCTCTGAATCGATCAGGCTAGAGGAAAGAATAAATGGTAGAGTCTTTCTGAGTGCAATGGTTACACCTCTGGTTTTGGAAGAACCATGGCAGGAGTGGAACCATTGTGAAAAAATAGGATAGGGGTAGGTTAGGTACTTTACCCTGTTTAAAATGAGTCTCTTGTATAATAGTCAGTTAAGCCAGAAACTTATAACAGTAACAGATATTGGTGTGATAATGTATATGGTAGAAGTTTAGGGCTATCCTGCCTGTCAAACAAAAAAAGAGTAAGAACATATAGAGTGAGGGGAGTTAGTACAGACTCCTCCATAACATCACGTAAAACTTCACCTAGTTATTATAGGACATAAAAGACCATGAAAAACAATTATCTGCTGCACCGAACAAGCAAATCAAAAAGAGATGGAATATCACCACATATGTTGACGAGTGATCACGTCGTGTCTTATCAAATGTTGGAGTTCAAATTTGGCGAAGACATGATGCAGGTGAGTTGAAGAAGGTTGCCATTTATGGAACAGTAGAGTCATTCTGTGGAAGTCGTGGTTCGCTTTCTGGTGTTGCGGGATCTTTGCATCTTCCAGGGAGAAGTCGAAAAGTCAGTCACGTCTGTGATTTGAAGCCAGGAAGGGATATCTGAAGGATCCAGATCTATGGCTTCACAGAAGGGTAGAATATCCTCAGGGCGCCTGACGTATCTTGTGGTGTCTTGGATTGTGCAAGCCAAACCGAAGGGGAACAGCCAGCGATATGGGTAGCCTTTAGCCCAGAGGGCATCTGTGACCGGTTTCAACTGCCTCTGTTTGTCGAGGGTTACTGGTGACAGGTCTTGGAAGAATGCAATTGGTGAGCCTTCAAACGACAGGTCCTTTAACTCTCTAGCCGCTTTTAGTAAGGCGTCTCTATGTTGAAAATTGAGGACCTTACAGATAGTCCCTAGGTGGGTCACCCTCTTTAGGTTTGGGTCTAAGCGCCCTATGGGCCCTTTCCAGCACTAATTCTCCAGCGGACTCTGCTGGTGAAAGCGGACCCAGGATGCAGTATGTGGTTTCAATAACATCCACTGTTGTGGAAGATTCTGGGACACCTTTTATGCGAAGATTATTTCTTCTGCCTCTGTTGTCTTGATCTTCCACATACGACAACAGATTATTTAAGTGAATCTGAAAAGAATGCAAAGCTGACGATAGCTTCCCCATGATTTATCAGGGACAACTGATTTTCTTCCAGTTGCTCAACTCGACCACCTATCTCTCTCTAATGTCTGTTTTAATATCAGAAAACTCGGATAGGACCGGTTGCAAAGCTGTCTCAATAATCTTTTGTAAAGTCTTGTGGAAAGTGCGAAGCTGCAAATCAGTGTCATGGTGTTCATCTTTATCTTGACTATCAGGGTCAGAAGCATCCAATTCAGTTAGCTGGGATGCGTTCGTTCGGTGTTTTGGAGCACCGTGCGGCTGGGGAGTGCTTTTGCTAAGAAATTTCTGCAGGTCATGTTGGTTTCTATGAGGCTTTAGTGAACCTGCCATATCTGGTTTGCCCACTTTCACCATATAAGTTGGTCACTTCTTGTAAACACCGTATCTAGGCGGGTCTTAATAAGTACGCTGAGGGTCTGAAAAAATACCCCTAACTTAGTAGTTAACAAGACATAGTTAACTCTGACCCCCTCTATGGAGGGGACAAACAAAAATTGGGCCAAAGACCCTAATCTATTGTATACAAGGTATGCAAATATTGAACTGGAGCTGGAGGTAGACTATGAAATACACAGTCCGGAAAAATTAGGATACAATCCTAGTAGTAATTTGTGGCAAAAACCTGTAGTGAGGCAGGTGCAGCTGCTTAGCAGAGCGGTGGCAGTTTTCCCGCCTCCAGGCGCCACAGCAGGAAATGCGTGATAGGAGATTTTAATGCATTTCCTAATTTGGTATTAGACAAACTCCCTGTACAGCATCTGCTTCCTGCCGAAACCACCACTTCATTGGGAAGATTAATACAGGAGTTAGGTTTTTCAGATATAAGGAGACTAAAAAACCCCATGACTGAGGCCCCATTCACACGACTGTAAGTGTTTTGCGGTCCGCAAATTGTGGATCCGCAAAACACGGATACCGGCCATGTGCGTTCCGAAATTTGCGGACCGCACATGGCTAGCGCTATATAGAGAATGCCTATTCTTGTCCGTGCTTACGGACAAGCTCTATATTTTTGCGGCGCCGCGGAACGGTGTGCTATCCGCATCTTTTGTGGCCCCATTGAAATGAATGGGTCCACACCCGTTCCGGAACAGATGCGGATCCATTTATACGGTCGTGTGAATGGGGCCTAAGGAATACTCCGAGTCTAGGTTTCACTGCAGGACATTGTCAGACCACTCCCCATTGCAGATTACTTTGCAAATGGCTGCTATAGGTAGTAGGAGCCCTAGATTATGGCGACTAAACCCGTTCTGGCTAAAAGTAATAGATCTTAATGAGGTTAAGAAACATCTGAGGGAGTACTATCAGTTTAATAAGGGAATTGCCTCGGCGGGTATTGTTTGGGATTCAATGAAGGCATTTATGAGAGGGATATTAAGTAAAAGTATAAGTGTTGTCAAAACGCGTACTCGTGTGCTGGGGGGGGGGAGATGCGGAATCAATTATCTATAAAGGAGGCAGCATGTGTTAGGAACCCCTATGGGGATACTTTAGAAGCTTGGAAGGCCGCACAGGAAGCCCTTAACGCTCATACTTTGGAACAGGCTGTTAATAAGCGGTCCTTTTTAAAACAGCACTATTATGAAGAAGGAGAGAAAGCATGGCACTTGTTAGCCTAATAGCTAAGGTGCAACAAGGATCATTGTATGTATCATGCTTACAAGATACAGAGGGCAGGGTCATTGATGACACTAATGGCATTTTCAAAATTTTCAAAGGGTTCTAAGAAACCCTATATAAGAGTAGAGCTACATACACAGACCAAGAGCTGAAGAGTTTCCTGGAGGGGGTGGAACTGCAGACTTTGTCTGGGGAGGGGAGAGATGGGCTAGATGCTCCCCTTACTTTAGAAGAATTACAAAATGCAGTGAGTGCAATGCCTAATGAGAGGGTGCCTGGCCCTGATGGGATACCTATAGAACTGTACAAGGAATTTGGAGAGGACATGTTAACCAATCTTCTGGAGGTTTATGAGCATGCACATGCCATGGTGAGCTGCCCTCTTCCATGTATGATGCTACTATTGTGGTGTTACCTAAACCTGAAAAGGATCATCAGTTGCCTGAGTCATACCGGCCCATCTCTCTCCTCACATCAGATGTTAAGATACTGGCAAAAATATTGGTGATTCGTCTGTCCCAGGTTGTCAAGTCTATAATACATCAGACCAACATGGCTTTATGCCAGCGAAGTCAACTGCTATTAATTTAAGGAGACCTTTCTTAACCACTTCAAGACCAGGCCATTTACCCCCTTCCTGACCAGGCCTAATTTTGCTAATCTGATGTGTCACTTTATGTGGTAATAACTTTGGAACGCTTTTACTTATCCAAGCCATTCTGAGATTGGTTTCTCGTGACATGTTGTACTTCATGTTAATGGTAAATTTGAGTCGATATATTTTACCTTTATTTATAAAAAAAATCCAAAAGTTAACGAAAATTTGAAAAAAAAAAAATCACTGTTTTCTAAATTTGAATCTCTCTGCTTTTAAGACAGATATTGATACCCCATAAAATACTCATTGACATTCTCCACAGATCTACTTTATGTTGGCATCATTTTGGTAGTGTCATTTTATTTTTTTAAACAAAACAATAGCTGATCTCGGGGAGACCAACTACAAATCCAAAGTGCAAAGCTCCCTGGGAAACAGTAATATGCAAAATAACTGTGTAGCCCCAGTTATGGGTCTACAACACAGTGAAAGCCAGATATCCCTCAAAAGAAGGAAAACCAAGCAAAGGGGTGTCCCCATTACAGAGATCACCAAATCCACCATATTAAGTGGCCCCTATGTCAAGATCCTGCTCTTTTACAAGCTTTAAGGATATGACGGGGAAGACCTAAGCCAGTTATCCATCCATAGACAGCTGTTTCGGGGTATTGACCCTCATCAGTGTGGAGTAGGATTCTGGCTAACCAGGAGCAATGCCTTGGAGACTACTTAAACAAAACAATAGCTGATCTCAGGGAGACCAGCTACAAAAAACACAGTGGAGCCTCATTTAAGAGTCTCAACACAGCAATCCAAAGTGCAAAATAACTGTGGAGCCCCAGTTATGGGTCTACAACACAGTGAAAGCCAGATATCCCTCAAAGGAAGGAAAACCAAGCAAAGGGGTGTCCCCATTACAGAGATCACCAAATCCACCATATTAAGTGGCCCCTATGTCAAGATCCCGCTCTTTTACAAGCTTTAAGGATGTGACGGGGAAGACCTAAGCCGGCTGTCTGTGGATGGAAACAGCTGTTTGTGGATGGATAACTGGCTTAGGTCTTCCCCGTCACAACCTTAAAGCTTGTAAAAGAGCGGGATCTTGACATAGGGGCCACTTAATATGGTGGATTTGGTGATCTCTGTAATGGGGACACCCCTTTGCTTTGTTTTCCTTTCTTTGAGGAATATCTGGCTTTCACTGTGTTGTAGACCCATTACTGGGGCTCCACAGTTATTTTGCATTTTATTTTTTTAGGACGTTAGAAGGTTTAGAATTTTAGAAGCAATTTTTGAAAATTTGCAAAATCAACTTTTTTAAGGACCAGTTCAGTTCTGAAGTCACTTTTTGTAGGCTTACATAATAGAAACCACCCATAAATGACCACCCCCAAAAAGTGACCGTTTAAAAACATCCATTCAGATATACATAACCACTTCCCGGACGTTTATATACAATAGGCGCTCGAAAAGTGGTTAAATCTTCAAGTGGCACCCAGCGATTTAAGTGATAAGGCTATATTATCATTGGACGCTGCTAAAGCGCTCGATAGCATAGAATGGAGATATTTGTGGGCTGTCCTCCAAACAATGGGATTTAGTCTAACGTTTATAAGGCGAGTTAAACTCCTGTATGCTGCCCCCACTGCCAGAATTAAAGTTAATAACGAACTGTCAAATAGCTTTAAATTAGAGAGAGGTACTAGGCTGGGGTGTCCGCTGTCCTCATTACTTTTCGCAGTGGCTATTGAACCGTTAGCGGCCATTTTAAGAAACTCAAGGGAAATTTAGGGATTTAGTTATGAAAGGGAAGAAGAACGAGTGGCGTTATATGCGGATGACCTTTTACTATTTGTTGACAAGGTAACAACGCAGCCCACAATAATGAACACCATAGATAATTTTGGGAGCTTTTCAGGCCTGTCAATTAACTGGTCTAAGTCAGCGTTACTTCCTCTGATCCACTGTGTAGTGCCAAACAGATTAGTAGATATCCCTATTAAATGGCTGGATAAATTTAAATACTTGGGAATATGGATCACAAGAGATGTCAAAGACTTTATTGGGCTCAATCTAATACCCCTTTTGGATGGGATGAAACAAAAAATAGATGCTTGGTGTAAACTTCCACTTTCTATGATAGGTAGAACGCGCATGTATTTAAGCTATGTTCGCCTACTATGCCAACATTTCAGCTTATTCATGAGGTGTGGTGGACAGTTAGAGATCTGTTAGATATTAAAGGCTGCACTAAGTACACCCCCTTATGGCATAATATGCAATTATGGGAAATATACAAACTGGAGGGTTTTGAGGAATGGGTGCAAAAAGGGATCAACTATGTATGCCAGGTTTTTGACAACAATACATTTAAGTCTTTCCAGCAGCTTCAAACAGAGTTTGGACTTCATAGGTCCGTTTTTACTCATACTTACAATTGAGACATGCAATGCAATATTAGCTGAATATCTACAACTATTGCCAATACAGCTTTATTTAACCATGTGGTACACGCTTCAACATCTTATAAGCTCATTTACTTATAGTTACCTGATGGAAAAGCGCCTAGGGGAACCCATTTGGGGTTAAAAGAAAAATGGGAAAAAGATGTGGGTCCTCTGACGCACCAACTCACTGCACGGGGGTGGGGGGGCTTTGAGGGAGATCGTGGGTGTTGTATTGTACTTTCTTTGTACAATTGTTTTGTATGAAAATGCAAATAAAAAAGATCTGATTAAAAGAAAACTTGACTTGAACTAACCTGAAAGAAAATACAAATTACCAGCTGGTCCGGGGAAGGGACAAAACATTCATAAGTACATCAAGTCCTATGGGTTTAAAATCAAAACCGTGGTCTTACTCATGGCAGAAGTAGTGCAGTACACATAGCGCAGATTTTATACGAGGATTGATCCACATCAAACATCTGATTACTTGTATTACTTGTACTTCTGATTATTGTAATTATTAACAGCATATTTTGGTACTAGTCACATGAAACAGAACTATCATTTGAAAAAGCTTCATTGACTCCTGGGATAACAAGTCTGAAAATAAAGTCACCTACACATTTCCCTTGCTGTGAATATTATGAATACTGATGAATACCATTTATTCATAGGAAATGTTTTTTCAAGGGATACTTTTGCATTTACATAAAAATGTATCTATTTGTGAATAGCTTAAAGGAGTTTTCCAAGGTGTTAATAACGATCGATCGGTCCTAGGCCGTGTGATGACACATTCATCGTTCATGTGGCGTGGGTGTAGCTCGGCCCCATACAAGTGAATGGGGCCAAACTGTGATACCAAGCACAGCCACTATACAATGTACGGCACTGTGCTTGGTAAGCTGTGAGAAGGCCACACCTCTCACAAGAGGGCCAATGCCTTCTCAAACAGCCGATCGATGGGGGTCCCGGGTGTCGGACCCCAACCAGATACTGATGACCTATCCAGAGGATAGGTGATCAGTATAAAAATTTCAGAAAACGCCCTTAAACAACATATATTGGTACCTATTCACATAATGTGTTTTTCAAGTGACTTTCCTGCTTCACTAACCCCTGGAATAACGGGTTATGATGTAATTCTTAATGAGGTACACTTATACACGTTTTATGTTTGCTTGTTTTTTATATGCAACCAAAGTGTTTGTGTACAAGAGTTATTATGGTTGTTACACATGTTATGTATTGAGATTTGATGTGTCGACCAATCCTTGTATATAATCTACTATATGTGTATTGCATTTATGCTATGGGTAAGATCACTGATGCGACTGAAACACATAAGGGTTAAATATACTTACTGTGTGCCATGGTTTTTTATATGGGATAACTCCCTTCACCGGACCAGCTAGTAATTTGTATTTGCTTTCAACTTAACCCTTGAGATCATCCTGCTATAAGGAACTGGTAAATAAGGGGGCACATTATTAACCTATACAAATATATAAATGGGCAATACAAAAAAATACGGTGAAAATCTGTTCCATGTAAAATGCCCTCTAAAGACAAGGAGGAACTCCAACCAACTGGAGAAGAAAAAGTTCAGTCTCCCGAAGCCTCAAAGCTTCTTTATTGTAAGAACTGTAAATCTGTGGTATAGACTTCCTCAGGACGTGGTCACAGCAGGAACAGTGGACGGTTTTAAAAAGGGTTTAGATGAATTCTTAAAAGTAAATGACATTAATGCTTATGAAAATGTGGAGAAATCTGAGTCTCACTTCCTTCTGGGATTCGCGTCCCCACATATCCCTTGGTTGAACTTGATGGACTTATGTCTTTTTTCAACCATATTAACTACCGTATTTTTCGCTTTATAAGACGCACCCCAGATTTTAGAGTAGGAAAATAAGAAAAAATATTTTTCATCAGATCCTCATATCAGACCCCCATAAATTTCAGGATATCACATCAGGCCTCAGATCAGCCCTTTCAGACCCCCATCAGACCTCAGATCAGCCCACTCAGCCCCCATCAGACCTCAAATCAGCCCCCATATCAGCCCACTCTGCCCCATCAGACCTTAGATCAGCCCACTGTGCCCCCATCTTACCTCAGATCAGCCCACTGTGCCCCCATATCGGCCCACTGTGCCCCTATCAGACCTCGGATCAGCCCTCTGTGCCCCCATATCGGCCAACTGTGCCCCTACCAGCAGGGCTGTGGAGTCGGTAAGCCAAAGCCCCGACTCCGACTCCTCAATTTCCCCTCACCCCGACTCCGACTCCCGACTCCCTCATACATGGCGCATGTTTAAGTGATAACTTTAAACAAATTTGCATAAAATCAATAGTACAGATAAGTCATGACAAAAACAGTTTGTAATCTATCAGGCTTCTCTGGGTACAGCTCACTTAGGGCCTAATCAGAGGCGTAGCTAGAGGTTCAGCACATGGGGGGGCGAAACATACTTGAGTGGGCCCCCCACTTATTGGCTTCCCAAACGCACGTTTCCAACTTCACAGGCACATACTACTAGTTGTGGTTATAATATTGTATTAGAAAGATGACTATAAACTGCTAGATCATCTATGCTGTTAAGTACAGTACAATAGACTTTCTACATACCTTACTCTAAATACTCTACCACATAATCCTATAAAATATAGGATTAATAGGAGTAAAAAAGGAAATATGTTAAAGGAAATCTGTCCCCAGCTTTTACATCACTAAACTAACAGTCCCTTGCCCCCATCAGACCTCAGATCGGCTTAATGTGCCCCCATCAGACCTCAGATCAGCGTATTGTGCACCCATCAGACCTCAGATCAGCGTATTGTGCTCCCATCAGACCAGCAGAATGTGCCCCATCAGACCTCAGATCAGCTGAATGTGCCCCCATCAGACCTCAGATCAGCAGAATGTACCCCCATCAGACCTCAGATCAATAGAATGTGCCCCCCATCAGACCTCAGATCAGCAGAATGTTCCCCCATCAGACCTCAGATTGGCTTAATCTGCCCCCATCAGACCTCAGATCAGCGTATTGTGCCCCCATCAAGACCTCAGATCGGCTTAATGTGCCCCATCAGACCTCAGATCAGCGTATTGTACCCCCATCAGACCTCAGATCGGCTTAATGTGCCCCCATCAGACCTCAGATCGGCTTAATGTGCCCCCATCAGACCTCAGATCGGCTTAATGTGCCCCCATCAGACCTTCAGATCGGCTTAATGTGCCCCCATCAGACCTCAGATCAGCAGAATGTTCCCCCATCAGACCTCAGATCATCAGAATGTGCCCCCATCAGACCTCAGATCGGCTTAATGTGCCCCCATCAGACTCCATAATGGAAGCGCTCACTTGTATTCGCCTGATTGTACTAAGGCCATCCCTGCTGGTCCCCCCCAGAGGTATTGGGCCCAGAGCATCGCCTCCCCTCCCCCCCTCTCCCCTCAGTAGCTACGCCTCTGGGCCTGATGTATGAAAACTGTCTAGGTCTAAGACTTTTTTGTTGCCCATAGCAACCAATCAGAGCTCCCCTTTCATTTCTCCAGAGCACTATATGAAATGAAAGGGGAGCTCTGATTGGTTGCTATGGGCAACAAAGAAACTTCTACACCTAGACAGTTTTCATACATAAGGCTCTAGGTGTTTTACATCAGCATATAGAAGCCATGAGAGCAGCTAATCTCTCCAAACATGAGCTCAGAGGAAACATAAAGCAGAGAGAACATGCACTGGACATAAAGGGCAGTACACAGTCATCTCAACTAAAAGCCTAAATCCTTAGATCAGGAATAGAACAGACATTTATAGGGCATTTCATCATTTTCACAAATTCTTATAAAAATATATTCAGCACTGAACTAAATGTACTAATTCATTATATATTTTAGGAGTCGGTCCATTTTATACCGACTCCACCAAAATGGTGACCGACTCCGACTCCACAGCCCTGCCTATCAGACCTCGGATCAGCCCTGGGTCCGGCGCGCCTCTGTCTTCTCTGCCCGCGCTGCACTGTCACCTGACTGCGTGCAGCATCAGGTCAGAGTGCGCACACTTCGTCCTGATGCTGTACGCGGTCAGGACAGTGCAGCGCCAGGAGGAGAAGACAGAGGAGCACCGGACCCAGAACGGAGCTGCAGCGCAGGAGGGCAAGTATGTTTCCCCACTCCCGGCACCTATTACATACTAGTGAGCGCTTCCATAATGGAAACGCTCACTAGTATTCGCTTTATAAGACGCATGGCCATTTTCCCTCTACTTTTGGGGGGAAAAAAGTGCGTCTTATAAAGCGAAAAATACGGTATGTAACTTACCATAATCCCATACTTCTACTTTGGTTCTCCTAGCCGGGCTCTGTCTATCTGCTGCAACGGTGACATCACATCTTAGGGCCACCACTAAGGCCAGTGATTGGATGCAGTGGTCACATGCTGACGACGTGAAGCCACCGCTGCGGAAGCTCTCTCCCAGCAACCATAGTATATAAAACACCACACTGTACACACAGACAAAAATACACACAATTCAGATTAGTGTTCTAAACTAGGATTTTATTCCTGGTCCACTTTACATAGTTTGGAAAAAAAATACATAAAAAACAACAATTAGTGGTGTACAAAATATAGGTTTTACTTTTTTTTCCCCTCTCATCTCAAAATTTCATGAAAACAATATTACACAAACAAAACTTAAAAGCCAGACCAAACAGAACACTTACAGTACCATCATTTCCCCAAGTAAAAATAACCCCTTCACGGCGGGCATTTTATAAAATGTAAGTTTTAGCGGGGCAGGACTGCAAGGAGGCTTACATTATTTTCTATGGCGATAGCTAGGCAGACCTGAAGTAACCATCAGTAGAAAGAGCATTCTGCTGTAATATCTCTGTTTGTTATGATTTTTTTTCCCATAGAAGAGATGAGAAGCGTTCACTGCAATGTAGCCTTAAATTGCCATACACTGTAGATCAATTTAGATAAACTTAATCATTTCAACAGGATCACAAGGTAACGGGGACAACCAAATCAGATCTGATTTGACACCAGACCCGCCTTAGTGAAGTAACATCCACACAAACTACATGGATGAGCAAGTTTATGGGGGGGGGGGGGGGGTGTCAGATGAACAATCAGTAAATCTCTGATGCATCCACTCCTATAGGCCAGTGTCAGACGAGTAAAACTTCATCTGTAATGAACTGTACTGACACAATGTCATCAGTACAATTCAGTAGATCTGAAGTCTGGCAGGAGAGCGCAGCATTATAAATCATGTTACATGTCTCCTGCCGACAACTGGCTCATCTGAAACTGGCCATACATAGGTTTCCTGCAGTGAGTTGATAATACCATAATCAGTACCATAGTTTTGCTACAAGAGGTACCTACTGAGCACAGCACAGCAGGTTTCAAGCAAATAAAAAGATTAAAACTACCAGTTAATACCATATAATATTTACATATAATCATTTAGTGCTTTAGATTACTGTCTAGAGTTACCAACAAGTGCAATGGCTTCGCACAACTCTTGCTGTGCCAGTCCTTAGCCTCACTTATCCAAACCCCCTTTTAGTAAAGGCATAGTTTAAAAAAATAAAAATAAAAAATACCCACACATATATATACACACATACAAAGAACTTTCCACACAGAAAGGCTGTACACTACTTAGCCGGCATAGGAGACACTTCCGTACATCTACAGGGTCAGTACAGTCAGACTGTCCAGGAAGCTCCCCAATCCACGCCATGGTCCATTGTCCTATGAATCATACAATGGCAGTGTCTGAGGTTTTGCATTAGCGAGGACTCATCTGTGGACTGTATGGAAGTAGAACACTGGAAGAGCACATCCACACACACACACAGTGTGTTAAAGTAGCTCTACTTTACAGAAGAGTATAAAAATTACAGTACTATGAAAAAACCCTGATTATTATTGTTTTAAACCTCTAACATTAGCAGATTGCAGGAAAGGGCACAGTATGCTTTCCCCTAGCTGGAGTTCGGTCTCTTTAGGTGTGAGGATAGTGTCACCCTCTGTTCATCCATGCGCTTGGCCTGTGCACGCAGAATAAGACTGAAGAAGTCTTCATCTGGGACTGTGGGACCTTTTTTGGGTGGGGGTGGAGGAGCGCAGCGTTGGTCATCTAACCGTGATCCCTAAAATAAAAATCAAAAAGCATCTTTACGGATAGCTCTTAAAGGTTTAGTATGATATGAAAGCACATACAATAACCATTTTAACTATTTAGAAAGTTGCCTGTGTGATAGTCCTAGATAAAATGGGGTTGTGGGTTGTCTATTTACCCTGATGTGATATGATAGCATTGTGGGTGTATTGTAATATAAGCTATGTAAATATATTATATATATACATATATACATACATACATACACACATAGTATTTTTTGGACTATAAGACACACTTTTTTTTAGCAAGAAAAGACTCTTGCTTTAAATTGTCTGTATCTTTTAGTCCGCAATCAGGGTGGTCCAGCAGTGCCAGACCTCCCTGACAGTTTCCTTAATGATCCGACAGAGCTCATATAGCACTTTGCTGGATCAATGAGAGAGCCAGTGGCATACCTCCAGTGGAAGCAAGGCCAGCCCCCTAATTACACTTGGCAAGCTAGCTGTGCAGAGGAAAAGATACTAGGTGGAGAAGGAACTGTGGGATGTCATTATCATGTGACCAGTGCAGAAAGAGCTCAGCAGTGCAGAGGAGAGATGGTGAAGGACCTGAGTGATGTCACGATGTGAGGGGGTGGAGCAAAGATTAGTCCTGTGATAGCCCTAATAGCATCCTAGAAAATCTCTCCTATTTTATCCCTCTCCATGTAATGTCCACCACTGATGCCTTATAACAACACTCTGGGCATGCTGGGAGTTGTAGTTTTCCTCCTCTTTTACTCCCTTCATGTATTGCCCTTTAATTTCCAAAAATAACAACCTGGTCATGATGAGACTTTTAGTTCTCTTATCATTGTTATGATGCTCTGCAGAATCTGAGGTGTGTATTAGTATTTGTTCACATCTGTGCTGGTGACTAGCTGTTCTGCGCTGTCATAGGACCACAACAGCAGAAATCCAGTAGTGGCGGATGTGGCACATCATGGTTCACAACATCTGACAGATCCCGCTCACTATGATGAGATCCGATAAGTTTCCATTATGGAGCCTGGCAGGCTGCAACATTTTGTCCAGCATTTATGACCCAAACTGTGATGGAGGCCCCTAACACAGATATGATCAAAGCCATGTGTGTTCTGTAGCATCAAAGGGTCACAAGCTGAGGTGTGCATTATGAGGTTCAGCAGCAGCTGATTTTGTAGCCTCAATGCAATATCTGTAACAGGTGCTCAAGGTACTATGTGTCATTTAATGTGTGTGTGCTGCAGAGCTGTGTGTGTATAATGTACGTACTGCACTGCTATGTGTGTATATAATATGCAAACTACAGAGCAGCATGTGTATAATGTGTCTACTGCAGGGCTGTGTATATATATATATATATATATATATATATATATATATAGATTATATACACACACACACACACACACCACACACACACACTGCAGAGCTGTGTGTGCAGTTGTATAATGTCATGCTCATGGAGAAATAAAAAAAATATAACTAAAAAAAAATAAACTAATCTAGCAGAACAAGCATGGTGGGACATCACAGAGTAATGACAGGAGACACATTTACTTGGATAGGTACATTTAATGAGGTGACCACATGTGGCACATTGAACACTAAGGTTATCAGGAGATTACCAAAAATATTAACCCCCTCTACACTAGATCCCAAAGTTACTGACCTTGACCCTCCACTTCATTAAACAACTGGAGAATATTTAATAAGTAGAAGATACTTTTTTCATTTTCTGTTGCCTATATCTGAGGTGTTGTCTTGTAGTCAGGTGCCTCATCGTCCAAAAAAAGAGGGTGTATGTATCCCAGATGTTGTTACAAATGTACATATGAATCTTACCTGACATTTCACCAGCATGTCAAAGAAATCGTCATCTGGCTCGCGGTTCTCGGTGGCCATCAGGTGGTCCAGGACAGAGTTACTGTGCTGTTGGTTGATTCTCAGACCAGGCAGATTGCTGAAGCTGGCCCTCTGATCATCCAACCTCCGACTCTGTGAGCTTGCTATGAGGTCCAGAAACTCATCAGTATGGGGAGATACAACAGATGCGGATAAGGCTGTAGGGGGGGGAAAAAAAAAAATATATCATCAAATTCAACAGGATTGGGTGCATTTTAAAGGGTCTGTACCAAAATGTAAAACTATTGGTAATCCACAGGGTAGGGATTTACCATTGACTGCAAGAATGGGGGTCCCAAGTCCCCTGAATGAAAGCAGTGGTGGCTGTGCATGCGCCCTGCCAGTACATTCATTCACTTTTTATGGGAAAATGTTTCTACTAATCGACCCACTGGTTTTAAAGTGATTTTTTTTTGTGCCAAATGCCTTAGGCTGTGTTCACACTCATCTGCTAGCCTCTATTCTGCCTAGTTTTTTGCCATTCAAAATAGTGGAAACCTAATACTCTTAGGCCCCATTCTCAAGCTGACAGCTCAAGGGGAGTGTCTGTTCTGCTGCAGCTCAGGGGGCGTGTCTCAGCTCTCCCTATCACAGCTCAGGAGGCAAATGAAAGATGAAACTGAGCATGTGCGGCCTTCTCAGTGAGCAGGTCAAAGACATAAGAAAAAAAACAAATGGCAGGTGGTGCTATACAGATACAATTCATTAGATAACGCAGTGGCTATGCTAATTTTTTACATGCAATTACAAAAGTATTCAGATCCAGGTGTTGGTTTGAAAACTGTAGAATATTTTTCGTGGGACAACTCCTTTAAAGAGACAACAAAAACTGCAACAAATCCAGTCCTCATTTCAGCCAGTAGACCTGAGCACTGACAAGCAATATTAAAGCTGCAAGCAGTCCATACGTCTTACATACATTTTCTCATGGACTTTGGAGGCGTTGATGTCGCTGTAGTCAGGAGGTTTTTGCCCTGCAAACTGCACCTCTGATCATCCATTCTGTTGCTTTGAAATCGACTCAAAAGATCGAAGAATCCTTCATCGCCAATACTGTCTGGGACAGCAGATTTCTGGAAATAAGGGGATGACCAGTTAGTGCAGCACAACTAACGCGCTGTGTATAACGTCATGAGACCCAAAGAACAACAAGCCTGAAAGCATCAAACTGCCTAGAACCATACTTCATGGTAGGAAAGTATAAAGCCCCTCTGTTTACAATGCAATAAGTTACTTCAGTTTAGATCCACGGCACAAAGGCTGACCCTCGGATTTCTACCCCAGGTTCAGATCTGCATGAGGATTAGCTCCATTGTCATTCAATGTGGCCCAATCCTCTATTACCTCCCACAATACTGCAAGCAGCACCAAAAACCCACCCAGAAAATTTCCTCTGCATGAGAATAGGAGTGCAAAAACCCCATTCACATGGACTGTTCTCAGATTTGATGCGGATTTCTGAGTGGCAATGTGAACCAAAATCTGTCAAATTCGACAGGTGTGAATGGAGCCGAACTGCTGCATCAAAGAAAACACAGAGATTTCAGAGCAGAAATGCTGGGAATGTACAGTGTGCGCTCAGCCTCCAGGGACATCGCCTTTTCATTCAGTAGGTGCCCTGTAAAAAATTGTATCCACACAGTTTGTGTACTTGCCTCTACACCACAGTGATACTAACAACCAGAACTGCATGGATCAGGAAAGGGGGAACTATTGGGGGGACAACCTGCTAGATTTGTGTGCGTCTAGGAACTAGTAGAAGGTGACTGGATGCAACAGTAATGGTTGTGTAACATTTAGACCTAGGCTGAGAGAAACGTCAATATGATCCATCCACAGCGCAATATGTACTCACATGTAAGTACAGAATTTAGTACAGTACAGAAAACATTCACTAGACAGGTGCACTGCTTTAGAGGATTCTGCCAGCAACTAGTCAAAGCTGATCACAATGCATAAAACTGCAATATGTATCTCATCTACAAGGAAATGTTAACACAGAATACATTACTATTTCTATAGTCAGAGGAATGTTCTGTTTCTGGTCTCATAAAATTTCCCATATTGTGATTCTGGGCTGGGATCAAGTCGTGTATTATCAGGACGTCTTATTCTACAAGGAACTCTACTATATAGTAGGGTTGTCACGGGTATCGATATTTCGATACTGAATTCGATACTTTTATACCGGTATCGATTCGGTACCAGGATTTGCTCTTTTGCGATACCTTTTGCAGATAAAATAAAGTCTCTTACCTGTCCTGCTCCGCGGCTCCTCTGACATCTCTGCCTGCGCTGCAATTGTCCTGACCGCGTGCAGCGTCAGGACGTAGTGCGTGCACTCTGACCTCACGCTGCACGCAGTCAGGAGACAGGGTAGCGCCGGGAGGAGAAGACACAGAGCGCCAGACCCGGAGCGGAGCTGCAGCGCAGGACAGGTAAGAGACTTTTTTATTTTATTCTAATGGGGGCAGAATGGGCTGATGTGAGTCTGATGGGGGCAGAGGGCTGCTCGGAGTCTGATGGGGCAGTGGGCTGCTCGGAGGCGTGGGGCAGAGTGGGCTGCGCGAGGTTCTGATGGGGGGCAGAGTGGGCTGCTCGGAGGTCTGATGGGGGCAGAGTGGGCTGCTCGGAGGTCTGATGGGGGCAGAGTGGGCTGCTCGCGAGGTCTGATGGGGGCAGAGTGGGCTGCTCGGAGGTCTGATGGGGGCAGAGTGGGCTGCTCGGAGGTCTGATGGGGGCAGAGTGGGGCTGCTCGGAGGTCTGATGGGGGCAGAGTGGGCTGCTCGGAGGTCTGATGGGGGCAGAGTGGGCTGCTCGGAGGTCTGATGGGGGCAGAGTGGGCTGCTCGGAGGTCTGATGGGGGCAGAGTGGGCTGCTCGGAGGTCTGATGGGGGCAGAGTGGGCTGCTCGGAGGTCTGATGGGGGCAGAGTGGGCTGCTGATGAGGCTCTTGATGGGGGCAGAGTGGGCTGCTCGGAGGTCTGATGGGGGCAGAGTGGGCTGCTCGGAGGTCTGATGGGGCAGAGTGGGCTGCTCGGAGGTCTGATGGGGGCAGAGTGGGCTGCTCGGAGGTCTGATGGGGGCAGAGTGGGCTGAGGTCTGAGTGGGCTGCTCTGGAGGTCTGATGGGGCAGAGTGGGCTGCTCGGAGGTCTGATGGGGGCAGAGTGGGCTGCTCGGAGGTCTGATGGGGGCAGAGTGGGCTGCTCGGAGGTCTGATGGGGCAGCAGTGGGCTGCTCGGAGGTCTGATGGGGGCAGAGTGGGCTGCTCGAGGTCTCTGATGGGGGCAGAGTGGGCTGCTCGGAGGTCTGATGGGGGCAGAGTGGGCTGCTCTGAGGTCTGATGGGGGCAGAGTGGGCTGCTCGGAGGTCTGATGGGGGCATGGGCTGGAGGTCTGATGGGGGCAGAGTGGGCTGCTGGGTCTGATGGGCAGAGTGGGTCTCGGAGGTCTGGGGGCAGAGTGGGGGCTGCTGGGGCAGAGTGGGCTCTGAGGTCTGATGGGGGCAGAGTGGGCTGCTGAGGTCTGATGGGGGCAGAGTGGGCTGCTGGTCTGGGCAGAGTGGGCTGCTCTGAGGTCTGATGGGGGCAGAGTGGGCTGATCTGAGGTCTGATGGGGGCAGAGTGGGCTGATCTGAGGTCTGATGGGGGCACACAGATTTTTGGGTGTTTTATTTTTTCGGCATGGTATCGAATGGTATCGAGTATCGCAATACTTTTACTTGGTATCGAAATCAAATCAAAATTTTGGTATCGTGACAACCCTACTATATAGTGTGATATAAAGTCAAGTACTCTGTGCTGCACGGGATCATCACATCACTGTGTAATCAGCATGACAAATCATTGTCCTTCCAGCCCGCCTCCATGGAACGGTGATGTTTTCTTCCATGGCATATGGGGTTTAAAGGGGTTTTCTGCTTTCTTCATATTGATGACCTATCCCCGGAGAATAGGTTATCTATTTGGGGAAAGCAGAAAACCCCTTTACAGGGATTGTACAGGATTAGAAAAACCTTCTACTTCTACCAAAAGCAGTCCACTAGTTGCGTGTTCAGTTCACTTATCAGACACTACCCATAGACAGGCACGGCACTGTTACTAGAAAAAAGCAGCCATATTGTTCTAATTCTGCACAATCCCTTTAAAGGAGTTTAAAGGATTAGCATAAGGTAATGTGCTAAAAAATACTGGTTAAATCCACCACTCCACTGGCGATGACACTCCTGTGGTCCCCGCCAGCCAGTGATGCTTTTATGTACACCATGAGACAGCAGAGGCCAGTGACTGCCTGCCGTGCATGCGCAAATGTATCTCATCACTGCAGGAAAAGTAGGCACCACAGTGTTGGAGCAGCAGGGGATTAAAAGGCGAGTACTGGTAATTTTGTTGATCACTTTTACCACTGTTGTGCACTTTTTTACACTTCACAAACACCCTTTAAGAGACCCCAGGAGTTGGGCCCTTGTTATAACCAATAACTTGAACAGCAAAAAAAAAAAAAAAACAAAAAAAACAAACAAACAAACATACCCGCTGGGAGTTTGTCATCTTCCTGTTGGCATCTGAAGAGTTACTGGTATCCTGCAGGACTTTGGATGCACTGTTCTTAAACTTCTTGCCCTTAAGTTTATTCACAAACATGAGCTTAGCAGAAGGCTTGGACAGAAGAGATTTCTGCTTAGTGAGGACCTCAGTGTTCCAGTTCTCCACCTGAAGGTAACAAATATAGAAAGCCTTTATGTATTGTTATAGTAGAGGCCACAGAAGGCAGAGGTTGGTACATTCAGATGCCATGTCACTGGTGTCAGCAAGCAAGTACTGAATTGGTTCATATTGTGTTATCCACTGTATCAGAAAACTACATGCTTTTACAGGCTTCATTCACACGTCAGTGTTTTAGTCAGTGATTTCCATCAGTGACTGTGAGCCAAAACCAGGAGTGGATCCTACACAGACATAAGGTATAAGGGAAAGATCTGCACCTGTTCTGTATTTTGGACCTGAACCTTGCTGTGGCTCAAAATCAATGACGGAAATCACTGACCAAACACTGATGTGCGAATAAGGCCTAAGTATGGTCTCATTTGGTTTGATGTTTGCTGTAGTGAAAACTATGAGAACAGACATTTGTCCCCACTATCTAGATTTAGATCACTTACCCTGTCAGGAGTTAGCTTCACGAGCTCAAGGTTCTCCATGCTGTGACGTCTGCTCAGACGTGGCCGTGCACCTGACAGACAATGCAGGAAATATAAGTTCTCTGCCTTTCTCAGGAAACAAAGAAGGTCAATGGCTATTCTACAATTGAGGACATCTGTCACCAGCTCCACTGCTGGAGATGACCAGGTCCATGTGGGCTAGAAGCTTGTCTTTTCTCTTTTAAAAGGGATTGGCTAAGATAATTTAAAACCTCAGACAACCCCTATAATGCCTTAAAGAAAAAAAAAAAAAAAGTGATACCCACCCCTTTCTCCAGCGCCATACTCTGCAGCACTGGCCTGATCCATGACATGCTGTTTCATAGCTTTTGGCTGCAGTGGTCATGTGCCATATAACGGCATGTCACTGGGTCAGTGTCTGCTGCAGCCAACCACGTGACGCATAACGGGACACATCAGCGATGCTGTCAACAAACAGTGCAAGGAGGCCTGATCAATGTTACAGAGAACGAGCGCTGCAGGAAGGGGCATCACTTTTTTTTTCCCCCATTTTAAGCTATTCTCGGTGTTGCCTGAGAGTTTGAATTCTTAGGCAACCCCTTTAAGTTGCTAGAAGAAATATACAAATTAACATGCACATCTGATGCCACTCATCCCCTGGAGGACCTTTCTTTCCTATAGCAGCTGGCATTGACAGACTGAAGCCCATAGACATCAATGATCAGCAGATATCATTAACAAATACAATGATCTGCTTATGTACCGTGTTATACTGGAGGTGAAGGAGGGGAATATTTGAAGTCAGTTTTGCTTGAGTCTTTATTGGTGTACTTTATGTCAAATGTTTGATAAATTTGTCTCCGTTTTCCTACTACACTCTCCTACTAGAGTGAGCATCAATGATAAATCTGGAGTGAAACTGATTAAAGAAGAACTCCCGCAAAAATGTTTATTCTCTGACCTGTTAGAAAGGTGCATGATATAATCTGTAGTGAATCTCATTTTCTTATAAGAGGCTGAAATTGAGAGTTTCCACTCTCTTTTTATTGTAGCTGGGTCATGTGACCAACTCCCTGACCTCCAACTGACCCAGGACAGGAAGCCAGTTACTGCTCTATTCATTCCTATGAGACTGAAAGTGAGGCTCCCATAGGAACGCATAGAGAATTAGACTTCCTGTCCACACATAAGGTGCTGTGTGAGTTGGTAGGTCTAATTCCTAGTCACATGACACAGATAAAACTTCAGGATGATATAACTCAAAAATTCAGCTACTGGTAAGAAAATGACATTCACTACAGTTTACATAATGTACATTTCTAGCAGGACATGGAATACAATTTTTTGCGGGAGTTCTTCTTTAATATAGCTAACCACAACCACTTTCCTATCCATGTTTCAAAACTGGAGTGTGCAGTGTAAAACTGCAAAAAAGTTGCAAAATGTTTTTGCAAGTGAGTGCAAAAAGTTGCAAAAGCCCTATCTTGTGACTTTTTGAAGCCAGAAGTCTGGAGTGAAGGCATGAAATCTTTATTATTTTAAGTTATTATTATGTATAGGTTTAATACAGCACAAACGAGCATAAATGAACAATCAGAGAAATATGAAGTTTATCTTTTCTCCTTACCAAGTAAGCTGCTTTCTGACTCTGGAACCTCGGAGAGCACGGACGTATTGGTACTGTAGCTTAGTCCCAGCACCATCTGCAGGTCAGAGAGGTTCAGCTGTGCAGTCAGCTCTCCGTTACGGTCCCCTAACTGTCAAGACATGGAATCAGGTTTATAAATCAACTATTCTAGAGAATCACAATGTATACAGTTACTGAGAGTCAGCGGTAGTCCTATATGTGAGGCCTAGGCAAGTCACCAGTACATACTAAATGGTAAAGCATTGGGTAACTCTGACATGGAAAAGGACCTAGGAATTTTAGTGAACAGCAAACTAAGCTGCAGAAACCAGTGTCAGACAGCTGCTGCCAAGGCCAATAAGATAATGGGTTGCATCAAAAGAGGCATAGATGCCCGTGATGAGAACATAGTCCTGCCACTTTTACAAATCACTAGTCAGACCACATATGGAGTACTGTGTACAGTTCTGGGCTCCTGTGAACAAGGCAGACATAGCAGAGCTGGAGAGGGTTCAGAGGAGGGCAACTAAAGTAATAACTGGAATGGGTGGACTACAGTACCCAGAAAGATTATCAAAATTAGGGTTATTTACTTTAGAAAAAAGACGACTGAGGGGAGATCTAATAACAATGTATAAATATATCAGAGGTCAGTACAGAGATCTCTCCCATCATCTATTTATCCCGAGGACTGTGACTGTGACGAGGGGACATCCTCTGTGTCTGCAGGAAAGAAGGTTTGTACATAAACATAGAAGAGGATTCTTTACAGTAAGAGCAGTGAGACTATGGAACTCTCTGCCTGAGGAGGTGGTGATGGTAAGTTCACTAAGAGAGTTCAAGAAGGGCCTGGATGTATTTCTGGAGGGTAATAATATTACAGGTTATAGTTACTAGAGAGGGGTCGTTGATCCAGGGAGTTATTCTGATTGCCTCACTGGAGTCGGAAAGGAATTTTTCCCCCTAAAGTGAGGAAAATTGGCTTCTACCTCACAGGGGTTTTTTTTGCCTTCCCCTGGATCAACTTATAGGAAAACAGGCTGAACTGGATGGACAGATGTCTTTTTTCGGCCTTACAAACTATGTTACTATGTATCAATATACAATCCAAAGGTTAGGCTGATCACTAGGAATCCCACAGATCACTAGAAGTTTGAATGGGGAGGTGGCTGAGCATGTGTGCTGCTGCTGAGTTCAGCGTCTATGGGACTAATCGAAATACCAGAACGTCATACTGTCCCACAGACCTTCAATGGAGGAGCAGCACATGTTTTGCCATTTCTGGGACCTACAAGCTTTGGAATATGGGGGTTATGGCAGTAGGTATCCCAGCTACTAGACATTTATCCATGGGAAAGGTATTAAATGTCAATTGTGGGACTACTCCTTTAACTTGATAATTATCAGACAATAAGCACAGTGGAAACATCAAAAATCATAAATGTGATCAGACCTGGTCTACATTCACATCTTATTTTTCCCTAATCATTTTATTTATTTTTTTAAGGGGGAGTAGAATAGATGAGGAGAAAAAACAACAACCTTTCACCCCACCGATCCCCTGCTCTGTTCACCGCTGCTTTCTGCGCTTGGACTCGACACACACAAGAAATTACTTGGACGGCCGGTCGGCCAATCACTGGTTGCAGTGACCCACATCCGTCAGTGATGGAGTGAACAGTCCAAACAATTTCCTATGTGTCAAGCTGGGGAGCAGCGGCTTCCAGAGCAGTCTTAGAACGGTAGCAACAAGAGATTAGTGAAGAACCTAAGGGCCCCTTTTATATGGGCTGACACAGCAGGCAATTATCGGGAATGAACTGGTAATCGCCTGCTCATCAGTGGGTGAGAGCTGCACTCAGCAATCATTCCCTATGTATGGAGTCAAGCAATCAGTCAATCTGCATCAACAAGTGACATGTCAAAATGCGCATGAAAATTCTGCATTCATAAAAAACATCCATAACATCATACAGTAAAACAAAGGAAACAACAAAAAGTCATTAAAGCCTTTGTTACCTCTCTTGAGATATCCAGATGCCTCTCTGCAAAGTGCACAGCTTGGTCATGGTTTCCTAAGGCAGTATATGCATTCCCCAGACTCCAACATGCCCGACCTTCTCCCACCCTACAACAGAGACATATATATACATATATACCATCCAATGATGGAAACAATTTACAACTGCAACAAAAAGGCCCAATCCTTTTCAAATAAAGTCTGAGCTAGAAGTTATTTAAAGGGAATCTGCAGCCAGTGACCTCCTTATCAAACTGTTTGTGTAGACACACAGCTGTATTCACCTGAACAAAACGCTGTATTTCTTTTGTGGATCCGAGGCTCCGTTCCCGAGTTATGACACTTTTTCTTAATATGCAAATTAGGCCTTTGGTGCCATGGGGGCATCACCTTTGTTCTCACTGCACCCAAGATCAGCTCCCTTTGTGGTCATTACTTTCCTGACAGCTTTGATTGGCAGGCTTAGGTAGTGGCAAAGCAGCGGGGAAGGGGCTGACCATAGAAAGGAGAGGAGTTTAGCTGCAGCGAGAGCCATGGGTATACACAGGAAAGAGTATCATAACTCTGGAACAGAGCCTCAGATCAACAAAAGAATCCGGTGAACCCAGAAAGGGTTATTCACTTTAGAATAAAGACGACTGAGGGGTGATCTAATAACTATGTATAAATATATCAGAGGTCAGTACAGAGATCTCTCCCATCATCTCTTTATCCCGAGGACAGTGACTGTGACGAGGGGACATCCTCTGCGTCTGGAGGAAAGAAGGTTTGTACACAAACATAGAAGAGGATTCTTTACGGTAAGAGCAGTGAGACTATGGAACTCTGCCTGAGGAGGTGGTGATGGTAAGTTCACTAAAAGAGTTCAAGAAGGGCCTGGATGTATTTCTGGAGGGTAATAATATTACAGGTTATAGTTACTAGAGATGGGTCGTTGATCCAGAGAGTTATTCTGATTGCCTGATTGGAGTCGGGAAGGAATTTTTGGGCTTCTACCTCATGAAGTTTTTTTTTCCTTCCTCTGGATCAACAGCCTTACAAACTATGTTACTATGTGTCTATGCAAATAATTGGATAGGGAGGTCGCTGGTGACAGATTGCCGTTAATACCTGTTATTCTGGAGCCTCTTTTTTCCTGATAGGTGCCTATTGTGTAACTTGATGCTTTTACTGGTCATAAAGATACCCTATTCCTGCCCTGGTAGCTGAATACACTCTGACAGTCTGCTGGTGACAATGCCTGTATTCTGCTGACAGTTCTGGAAGGGAGTTATGCAATATTTGTCTTTTTAACCCTTTCACCTTCATTTACTTCAGACAACTGTTCTACATACATCAGGACATTTCTGATAACGGTCTAGGGACCACAGGTTAAGGCTACTTTCACACTAGCGTTTTAAAATTCCGGTATTGAGTTCCGTCATAGGGGCTCAATACCGGAATAAAACGCTTCAGTTTTGTCCCCATTCATTGTCAATGGGGACAAAACTGAACTGAAGACAACGGAATGCTCCTGAAAGCATTCCGTTCCGTCTTCAGACCGGAGAACAAACCGCAGCATGCTGCGGTTTGCTCTCCGGTCCAGGCATCCGCACCAAGACGGATCCGGAATGACCCCCAATGCAAGTCAATGGGGGTGGATCCGTCTGGTGTGACCATAATGGTAACCGGATCCGCCCTCCATTGACTTTCAATGGAGTCCATTACGGATCCGGCTACACATAGACACATACAGACACAGACATACACATAAACATACACACACATATAGACATACAAATACACATACATACTTACATGCACCCCGGCATGGTCTTCGGAGCGTCAGAGGGACAGGACGGCGCGCACAGATGACGATTCCACCAGGTGCCCAGCAGAGGGCGCTGTGGGGAATCGTGACCTGTGTGAGCCGTCCTGTCCCTCTGACGCTCCGAAGACCTGCCGGGGTGCATGTAAGTATGTATGTGTGTTTGTTTGTCTATATATGTGTGTATGTTTATGTGTGTGTATGTATGTACTGTGTGACATGTGTGGGGCCGGAGCGCGGTTCCGGCTCCACACATGTCACTGCGGCAGGCCTGATCCGGCAGCACCCTTCACCTGCCGGATCAGACCTGCCGCCAGTGTGAAAGTAGCCTTAGCCTACATGCACATATCCCTTTTGGGGTCCGCAAACCGCAGATCTGCAAAACGGAAAAACAGATGAGGACAGCACACGAATGACATCTACCCGTTTTCCGCAGATATGAAGGGGTCCATGTGTGAGGCCTAATTGGAAAATGACTTAGAGTATTATAATGGTGGAAAATGTCCCTTCACACAAAGAAAACCATCCCCGTAAAATATCGTAAAGCAGCATTAGAAGACATTACATGATATTCTGCAACATTAGTAAACAAGTAAGGTAGGTAGGCACACTCTGTTTGGGACTAATTCAATTATTAAAATCAATGGTAAAACAAATGGTATATATCTATTAAGAACAACTAGTATTTATTGGAAGCAAAGATAAAAAATGGAATAAAAAATTAATAACTAAAAAAAAGCAAAAGGTAATAATAGTGTTCCTATCCAGCGCTGGATGAATAAACATCAACAATATCAATAAAAGCAATATAAAATAGTTCTGTATATATAGACATCTCAGTTCACTCTATATATATATAAAAATGGGTATTGAATATATAGTGGCCCACTATGATATGTTAGAGGTGTTTTGGGGCATCACACCTTGATATAGTCCTGATCCCCTTTTTATAACATTACTTATTCCACGAATCAGGAGATAATATAGATTTTCAGGAACACTATTATTACCTTTTGCTTTTTTTAGTTATTCATTTTTTATTCCATTTTTTATCTTTGCTTCCAATAAATACTAGTTGTTCTTAATAGATATATACAATTCGTTTTACCATTGATTTTAATAACTGAATTAGTCCCAAACAGAGTGTGCCTACTTACCTTACTTGTTTACTAATATCGTACATTATACGGCACAGGGGTGGGCCGTAAAGTAGAGCACCTCTTATTCACCTCTAAGGGTGGTGAGCCGCTACCTCTTCTTTCTCATATTCTGCAACATACTTTTTCTAAATCCTTATAAAAGTTCCAGGCAGCCAAGTGTATGCTGTATGTGTTATTACTACCCAGTGACTGCAGGATGCACGGATTCTCCGGATGTGCGGAGACACCCACACACCCCAGTCCCCATTGTGAGATGCCTTCTGTAAACACATTATAAAGAAATGTATTCAAGTTCCAACCTGTCATTAAGTTCCTTAGCGATGACGAGATGCTTGAGATGATAGTCAATGGCCTTTTCATAGTCCTGAAGCAGAGTGTAGGTATTGCCCAGGCTATAACAGCTCTGCGCTTCTACAGCCCTGTCCTTCAATTGCCGGGCCAGCTGAAGCGTTCGTCTGCAGAAAAGAGTAAATGTTACAGTACGAAAAGAACGTGACATAACACTACAAAGTGTAAAGGCGTCTTACACATTTCTATATTATTGGCCGAACAGCGGGTTCAGATGACAATCTAATTTGTATTGGGAACGTCCAAATCTCCCCACACTGATGATGTCGGGGGAGAGAAGGATAGGGCGAAATCAATATTTTCACATGATCCTTTTGTTCTCCTCTCTCCCCAATGACCACAAATACACTCTCGGCAGAACTGAGCATGTATGTGTATGGGAAAATCAGAACAGACATTGGTCAGCCAAATGATTGTTTGGCCTACTAAATATGTGGCCAGTTTAAGGACTTGTTCACACCTCACTGAATCAAGGATGTGTGCCGCTTGCGTTCTCCACAGACTGCACACATTTCCATTGATTTCAATGTGTTTATTCACACATCCTTGTTCTTTTACCTTGTTCTGTGCATCAATGGAAAAATCATGGAGACATGCACTGCTTTGATCCATTTTGTGAACCAGACATGACCACAGAACTGTACAGAGCCATAAAAACCATGGACAGAATATGAATGGCATCCATGAGCTTTCTGTTTTTCAATACACAGAAAATTGCTGAAAAGTTTGGAAAAAATAAAAGTGTTGCCTTTTTTGTGAAAAAATGTATCCATCACATTGAATAAATATGGGGCCGTGTTGCTGCCCTTCATTAACACCCAAAACCAGGAAGTTCAGATTGTGAACAATGGGGCAAGCGGGAGCATGGGGTTTGAAGAGACAACTGAAAGACATGACAGGTACACCTATATGTTCTACAGGCGAATGGAAAATGAAGAACATAATACTATTGTCAATGGTCCTGGACATCCCCTTTAAAGGGAACATGTCAACGTTGAACATGCTGCCCCTTCTGCAGACAGCATGCAGTAGAGCAGGATGAGTTGGGCAGATTTTGTGGGGGGACAAATGAAGATTCTATAGGTCTAATCTGTGGGTCTTTATCACTGCGCCTTTACCAAACATGTCTTTTATGGTATTTCCTTATTATTTATTGGTTGGCAGTCAGTGCCCTGATGCCCAAGGCTGTCTGCAATTGCCTGGGCAATGGGCCTGGAGCTTGTGTAGCGAGGCAGTCTTCTGAAGAGTTACCGAACAGCAGAAGAAGTCCACTGAACGTCCACCATAAAGACCAGTATACAGTGATTATAGAAACATGACAGAAGAACGTATTGGTGAAGTGCAAAAGCTTGGTGTGATTTCCAGAAGAGCTGAAGTCCTTCAGAGCCTTTACTCCTGGTCATGGACTTTCATTTATGAATATCTCAGAAGCCTCCAAAAATAAAGCAAATCATTGTTTATTTGAAGGGTCCTTTGATTAGTATTTTGTGTCAAGGAATTCTAGAAGGACAAGTCCCTGAACTTTGGGTGCTCTGTAGTTTTGGAAACTGACTGAGGTCTAAGCTCATGGACATCACTAGTGTGAGCTCACAACTCAGACATTTGGGTGGATCACCCTTTATACATCAGGCTTATTTCAGAACTTCAGTATTTGGATACAGGGAAGAATACATCTACAGTGAGCTGAATTATACGTCTTACTCTGTGCGTAATCCTCACTGGCACACCAAACCGGTTTCTACTGGGTAAGCAATTAATAGCAAAAAACTAGGTCTGAATGCATGCCAGTGAATCACTGCACACAATATCTTACTTGTAGTACTCCGCTGCCATTTCAAATTCACCCAGGAAGATAAAAGGCATTTCCAAGATTACTGTAAGCTCTTCTTTCTGCAGATCGGTCACCAAACTCCCTGGCAATTAACAGCCGCTGTGTGAAAAATAACCAACATTGATGAGTAACCGTCATCGCTTATATTACTGCGAGATACTGACAGTACTAGAGTATTAAATAATTAGGGCAACTACATTACACCTGAAGCCCTCCTGGTCCTTAAAAGCAAATTAGCCACAAGAACAAATCATGACTTAAACGTGTGATCAAACAGATTGATGTCTTCTTCACGCAAGCAGATTTGCCTGTACTGAAGTGTGTCCAGGCCTCCCCTTCTGATGGAACAATTCTAAAGTATAATGGATCTTAACACATCTAATCGACTTTGATGGGATCCATCAGGTTTCCCTTTATTTCTCTAGGTGAAATAACAGCGCAGATTATGCTATTCCAGGCGGATGCTGCTTAAGCAGGGTGCTGGATCCTTAAAGGGGTTGTCCAAGTTATGAAAAAAAATATATAGCACTGTAAATCTGATGGGTAGCAATATATAACTAAGTTCAGCAAGTTTTAGGCAAAAAAAAAAAAAAATCTATATTTCCTCATTTCCCTGGTTCTCTTCTGGTCTTTGTTTACATGCAATAACAACAATCTCAGCCCCTCCCCCTCCCCTGTAAAGGCAGTGAATACAAGTGCTGAGTGACATGTCTGCCTGCTGGAATACTCAGCAGCATGTTGTATGTGTAGGACTACAAGTCCCAGCTGTACAATGACACTGCTGATACATACAGGAAATTCTCCCTACCTGTTCTTGTACAGTACAATTCCTCTCTAGCTCCTTGCCCAGCATTTGTCTCCTCTCACTGCTGCAGCTGCTATTTGTTGTAAAGCCTTGAGCCCTCAGTGTGTTCTGGCTGAAGGGGTTAATGTTTTATCTGAAGGAATCCAGGGAGAGAGCAGACAGCAGCAGTGGCAAAGAAAGGGGGCGTCGGCCAGTGACGTCTCGTGTACAGACTGTTATCTAAACTCTGAGGCTTGTGAACGAAACATCACAGAGCAGAGAGATAAGGTGACATCACAGGTCATGTGACCCTGAGTCAACTCTGAGAAACCAGCAGCTTTAGAAACACAAAGTATATGGGAAAGTTGTTATACCTGACAAGTTAGAAACATATAAAGAACAAAAAAATAACTCGGACAACCCCTTTAAGGAGACCAGTCCTGTGTGGAGATCTTATGCAGACTTATTGGCAATGTTCCCTGGGAAAACAATATGCATAGAAGTATCTCCCAAGGAAAGAGAACCATCTCACTAGCGCCACCTTCAGGAAGTGGCTTTATACGAGTCAAATTCAACTTTTTAACAAGCTCTGGGACATGACAAGGGAAAATAGCCAAGCCAAATATCCATCCACAGACAACGGTTTCGAGGAGTTTGCCCCACATCAGCACGGTCTAGGACTCTGGTTCGCTGAGGGAAATGCCTTGGGTGCAGCTTAGGTAGGATAATGACCAGAGACCAGCGCTGTATGGATATTAACTGGAAGAACATGGAATAGAGACAAAGAGAAACTTTCCTATTCTCATCTGCCTTGTGCAAACAGATATATCCCATGGAAAAGGAACCATCTCGCTATCGCCATCTTGTGGAAGTGCACATCCAGTAAGTCTCTATACAGGGCTGGCCTCCTGAAGGATAGCCAGTAGCTTACCTAAGCGGCCTATATTGTACCATAAAAGGCATTTTTGGTTGATTTTACATGTACCATTTTTCAATGCAGTTAAAGTTGCATTCTGCAATCCCCATTCACATGTATGATCAGTCGTACAATTTACAAACAGATCTGTCGTGTGAGCATATTAGGCAGGTTTCGTATTGGATTTCGCAGTTTGCCATATTCGCTCCTAGCACCCTTACCCTAATAGTCTAAGCAGAAAGGACAGACCAATTGTAAGAGAGTACCTGCTCATGGGACATGACGGCTTTTCGAAAATTTCCCAGTAGATAGTGAGTATTTCCCAGGTTTCCATATGCGCGGCCTTGAGCGGCTCTGTCCCCCAGCTCTGTTACTATTAACAAGTTTAACCTGTTCACAGAAAACAAGTGATTATTTTTTGATATAATCCTGTGCAGATTTCTCCACCATCAGCACATGTACTGGAAAGGTCAAGCTTTATGCAAAGAAAACTTAGTTATTGCATCATGAAAAGATCTATCTATAGAATAGTTAATAAGTTTCCATTTTGGTACAAAACCCTTTAAAGAAGAACTCCCTCAAAAAATTTTATTCTCCGACCTGTTAGAAAGGTGCATGATATAATCTGTAGTGATTGTCATTTTCTTATCAGAGGCTGAAATTGAGAGTTTCCACTCTCTTCTTAGTGTAGCTGGGTCATGTGACCAACTCCCTGACCTCCAACTGACCCAGGACAGCAAGCCAGTCACTTCTTTATTCATTCCTATGAGACTGAAAGTGAGGCTCCCATAGGAATGCATAGAAAATTAGACTTCCTGTCCACACATAAGGTGCTGTGTGAGTTGGTGGGTCTAATTCACATGACACAGATAAGAAACTTCAGGATGATATAACGCAAAAAATTCAGCTACTGGTAAGAAAATGACATTCACTACAGATTACATCATGTACATTTCTAGCAGGACATGGAATAACATTTTTTGCGGGAGTTCTTCTTTAAGCGTTATTTGCATGAAACGAGAATTCCCTTTGACGTGCATGTCGGCTGACAAGAGGTTTCCAGGAAACAACATTTTTGTAAAAAGGGCCAGGATGGGGTTAAAAACGATCATTACTCACTAATACTCTACGTTTTGTGGTCCGGCCTCGACACAGGAAATGGCCAAAATGCTGTGACTGGCCGAGTGGGCAGCTCCTGACATTTTGTGCATGTGAAACCAGGACCAGGAATCAAAACCGCAATGGATCGGTAGGATGAGTAATTATTACTTTTAACCCACACTGGCCCAAACAGCCCCTTAAGGGGCCGTTCAGATGGCCGTGTTGTTGCAGATCTGCAAAAATGCGGATCCGAAATACCACCCGGCACCCTGTTCAAAATGCCTATTGTGGACAAGAATAAGACATGTTCTATTTTTTCTTGCGGAGCCGCGGTTTGGCAAGATCCCATGCTGGGCATTGAAGTGAACGGGGCCGCATCTATTCTGCAAAATTGTGGAATAGAACAGACCCATTCACCTGGTCGTGTGAACGGGCCCTTATTCTTACAGAGTGGACAGTCCAACGTGACTGACACACACATCGACCTGACCAGTTTAGTCACTGGACGTAGAAGTACACATTCATCAATCATTTTACTAAAATGCTGGGCAGGGTGAAGGGCAGGTCAGACTTACTCATAGTAATCCACCGCCTTCTGTAAAGCTACTTTGACCTCCTCCGGAAACTCTCCAGGGTCTCTGGTCCCTGTGCATGCCAGGCTCTTACCCTTAGAGTGGTACACATTGCCTAGGTTATATAGGGCTCTGGCCTCCCCAACCTGTAGAGAAAAAGGACATTGCTGGACCGATCTTCAGACAAGGTGAGCTGCTAAAGTGCATAGGATTAATGTTAGGATGTACAAATGTAATGAAGTTAATGAAATGTGGTGAAGTCTGCACTATTCCCGGTCTACAAGCTGCATGTAATGACGTGATTGTAAAGCGAAGCCGTGGATATAATAAATCGAGGAGAGAACTGTCAGTTTATCAGTCTGCATGCCCTATACATAAATGAATCCCCTCCTATAGCAAGCCTCACATCCTGAATAATGTAATACAATATACTTCATGAGGGCTAAACAGAACGGGATATTGTAGGGTTTTCTCCTGACTGCCTATTTGCAATCCATTATTAAAGGTTTGTAACGAGAGATCCCATAGTCTGAAGACAGAAGTGTCATCTGATCTACAAAACACCCTGAACATGCAGGAACCAGGTCCTACAAGGGCATGCTTGGGCATGGTCCTACACATGCTTACCTTATCATACAACTCCCGAGAGATCTCCAAATGCCGCTCACAACATAAAATGGCTTCGTCAAAATTACCCAAAACTTTCAGAGTATTTCCAAGATTCCCGCTAGCTTTGGCTTCTCCAAGTCGGTCACCAATAGTCCTGGAAGTAAAGTCATCAGCATAATTGTATTCATTAATATAGTAAATAGGTCAAAGCTGAAGAATGAAACCTGCCTCTACTTTTATGAGATACTCCATTTTCCACCAAATCAGACACTGACAGCAAAAATTCAGAAAAGCGCTTAAAAACACTACAACTACTAAAACCTGAATACACTCAGGATGACCGATCACAGTATATTCACATGTGGCATTTGTAGCAACGTTCCCCTGAATGGGGCTTGCCGAAATCCATCTGCTTGCTGCGGTAACAATCTCATTCAGATTTATGGAAGGGATTTGCAGTTGCAAATAATTCTGCAACAAATCAGCTTCGTGTGAACATAACCAGGGAACAGTGTACATAATGTCATCCTCGTCATAGCGGGAACGTATATTCAGTGTAAGGAATCAGACAACACTCTGGAAAGAAGCCTAGAAAGTGACAGAGCCTTTATAGTGCCTGTCCCCAGGAAAACCACCCCCGGGTGTTACTCGTGCACTTACCTTGCTAGTGTCAGGTCGTGGTGGTGATATTCCAATGCCTTGTTATATTCATGCAGGTAGAAATAGGCATTGCCCAGCTGGCTGTATATGGCACTGAGCGTTTTCAGATCTTCTGTGCCCACCTGCACCGCTGCCTCAAAGAAGGACACTCCAGCTCTGCAGTCCCCAGCTTTACACAACCGTTCTCCTTCCAAGGCCAGCTCCAGACAGGACGCCTCCATTCTTAGAACAGAATAGTGGTTTTTGTGAGACCAAGAGAGCGAAAGCATTTTAACCAAGGAAAAAAACGTATATATACCAGTAAGCATCCCCCGCTGTACATGTTCAGTAACGCCGGCGATAAAGGGGTTAAACCCCGCAGACTACTGGATTTGTGTAAGGATCTGAATGATTTATGAGGTTTCAGCTGTGAACCAGCGGGGATCTTCCCCGACAAAGGTCTCCGTGTATGAATTAATAAATAGGAGCAATCGACCTTCCGAAAAGTAGAACAGAGCGTCAGGAAAGGCCGGATGCAGAACCGCTCCGCACTAGTATCATAGACTTATCTAACCTGTGTCTTTCATACTAATACTTCTAGACAGGCTTCCCTATGTAACGGGCTACAAGAAAACCAAAAACTCTTTGTACAAGACAGATTGTAGAAACATCCCGGCTGCCGTCAGAGAAGACGATGAAATGTGGAGAAGTCAAACACAAGATGTACAACAGCTAAATATTCCTAAACGCCTGTTATGTACAGAAATGGTGAAAGCAACATGAAAAATTAAAAAAAAGAAAAGAAAAAACCTAAAGCTACACAACAGTTAATACCTTGGAGACTTTCTGCAACCTAAACAGAAAGTCATGACAGACATTGTCAGCACGGCCCGCTGGAGGTCTCTCTGGAAGAGTAAATGCCAGGGGTACCCAGGGACCCTAATGAACTATCCATGCCCGTGTTAGATGCAAGTCACCGGTGGCAGAGGGGAAAGCGGTTGTATAAAGCCATCCAGCAGATATTACAGCGTGTGAAGGAGGCAAACGCTGGAATGGTTCTGGAAATATGCTTTGCCATTGGGAAGTGGGTTAAGATTAAAGACACAACATGGGTAATCTCAGCTAATCCCCTCCTGTCTGCTCTGACCACCACATGTTAAGTGACACGGCCAATTAGCGTCATTATTCCTCATTTCCTAACCGTGACATGCCCAGCAGGTAGCGGGAGAGACGCAGATCTTGCCCTCCTGTATCCGCACATTTCACCGCTTTCTGGGCGACATTTCCTAGGATGCGCCACAAGCCTCCTGCAAATCATAATTGGCTCAGGGAGAAATGATACAACAGTATCATATGTAATATTAGCCCCTCGGGCTGGTTAATATACATCACATGTAACCGCGGGTTTAGCTGCTTCTTCTAAAAACTGCCATGTCAATAAGAAGATATACAGAGGGAGTTACAGAGCAGGGGCGTCCCCTCCATGACATCCTAAGAGGGGGTTGTTATTAGGAGACACCCTTTAATTGAAACAAAGACATATACCAGCAATGGTGACCTTGTGAAACGGGCACAGCGGTAAAATACCGCCAGATAATGGGTAAGAGAATGAAGTCTTGCAGAATAAATCCAGCTTACATAGTGGAATGCTGCTCTCCTCACCGGTGCAGGTCTTTACATCTCTGAACGTCTCCATACATCCCAATAATCCTCCACATTCAGCCCAGGGCTCTCATGTTTCCAGCACATTGTGACACTAAACTAGGTCAGAAACCCCCATCATCACCTCATTTTCACCAGTTTTTCATATTTATTCCATTTACATTTTGATATTTATTGTACTAATAATACATATCGCTTAAAGGGGTATTATCACCTATTGCTAGGATACATTGACCAATGTCCGATAGGTGCGGGCCCCGCCCTCCATTCGTTTCTACGGGCGTTCCAAAAACAGCAGGTTTGGCTATCTCCGGCAGTCCCATAGAAGTGAATGGAGTAGCGGCCGTACTTGCGCAGTGCGCTCTCTATTCATTTCTATGGGACTTCAGAAAATATGCGAGCCAGCGGTCAGCTATTTCCAGAACTCCCATAGAAATGAATGCATGGTGGTCGAGCATGTGCTATGCGCTCTCCTTCACTTTCAGCGGCCTGTTCCGAGATGATGGGTCGGGACAGAGGTGGGACCCGCGCCAATCTGACATTGGTGTCTGAGGCGATAATACATGTATACAACCCTGGCTTTTGCTCAGTAGCTTCTCTGCTCCCTTCCCCTCAGTGCTCGAATAATGATCTCATGGAGGAACAGGTCCAGACATCCCAACATCTAAACCATAACTCACTGTGGACACCAGAGAAGGAAACTGTGGGGTATTACATACCATGTGTCTTAGGGGTGCCATGGGAAGGACTATTTTCTATACAGGGGAGGAGGGGGTTAACAAAAATAACTTCTGGGAGATGCAGGTGCTTTTTCTGACCCATGCGAGCTTCTGCCCACCCACAGACAGGGAAGAAGTCCCCCCGATAAGAGAGTAAAACCCCCTTAAATTAGGCCTCTGTCACCCTTTCTGCCCATAATTAGAATCACAGAGCTGATGACATTTTCCAGAATAGTCTGAGAAATTAAACCAGTGAATTGCTATGGAGACAATGCATACTTTATAGCTTACAATTTGTCTTCAGACTTTCTCCTGCGGGTTTACATTCTCAAAAACTACAACGTGTATACACACACATACACTTTTTATATCCAGTACAGTGATGATGCTTTCCAACAGAAGCAATTCTAATCAAACCTTCCTATCTGACTCAGCACCAACATGGTCTGCACAAGTCTAGGCCTGGCTCGTTCATCTGACAGTTATCCCTACCGACCTCCCAAAAAAATGCACACCTGACCCAGCCGAGCATGCATGTGTTCTGCATGGGTAGATGCTGCCAGATACCTAGTAGTGGTCTATCTCTCCTGGAAACAAAAGGATTGGACATATTGAAATCCAACAGCCCAATCCTTTTTTAAGGCAGTTATGATCGTCTCAACTCCAACTGGAGATGGTCCAGATAGAGGTTTACTTGGAGCTAATGGAATTACATGAATTCCCCAATCCTGATGCTTATTACCACAGGACTGTAAAATAATGAATGAAATGACCTTAATATTTGCCTCCCTCCCTATAATCACCTACCGGTCCTGTAATCTGGGCAGGTTCCACCCCTGCTGGCTTATTAACCTCTATATACTAGTGACCAAGGCACGCAGGGGTCATCCTGGGGTCCTGCATTAGTCAAATAATTATTTCTACTCATTCACACCAGTGACACAGCTTTGGTATATAATGAAGCCAAATGAATTCAGACGTCTAGAGACTACACTGGGGCACATATACTGCGGCATGTCTGACTAGTTTAGGCGTAAAATAGTCGCAAGTCCACTTTTTTGACCAGCTGTGGGACAATATTTTATCGTACGGCTAGGTTTACACCATCTGTGGAGGTGGAGTGTGAGCATGTGAGGGGCCACGGCGGGACTCCAGGCCCAGGAAATTTACTAACATTTACACCTGGAAACAGGCGTAAATATTAATAAAAGAGCGCGGGCACACAGACTGACACAGATGTGCCTAGTTTATGAGGAGAGGTGCACGCCTCGCCATAAATTAGAAGAATCTTACCGCAGCGCAAGGGGGAGACTAAGACTGGTGTAAAAAGCTGCTCTTTGGAAATGTGCCCCATTGACTTTAGAGGCATCAGACCGGGTGTAAATATTTTTAATGGCAAGAAGAACGCTGCAGACTGATATACTTGACATCAGGGGGTGCCCTTGACTAGTAGTGTGAACAGAGCCCAAAACCGTCTCCGGCTAGATTATTATTCCAAATAATAAATGTTTAAACAAACAAAAAGAATAAACTGTACATAATGTAACCGGGCGATATCCAATGGGTATTACAATCTAGATTTGCAGCACATATACCTTCCATCTGAGACAATGTAATTTGTGCACGTACAAAATATTTCATACATATGTCACACAATGTCAAACGCTGGTTATGATTCTCAGGAGTCAGACCGGCAGAAAAATGACTCCTTCGTGCATATCTGTAGAGTCACAGCCAGTACATTTTTCACCAGGAATCCAAACGTATTTCGGATATTCATCATGTTTTCATACACGTGCCCCAAAATGTACAGAAAAGCAAAACAAAAAGCAGAACAAAAAGTAAAAAAAAAAAAATATAAAAGATTTTAGATGTGTACTTCCACCTTCCATCATACATTTCGGCACCATCCAGATCACTACCACTACTACTACAGAAAGCAGCAATTGTCTTACCTGTAGCGCACGTGAAAACCAGGGTCTTCACGCATGCTTATTAAAACGTCAGTCCCCTCCATCGAGATGCATTCTCACAATTACATTGGAAAGGGAAAGAGACAAAGACCTCTAAATGTCTGGTCACCAAAGATTTATGGAGGAATAGATCCAAAGCATAAGAGGGGAGTCCGCTCTATAACGCCCCAGAATCTTCCGGTATTTAGGAGAGAAACACTGTCCAGGCAGGTTCCTGCTTCCGGGACCGGATCCGCTCGGCTCCCATTCTGCAGAAGGAAGACAAGATGCTTTGCTTGAGGTCTCACTTTTGTTTTTTCCGTCAGCAGAGCAAAGCAGCACTTACAGGGTGGAAAAAGCAAAGTGATCCATGCTGACTGAGCAGTCAATGACTTAGAGCCATGTGTCACGCGGTAGCCATGGCGACTAAGGCACGCAAGACTCTGGAAGACAATCACTCGCTGCCGGCCAAATTTTAAAGAGGTATCAGATTGCATCAAAGCTCTTTCCAATCACCTTAGCTGTGGATTATAATTAACAATGATGTCACAGCGTACTGAAGCGACAGGCCAGCATCATGCAAGCCGATTACCGGCACGAATCACAAAACCTTGCTTATTGTTTGTGCATGCGAGAAAAGACGACCGATTTGAGATCTTTCACATGAAAATGATTGGTACGATCACCAGATAAGCGTTCAGCCACACACATACAGGAAATGATCACATTTATTTTCACAGACAAAAATAAAAAATAAATCCATATTACATTAAAGGGTAATTTCAGGTTATTCCCTATTCATGTGATAGGAGAAAACTACTAGATCAGTGGGGGTCCTACTGATCACAAGAAGAGGAACCCCGAAATGAATGGAGAAGTAGATCGAGCACGCGCACTGCTACTCCATTCATCTCTATGGGACCTGGCGGTAAAGGCAGAAGACTAGACTTGGCCCCTGTAATTCTGTGGAGAAGGGACTACATGAAACTACCAAAATACCCCTTTAAGGGGTTTGTGTCAGTTCAGTAAGTGGCGTTTATCATGTAGAGAAAGTTAATACAAGCCACCTACGAATGTATTGTGACTGTCCATAATGCTTCCTTTGCTGGCTGGATCACATTATACACTGCTCGTTTCCATGGTTACGACCACCCTGCATTCCATCAGTGGTGGTCATGCTTGCATAGTATAGGAAAAAAGTGTTGACCTCTCTGGTGGCCGGGACTGTGGTAGCACATAGGCTGGGGCTTTTTTTCTATAGTGTGCAAGCATGACCACCGCTGCTGGATTACAGGGTGGTCGTAACCATGGAAACGAGCAATGTATAATGTGATGGGAAAATGAATCCAGCCAGCAAAGGAAGCAATATGGATAATAATAACAATACATTAGTAAGTGACTTGTCTTAACTTTCTCTACATAATAAATGCCTTTTGCTGAAGTGACAGCCCTTTAAAGTGAGAGATTGCAGTTCAGCACATTAGTCAAAAACACTGACTTCATGTACTTCAACCTGGGACATCTGCTTTATTAGTCAGTTATGCCATCTGTCTGCAGCGCTGCACAATTTTACATAACCGCTTACAAGTCCTTCCTGAAAAACATTTTCCACCACAACAAACACAGTAATAGATATGTGTAGCTTTTATTTATTTTATTTACTGAAACATGTATTTTGGCTAAAATCTTTTCTGTGTGCTATTAAAAATGAAACGTTTTGTCCAGTTTGTCTTCTGCAGCCTACATGTATCCTCATACACTGCAGGCTGCTCAGTCTACAGCTCCTCTCTCTGCTCTCCTAATGCAAATCTTTACAACCCAATAAAATAACCCTAAAGGGGCTGACTGAGTTCTAGATACTGATGACCTTATGATAGATCATCAATATTAGACTAGTGGGGGCAGCAGAACGCTCCGTCCATTGTGCAGGGCCATGCCGTGTTACTGCAGCTCAGCTCCTTCAATGGATACATGGTCGACATTTTGTGGACATTCTGGCCCTGATTTATCACACCTTCACTCCAGAATTCTGTCTTCAAAAAGTCGCACGATAGGGCTTTTGCGACTTTTTTGCGACTTTTTGCATGTGTACACCACTCACTCCAGTTTGTAATATGGGTGGAAAAGTGGGTGTGGTTAGCCATGTTAATGAGTTTCACTCCAGATTTATCATTGCGACTTTTTAAAAAAAGTCGCAAAATTGTCGCAATCTCACTCCAGGAGGAGGGTGGAGTAGGAAAAATGGAGTAGCTTCTGTAGACAGAAGTGTTAGGTTTAAGGACAAGCCACATTTATCAAACAACCTGTGATGTTTGATAAATGTGGCACAAAGTACTCCAACATAGATGCAAGCAAAACTGACTTCAAATATTCTCCTAATGATAAATTCCCCCCTCTGTCTTTTTGCAGAACGGACAAACTAATGTATAAAGCATGCAGAAGATCCATATGCTTTCCACATCCATATGTCCGTTCTGCAAAAAGTTAGAACATGTCCTATACTTGGCTGAAAAATGCGAACCATGGACCCACTGAAGATAGCTAATCCGCAAAAAACGCAGGCGTATTTTACAGATCCACAATATGCAGAATACAAAATTCATATGGTCGTGTGCATGAGGTCTTAAAGGGGCTACTGTAAACTCCGATGCTCCACTCATAGGGGCTGAACCCGGACATAACCCCTTCTAAACCCATTCAGCCCCTATGAGTGGAGCATTGGAGTTTACAGTAGCCTGTAAAACAGCCTAAGGCCTCATGCACACAAACGTATTTTGTTTCCGCGTCCGTTTTTTATTGCGGATAGGATGCGGACCCATTCATTTCAATGGGTCAGCAAAAAATGCGGACAGCACACCGTGTGCTATCCGCATCAGTATGTCCGTTCCGTAGCCCCGCCAAAAGAATAGACCATGTCCTATTCTTGTCCGTTTTGTGGACAAGGATAGGCATTGTTACAATGGATCCGCAAAAAAAAAAAAATAAAAAAAAATAAAAAATAAAACGGAAACACGGATGCCATACGGAATGTCATCCGTTTTTTTTGCGGATCCGCAATTTGCGGACCGCAAAACACATACGGTCGTGTGCATGTAGCCTAAGGCAGCATTAAAGGGAGTCTGTCACCTCATTTTCACCTATATAACTAACAGCAGTGCCCCACAGAAGATTACATACACATCCCAGACATATCTGTGTGCACTGTGTGTGTGTATTACATGTCACATCCCAGACATACCTGTGTGCACTGTGTGTCTGTATTACATGTCACATCCCAGACATACCTGTGTGCACTGTGTGTGTGTGTATTATATGTCACATCCCAGACATACCTGTGTGCACTGTGTGTCTGTATTACATGTCACATCCCAGACATACCTGTGTGCACTGTGTGTGTGTATTAACATGGTCACATCCCAGACATACCTGTGTGCACTGTGTGTCTGTATTACATGTCACATACCAGACATACCTGTGTGCACTGTGTGTCTGTATTACATGTCACATCCAGACATACCTGTGTGCACTGTGTGTCTGTATTACATGTCACATCCCAGACATACCTGTGTGCACTGTGTGTCTGTATTACATGTCACATCCCAGACATACCTGTGTGCACTGTGTGTCTGTATTACATGTCACATCCCAGACATACCTGTGTGCACTGTGTGTGTGTATTATATGTCACATCCCAGACATACCTGTGCACTGTGTGTGTGTATTGACATGTCACATCCCAGACATACCCGTGTGCACTGTGTGTCTGTATTACATGTCACATCCCAGACATACCTGTGTGCACTGTGTGTCTGTATTACATGTCACATCCCAGACATACCTGTGTGCACTGTGTGTCTGTATTACATGTCACATCCCAGACATACCTGTGTGCACTGTGTGTGTATTACATGTCACATCCCAGACATACCTGTGTGCACTGTGTGTCTGTATTACATGTCACATCCCAGACATACCTGTGTGCACTGTGTGTCTGTATTACATGTCACATCCCAGACATACCTGTGTGCACTGTGTGTCTGTATTACATGTCAATCCCAGACATACCTGTGTGCACTGTGTGTGTGTATTACATGTCACATCCCAGACATACCTGTGTGCACTGTGTGTCTGTATTACATGTCACATCCCAGACATACCTGTGTGCACTGTGTGTCTGTAATACATGTCACATCCCAGACATATCTGTGTGCACTGTGTGTGTGTATTATATGTCACATCCCAGACATACCTGTGTGCACTGTGTGTCTGTATTACATGTCACATCCCAGACATACCTGTGTGCACTGTGTGTCTGTATTACATGTCACATCCCAGACATACCTGTGTGCACTGTGTGTCTGTATTACATGTCCAGAAAAAGCACTTTTATTCTGCTGGAAAACAGCTCCCAAGTGAAACTAAAAACAGCTTTCTCTCCTGACTCGATTTCTAACAGCTATATCTTCTGATATACTGGATAATGCTGGGGTGTTGGTATCATTTGAAAGCAGAGCAGCAGAGCCGGGCACTTGGGAGCTGTTTTCCTGCAGAATAAAAGTGCTTTTCCTGGACATGTAATACAGACACAAAGTGCACACAGGTATGTCTGAGATGTGTCTGCAATCTTCTGTGGGGCAGTGCTGATAGTTATATAGGTGAAAAACAGGTGAAAGACTCCCTTTAAAGACCACCCATTATTGGTGGTGATGTCACCGGAATCACTGCTATGTGGAAACCTCTGCCTAGCAGTGTGTCAATGTGAACAACACATCCCCTGCCTTGCACGATGCATCACAGGGCAAGGGGGATCCATTAAGATCATGAGGGCATGAAATATTCTGATGCTCCACTCATAGGAGCTGAATGGGAGAAGAAGGGGACAACCCCTTTAATGGGAGTTATGTAAACATCACTGCACGGGGGCGACACGTAACATCTTCAAGAAAAAAAAGATTCCTTAGACTTCTCAGAGAGCAAGCTAGACTATTTCCACAACTTGTGAGCTCGCTGTGCTACACTGTGTCTCTAACTCCCACTCACTTGCATGGGAGCAATGGAAATGCTGTTCCCATAGCTCTGACCACCTCCAGCCAGAGGAAATTGAGGAGGGGGCCATACAGAGAAGGGATCCTAGATCAAAAGGGATGTCAGCTTTAGGCCTCATTCAGATGAATGTATGGCCGCTGTGCACATGTTGTTGACAGCAAATAGCAGTCCGTAATACACAGGCACCGGCTGTGTGCACTCTGTGCTGCGGTGCGCACTCACTGACATTAATGTGTCCGCGATCTGCAAGATACGGCAAAAGATAGGACATGTCCTATCTCTTGCAGTGCTGAGACATGGGCCTGAAAGCCCACGAAGAGCATCTGAACGTTTCTGATCTGTGCCTCCGCACCGCAAAACATTAGACATGTCCTATCTTTTAGCTCCAGAATACTTCATATCTCTATGGCATTTTGTGCTTTATCTGGTTGGCAGTGTGCCGTTGTATGTATTTTCCTTTCCTTGTGCAATCAGCCATAGCAACGTGTACCTGCGCTCTGGGATGTGCTGACTGAAATCCCCTTTTTTTCTTTGTATGTCCGATCTTTTGCTGTATGTTGCCGATCGCGACACCCACAGCACAGAGTTCACATGGCCGGTGCCCATGTAACACGGACCTGCCGCACCAAGGCCACGTGTTCATGTGAATGAGCCCTTAGGAGCATTCAGGAGAGCAGAAATAAGGGCTACAGACGAGCAGTCAGGAAGCTCAGATTTCGCACTGAACAGGACCGATCGGCCTACAATGTATGAGAATACATGCAGGCTGCAAAAGACAAACCATGCAAATAAAAAAAAAAAATTCAAAAATGATTTTACACTAGAGGTGTATTAAAAAAGTACAGTTTTTTTGGTAGATTTTGGTGTCTGGGGCATCTATAACAGGGCCCATCAATGTGGCACTAACGTGTACAGGACACTTGTATTGGTCACTATACTGCTATTACTCTAGTTCCTCAGGTTTTCTGGAAGAACTTGAGAACTGACCAGATATTTCCAGATGTGCCCTGAGACCATTATAAAGGTGACAGGCATAACCGGATTATACACATCATCCAACCTTTCCAAATGGAATGAGATAAACACATATTTTACTCAATCAGAAGTCATTTAATAAGATGATTTGCTGTGAATTCCACACTAATTACTTCTCAGTGCACGACTAGTAACCTAGAATTACTGCACATCTCAAACCCTCCGCTGTATTACAGAGTACTGAATGGAGACCCTGTACAAGTGATAACATGTCCTGACATCTTTCCCGGTCTGGATCTATGATGAGTCTGTCATTAAACCTATGGTGGGTCCAGATCATAACCCGCCTTGGGTACAGCCCTATGTGCCTAGTAGGAATCATTGTTCATGCCCCTCATATCCAGGGCCCAAACTGATTGCAAACAAAATGTGCCCAGCAAGCCACTGTTAACCTTCCACTCCTCCTGTAGGATATGGAAAGCTCAGGAGTGGTGAAACCTTGGTTCAGTGACAGTAGTTTTATCTGTCCTGCAAAGAGACCCTGATGATAAAGATGCTGGTGGAGACGGACCTGTCACCACTGCGGAGACTATATCGGTAGAAGCGATGTATAACTTCATCCATAAGGAGCAACACGCTCTTATATAACAGCAAATCTCAAATACATTCCCCCAAAAATGGCTAAAATAGAGTACAATAATAACGGGGTTTATTTGTGGATCGCATGCGGACCTGTTCATTTCTATGGAGCTGCAAAAGATACAGACATTCCACGGTCGTGCCACAAATGATGAAAGATGTCCTATTCTTGTCTGAGGGTAAAAACAGGGGTTTCTACCATGGGGCCCACAAAACGTTTGGGATGCACACGGACCGCATCTGTATTTTACGGATCTGCAATTGCAGCACTGCAAAACGGATACGGTTACCCTTGACAAGGAATGGTTTTAGAGACCAGAGGCCTACCTGTCCCAGTACAGTATGTTATCCATCGCCTATGGAGTCACCAGAGGGTGATAAAACGGACTGCAATGCAAATCCAGTATATAATATTAAGCTAAAAAGAGTACAATTTCTCTAAAGCCTCTTTCTCATTAGACAGTCTTCTACCCTACACATAAAGCTAGCGGCCCCTAAGAAATGCTACAGTCACCAATCCCAATGGGTACGTGTAAAACCTCCCCTCCTCCGCACAATTGCGCCTGTATGCTCAGCGTTAGAAGGCCATCTTGTCAGCTCCCATATGCACTTCTCACTGAGAGCAGCAAAGTATAGTGACAGTCTCGCTGCTTTCATGGTCTGTCACTCCTATGGTGGCATTCAGTGCTTTTACAGGACTGACCTGTGTCCGCCGTGTGTGTCTGCACTGCAACAGAGGTGAGTCCGGTGATGCTCACTCACCTACGGTAGGCGGCGTGCTGCATCGAACTCATCTCTTTCACAGCGCTGGTGCCCGCCATAGCAGGTCAGTACTCAGAAGTATCGACTGTCAGCAGGACTGTCACTACTCAGTGAGGGCGGCACAGAGGGGCAGAGACGTTCCCTTTAACAATGCTCTGTTCCTGGCCACGTATGCCTTTTGCAGCTGCCAAGTTACCTTGATGTACAAGATACAATGGATTAACAAGCAGTATATAGTACGTAGCAGGCAGCAGAGGGCAAGCAGTAATGAATCACAGCCAGGGGAAAGCAGGCAAAGACAAATCAAAATCAAATCAGTGTTTCACCCCCTTTTTAATTGACAGGGAAAACATAATCTGCAAAGACCTCACACAGTAACTGTAAAGCAGATTCAGATGTCTGTTCCGATTTACATCCGGAAAACATAACCATACCTGGCGTCTGGATGGCATCCAGTTTCATCCATTTTAGTAAATTTACCGGGGATGACTGCACTGCCCCAGTGGCCAGGACATTGAAAAAACGCAGCATGCAACAAAATATTGTTGCAAGGGCTTTAAAAAGTTGCAACAAGGGATCTTCTGGTTTTGTAACAATATACCCGTTTATGGTGCGGTTTCTCCCAGCAAAGGGAAAAAAGATTTTAATACTGATGACCTATCCTCTGGACAAGTCATCAGTATCTGTTTAGTGGGGGTCTGACACCCTCTTATCAGCTGTTTGAGAAGACAGCTATGCTCACAGTAGTTGCCAGTGACGTCATGTTCATCGATCACATGGAATAGGAGCAGCTCAGCCCCATAGAAGTGAATGTAGTGAGCTGTGATACCAAGCACATCCACTATACAATGTACGGTGCTGGGCTAGGTGAGCTGCGAGAAGGTCGCATCGCTCACAGGAGTCATCAGTATTAGAATCTCAGAAAACCCCTTTTAAACTACCTTAAAGGGGTTATCCCACGAATAATGTAAATAATGAAAATCAGACATCATATAATACATGACAATCTCTTTCTAACAAAGCTAGAACCAGCCCTGTACCTCACATGGATCCAGAGATCTCCTCATTCATTGCTCTGCTAGATTTATATAAGGGGGCGTGTCTCAGCTCTCCCTATCACAGCTCAGGAGGCAGATGAAAGATGAAACTGAGCATGTGCAGCCTTCTCAGTGAGCAGGTCAAAAAAGTAAGAAATTAAGTGGCACTATACAGATACATTTTACTGAATAACTCAAAGGCTATGCAAATTTTTTTTAATTACATAAAATTAAAAAAGTATTCAGACCCAGGTGCTGGTTTGAAAACTGTAGAATTTTTTCGTAGGACAACCCTTTTAAGGTAACTATTTTGGAATTAATATAGTTCAGTTTTGCTGGAAGGAAATGCATCATAAATGCAGGTATGTTGCGACGTGTGTTTACTATCCTATGATGGTAGTGACTCAAAGGGGGCTCAGATATGGCTACAGACAACTTCTGAATGGTCATCACTGTGTGGGTTAAACGGCTTCTAACAAAACTGGTTGCAAAGTGCCAGGGACAGATATGAGAGCAGACATGTAGAGCAGAGCACCAGAGGGTCCTACCTGGACTGTCGAAATCCCTGTCCAGCCTCTTCCTCTTCAGATTGTAGAATAGCCTTAAATAGAAAAAAATGTGTAAGATATTAGTTTAGAAGTTCTTTTCAGCCCCTTCCCCACACAGGCAGGTAAAGCTACAGACATACTCCTCGACTGTACTCAGACTGGACCATTCGTCATAATGATGAGAGATGATGGAGGGGGAAGACTGCTGGAAAGCTTACCGTTATATGTATCATGGACCCTGGACTTTAGTGTGGACGGAGCCTTACACACACATATATATAGTTCACTAACCAAACCTGTAAACTGCACTGTCTAAAGTCATCGCCCTCAAACCAGTCTTACAGGCCTCACACCCCGCATGTCAGAGTCATGTAGTCACTTTTTGGGATGGGCCATAGAGTAAGGCTACTTTCACACTAGCGTTTTTAAATTCCGGTATTGAAATTCCGGTATTGAGTTCCGTTATAGGGGCTCAATACCGGAAAAAAACGCTTCAGTTTTGTCCCTATTCATTGTCAATGGGGACAAAACTGAACTGAAGACAACGAAATGCTCCTGAAAGCATTCCGTTCCGTCTTCAGACCAGAGAACAAACCGCAGCATGCTGCGGTTTGCTCTCCGGTCCAGGCATCCGCACCAAGACTGATACGGAATGACCCCCAATGCAAGTCAATGGGGACGGATCCGTTTGGTGTGGACACACCAGTAATCCGGATCTGTCCTCCATTGATTTGCAATGGGAGGTCATTCTGGATCCGGCTACATACATAGATACATACATACAGATATACATACATACATACTCACATACTCCAGGGACGCCGGCAGCATGTCTTCACGCGCCTCCTGCGCGCAGCTATGACGTTTCCCCACTGCGCCCAGCAGAGGGCGCTGTGGGGAATAGTCATCACTGCGCGCAGGAGGCGCGTGAAGACGTTCTGCCGGCGTCCCTGGAGTATGTGAGTATGTATGTATGTATGTATGTATGTATGTATGTCTGTGTTAACATGTGTGGGGCTGGAGCGCTGCTCCGGCTCCACACATGTATCAGCGTTAGCACGGATCCGTTGGCACCCTTTAGGTGCCGGATCCGTGCTAACGCTAGTGTGAAAGAGGCCTAACATCGGGAGCGAGCCATGCTGAAAAGAAACCCAGACAGAAAAGACAATGTAGTCCATGATCAGCGGCAAGTAGCCATTACTTAGAGTAAATAGCTCCCTGCTGGGCAGACCTGCAGTTTTCACACTGGCCACTAGGCCGCCCTCTCTATGATATCTACAGTGTGTGTAACACAGGAAGCACGATTCACAATAGGTGCTATCACAGCTTATCTGCTCCCTCCTGACCTCTGCACAGGTCACAGAGCAGGTCTAGAAATCTCTTCCATAGAAGTCAATGAGATCATGTGGCCGTTGTAAAAAATCTCTAAGGCCCCATTCGCAGTTGCGTTTGGAATCCGGTAGCCTGATCCAGCTGAGGATCAGGCTGCTGGAGCATTGCCAGATATAATGGCATCCAATGGAGATCCAGCTGTTCCCCGGTAAACATGGCAAGATTTGGCCAGACAAAAAGCACTTCATGCAACGACTTTTGTCTGGTCGACTCCTGGCATATATACCAGATCTCATTATAGTCAATGGGGATCCAGCGTTACACGGTAGTATCCAGCAATATCGAATACATAGTAGCCTAATTATCAACCGGATCAGGCTATCGGATTTCAAATTCAACTGTTAGGAACAGTTCAGGCAAGATGGCAACCCTCATAATCATGTTCAGGAAATAGAATTAAAAAAAAAATCTATTAGAAAATAAAAACTGATGAGAAAAAAGGAGATGTGTTCTGGTTTTATCTGGCAGAAAAAATAATGTATAGGTGACACATCCCTTTAAGTCATTGTGGGAGCGTCTAGTAACAAGTACTACAGTCATGACTTATCTATGTAAGGAATCTTCTATATGAAGGCAACTTTCCCTGCCTTACACAATCCAACTCCTCAACATCAATACCAGCGTTAGGCTACATGCTTGTCCCAGGATGCTGCAGGAGCAGCGCTCCCAGCGTGATCATATAACGTCATCATGCTGGGAGTGCAGCTCCTGATGTCACCAGTGAGAAACTATGATCCGAAGAGCAAGTGTCCCCACATGTTCAAGTGAATGAGAATAGCACTATTGACTTCAACTGGTTCTAAAAATGACTGTTACTTAAAGGGAGTCTGTCACCTCCTAGGCCCCTATAAAGTACATAAAGATGCCCATAGCACATGTTGTAACAACAGTAATGTTACCTTTGGCGCATTCCTCTGTGTTTTAGAAGTCCCAAAAACGGAGTTTGAAATATATGCAAATGAATCGCCGCAAGAGCCCGGAGGCGGCGTTTAGTGCCTTGGAGCCCGGGCTCCAGTCCTTTTTTACATAAAATCTCCGCCCCCGCTACTGCCTCCGCCCGCCCTGCACCTCATTCGGGTCCTCCTTCTTAGCAGGCAAGATCCCGCGTCTCTCGCCGGGACGGGGCATGCGCACTGCGATGCCCATTTTGGGCACGGCATCGCCGAACTCAGTGCGCATGCGCCGGTCCAACGGCACGAAATCCGAACCAAAATGGGCATCGCAGTGTGCATGCCCCGGACCGGCAAGAGACTGCGTAGGCGCGGGATCTTGCCTGCTAAGAAGGAGGACCCGAATGAGGTGCAGGGCGGGCGGAGGCAGTAGCGGGGGCGGAGATTTTATGTAAAAAAGGACTGAAGCCCGGGCTCCAAGGCACTAAACGCAGCCTCTGGGCACTTGCGGCGATTCATTTGCATATATTTCAAACTCCGTTTTTGGGACTTCTAAAACACAGAGGAATGCGCCAAAGGTAACATTACTGTTGTTACAACATGTGCTATGGGCATGTTTATGTACTTTATAGGGGCCTAGGAGGTGACAGACTCCCTTTAACCCCCTAACTGTTTTGCCCGAGTGGAGCTCCAGCAGTGGGAAAAGTAGGTAACTAGAGGGGGAGGGCTGCCTTAGATGCTGCTACCTCCTGAATGGTAGCAGCTAGAAACATGCAACTGGTCTTGTTTGAAAGCTGACAATACCAAAATGACAGCAATATGTTCAGGACAGAGAAAGATATCACTGAAAATCGGGATGCTGTGAATGCAGCTGAAAGTGAAAATAAAAACAGGTTTTACCTTTGATTATTCCCGACTTGAATTTTTAATAGTGATTTCTCCTCCTGTCATTTTGGTCTTGTATGAAAGACTGTCAGCTTTCAAACAAGACCAGTTGCATGTTTCTAGCTGCTACCATTCAGGAGGTAGCAGCATCTAAAGCAGCCCTCCTCCCTCTAGTTAGCTACTTTTCACACTGCCCGAGCTGGACTTAGGTGGTTAAACGTCCATCACACAACCATTTTCCCTCTTGCATGTAGGCTTAGGCTCTTGTTACAGATTTCTGGGTGCAAATGTCCCCTGACTCCTGAGATTTGCCCAAGAAGCAGAGTTTATAAGCCTCAGCACAGGCGCCAAAAGGACCAGGACTCTTCTCAGGTGGCCAGGACTCATTTCCAGGCCTAGTCTGTAATGTTTGTGATGTTGGTTCTCGGCAGCCACTTACTTTTAACTTATAAATGACAGACCGCTGAAATCACCTCACCTGCCTCTACTTTATTCTGCTGTTAGTATGGACAGCGTAAAGTTGGTGACAGCTGCGCCTATGGTTAGATATTTTTTTAAACAACTCTTTATTAAAGTTTTCAGAAGATAATACAGCCATAAAAAAACTGATTTATTTTTCAGCCTCTTGACATCTGCAATGACCTACACAAGGTGCCGTTGGCCGAGGAGATCTAATTGTTCATTTCTCTGTCAACAAGCAAGTTATTTTGGTCTTTTATTTTCCACTTTGAATGGCGCAGCCAGAAATGGCTGAATGAGCGTGTTCACACTTATTCATTACTCTGTTCTCGACTCTATACTTCAAGTAAGGCGCAAACAGTTAGTGGCACATTTATTAAGACTGGCGTTTTAGACACCGGTCTTAATAACCGCTATACCCGGGTTATGTGGAGGCACCAGCCTCTACATAACTTAGTTGGATCCTCCGCCACTTTTAAATGTAAGACAGCTTCCGAGAAAATGGTAACACTTGCTCCTTCCTGCCGGACTGTCTCCTTCCCCGCACACTTTTTTAGACCTGGCGTGAGAAGGGAGAAGTCACAGATTGCAGTGCAATCTGCACCAGAAATACGCCTAATTTCTGTTTGATAAATGACCCCCCTAATCCTTTGCCATAAGATGAAATAAATATTGCTTCTAAAGTTCTCCAGCAAAATGCTCTCCATTAGACTTCCATGGGCATGCTTGGTCTGCATTAAGAGGACCTTTCACCACTCCTGACATGCCTGTTTTAATATCTTCATGCATTCCCCATGTAATAACTATTCTGGAGCATCTATTATTATGTCTGTATGTTGTGTCATCCCTTTATTATTCCTTCTAGAAGTTAATTGCTATTTGCCTTCAGTAAGGGTACAGAGGGGAGGTAACCAGTTGGGGGGTGTACCTGCACAGACTCACTCTATCCAATCAGTGCTGCCATTTTCAGACTGTGCTGGGACACTCCCCAACTGGTTACCTCCCCTCTGTTCCCTTACTGAAGGCTAATAGCAATTCATTCATAACTTCTAGTAGAAATAATAAAGGAATGGAACAACATAGAGCCATAAGAATAAATGCTCCAGAATTGTTATTACATGGGGGATACATGAAGCTATTAAAACAGTCATGTCAGGAGTGGTGAAAGGTCCTCTTTAAAGCCACAGTAGTGCATGCTTCCACTCTTTATATAATAAACCCCTATCCACGCAGTCTGCCTTTAGGCTGGTTTCAAGTATTCACCGATTTTTTTTTTTCCCCATCCTGGACTCTGCTCTTGTAAAGGAACTGCACAGCATTATAATGATATGCAATGCTGTGTTGCCCTGTCTGACATGGGCTGAAATGAATTGCAGTGACAGCATTGTGTCAGTACAATTCCTCACATCTGATGTCGGGCAGGGACACACAGCATTATAAGTCACTATAATGCCTTGAGGTCCCGTTACAAGAGCGGAGTCCAGGATGGGATATCAGGCTCTTGCATTGAACTCGCTGGTCTGAAACTGGCCTTACATAGGATCCCACCATTGTGACAAGTCAGTTTGTCAAACGTTTTCCCTCTTAGATATTCCACCGTCTACTGTCAGCGGTATTATTGTAAAGGGTGACATTTAGGAACCAAAGCAATTCAGATACAAAGTGACAGACCACATAAAATTACAGAGCGGGGCCACAGAGAAACACAGGGGGACATTTATTTTTAAATCTGGTACACTAGTTTTAATGGCATTAAAATGCCGGAATTGCTGGCGCAAGTGACATTTGGCCTCCGGTACCACAACACTTTCAGAAGTGGGGATTGAGGCCTAGTTTGCAGATTAGATCACTTTTAATGGGGTTGTCTCACTTCAGCAAATGGCATTTATCATGTAGAGAAAGTTAACACAAAGCATTTACTAAAGTATTGTGATTGTCCATATTGGTTCCTTTGCTGGCTGGATTCATTTTTCCATCACATTATACAATGCTCATATCCATGGTTATGACCACCCTACAATCCATCAGCAGTGGTCGTGCTTGAGCAATATAGGAAAAGGCGCCAGGCCAGGACCGTGGGAGCACACAAAGGCATGCATATGCAGCAGCTCCCATCCTGGCCACCTCATATATTGTGCTGCCATATTTTGTTATTTCTATTTGCTGAAGTGAGACATCCCCTTTAACCCCTTCGCGCCCAGCGCCATAATAGTACGGCACTAGGCGCGTGTTTACAGATGCCGCCCGCTCCTGAGCAGAAAAATAAGAAAGTTATGGCTGTGTGAAGGCAGGGAGGGCAAAACGAAAAACGGGAAAAAAAAAAAAAAAAAAAAAAAAACACCTCCGGGAGTAAAGGGGTTAATTTTCATTTATTTTCTGCAACCTTCATAAAAAAATGTTATTCCATGTCCTACCAGAAATGTACATGATATAATCTGTAGTGAATGTCATTTTCTTACCAGTGTCTGTATTTGTGAGTTATATCTCCCTGATGCTTCTCATCTTTGTCATGTAACCAGCAATTAGACCCACCAACTGACACTGCACCTTATGTGTGGACAGGAAGTCTAATTCTCTATGTATTCCTATGTGAGCCTCACTCTCAGTCTCATAGGAATGAATGGTAATTGACTACCTGTCCTGTCAGTTGGAGATCAGCGTGCTGGTCACATGACACAGCTACACTTAGAAGAGAGGGACTAGCTCACAGATACAGTCACTTGTAAGAAAATGACATTCACTACAGATTACATCATGTGCCTTTCTAGCAGGTCAGAGAATAACATTTTTTGTGGGAGTTCTTCTTTAACCCCTTCCCGACCGCCGCCGTACATGTACGGCGCGCGGGCGGTGCGGGGACATGACGCCCGCTCGCGGGTGCGGCGGGCGTCATGGCCGGCAAGTCTCTGCTGTTTCTAACAGCAGAGACTTGCCGCATCTTACCTCCGTCTTCGGAGACTTCCAGGCCTTCTGATGCCGTGATCACACGTGATCACGGCATCAGGAAGCGTCTGAACCCGGAAGCCCACGCTTCCGGGTGGTGTACAGACGCCCCGATTGGCCAATCGGGGTGTCTGTACACCATATGAAAACTGTAATCCTCGCTGGTGAGGATTACAGTTTTCAAACTGCAATTCTTATTCTGGCCACTAGATGGCAGGCCAGGATAAGAAATGAGCAATTCATGGTTTTAACTGCATCTAGTAAATCCATGATTGCTCATAAAGAAAAAAACAAAACACAATAGATCAGATGATATTTGAGCTTTAAAATAATCACAGAAAAATTAAAAAAAAATGTTAAAAATATATAAAAAAAAAAGATATAAAGTTCAAATCACCCCCCCTTTCCGTATAAGTAAAAATAAATACCTAAATAACAATAAATATAGACATCATGGGTATCACCGTGACCGAAAACGCCCGTACTTTTAAATATAAAAAAAAAATTTCAATACGGCGAATTGTGTGGCGGAAAAAAGCGTCCAAATGGCGATTCGCAGTTTTTTTGGTCCCTTTTTTTTTCTAAAAAAAATTAAATAAAAAGTGATCAAAAAGTCATACACACCCCAGAATGGTATCAATAAAAACTTCAGACCGCCCGCAAAAAATGAGCCCCATACAGCTCTGTACACATAAATACCCAAAAAGTTATAGGGGTCAATATATGACAAGGAAAAAAAAAAAAAAAAAGGGCAACTTTCTAATTATTTTATCACCATCTAAACGCAGGAAAAACTATACATATTAGGTATTGCCGGATTCGTACTGACCAGTAGAATGAAAGTAATGGATCAGTTTTAATGCACATCGAATGCTGTAAATAAGAAACCCGTAGAACTGTAGCGGAATAGCGTTTTCTTTGCAATTTCACCCGGTTTGGAATTTTTTTCCCGCTTCCCACTACACCGTATGCAATATTAAATGGTGGCGTTGGAAAGTACAACTTGTCCCGCAAACAACAAGCCCTCATACAGCTATGTGAACAGAAAAATAAAAGAGTTATGGCTGTTTGAAGGCAGGGAGCACAAAACGAAAATGCAGAACCGAAAAAAGCTCCGGTCGTGAAAGGGTTAAAGTTGCAAAAATATATCAACTCCAAGCTAGGCAAGCCCCAGGTGTACTCTGAAAAGTACAGGCGTAAACCACATCACACTTGTGCCAAATTACTGTGCACCATTTTATAAAGCGTACCGGCACAAACCAAAAACAGACTAAAGGCTCATGCACACAACTGTCCACAAAACATGGACACTGACATGCCGCCATTTTTTTATTTTTAATTTTTTTAACTCCTGTAGAAAACGTCCTATCCTTGTCTGCAAAAATGGGCAAGATGTTCTATTTATTTTGCAGGCACGTGGACATACGAATGCAGAGACAGCTGTGTACAGTCCATATCTTTTTCCGCCCATTGATTTGAATAGGTCCGCAACCAAAAAAAAAAAAAATGTCAGATGTGGAACAAAAATATGGTTTTGTGCATGAGGCTTTACAATTATAAAGTCCCCTCCATAGGTCATAAAAGTCATGCTCTGATGACTCGATGGGGCACATTCACTAAGTCTGGCTTTTTACTCCTGCCCTAAGATTCATCTAATCATAACCTATCATCATAAATTAGGCACATCTATGGCAGTCCTTGGACCTGGAGAAAAAAAGGCTGACGTAATTTTTCGCCACCATTTACACCCGTTTCCAGGCATAAATGTTAGTAAATTTGCCAGGGCTGGAGTCCTAGCCCCGAAACGCCCACACTCTGCCCCATCCCGCCCAACTAGCAAGCATGGTGTAAACATGTAAGCCTAAGGGCTCTTGCAGACGAGCGTGAGACTCGGACGTCTCCCGCGTCGCGGGCCCTGGCCTGAACTCCCGGCACTGAACAGGGTTACATAGCATTATACTGATTTATGGATAATGCTGACATAATGCTGTTAGTGTTATCCAACACATTCCAGAACTGTAAGGGTTACATAGCATCATAAATCAGTATAATGCTATGTAACCCCGTTCAGTGCCGGGAGTTCAAGCCAGGGCTTCACGATGCGGGAGACGTCCGAGTTTCACGCTCGTCTGCAAGGGCCCTTACGCTTTATTCACACATCCGTGATTCAAGGACGTGTGCCGTTTATTTTAATGTGTGTAGTCACACATCAGTGTTTTAGCACAGTCTGTGGGTCTAGTATGGAATCAGATCAATCACACACAATATAGTGTACGGATCCGTGAAAAAACATGGGACCAACATGGATGCCATGTTTCGGCCGTCTTTCACAGACCATTTATAGGAGATGCCTTAAAAATTAACTTTGAGCTGTGCAGTGTCCATGGAACATGGGTGACACATGGAGAGCAAAAAACCCCACCCTTGGAGCTACAGAAACATCTTCTGTGGAGAGATGAATCACCCTTACCTGGCAGTCTGATGGATGAACCTGGGTTTGCCCAATGCCAGGAGAAAGTTACCCATCTACTGTAAAGTTTGGTGGAAGAGGGATAATGTCATAGGGTTTTTTTTTTTCAGGAGTAAGGCTACTTTCACACTTGAGTTTACTACGGATCCGGCGGGTGAAGGGGCCCGCCGGATCCGTAGTGATAATACAACCTTGTGGATGCGTAATGAACGGATTCGGTTGTACAGATGTAGCAGCGCTTCTCCTCTTTCACTCCTTTCACTCGCAGTAAAAGTACGCTATTCGTACGCATTAGCATACAAATTCACACGCTACATCTGTATTATATTTAAACAACGCTGGAACGGATCCGTCATGATCTCCATTGAAAGTCAATGGAGAATGGATCCGTTTACTGAGTGTGTTATACTGAACGGATCGGTACCCATTGACTTGCATTGGGGGTCATGACGGATCCTTCTTGGTGCGGATGCCTGGACCGGAGAGAAAACTGCAGCATGCTGCGGTTTGTTCTCCGGTCTGAAGACAGAACGGAATGCTTTCAGGAGCATACTGTTGTCTTCAGTTCAGTTTTGTCCCCATTGACAATGAATAGGGAAACAACGGAAACGTTTTTTTCCGGTATTGAGCCCCTATGACGGAACTCAATACCGGAAAAAGAAAACGCTAGTGTGAAAGTAGCCTTAGCCTAGCCCCATGGATCCAGTGAAGGGAAATCTTAATGCTTCAGCATACAAAGAACAATTGTACGCTTCCAACCTCTTTTCTTTTTCATCATGACTGTGCCTCAGGGCACAAAGCAAGGTCTATAAAGACATGGTTGCCGAGTTTAGTGTGTCCTGACCTCAACCCCATCGAACACCTATGGGATGAACTACGGTGGAGATTGCGAGCCAGGCCCTCTAGTCCAACATCAGTGTCCTACCTCACAAATGATCTTCTGGATGAATGGACTAAAATTTCCACAAATCTTGTAGAAAGCCTTCACTGAGGAATGGAAGCTGTCTTAGCTACAAAAGGTGAGACCAACTCCATATGGGATGAAGAATGGGATATCAGAAAAGTTCCTGGAGGGCTTTCTATTAGTGACTGAAGCGATACACTTGAAGTCTACAGCATCTCCAATTCTATGTTCCTATGACAACAATTCTTGCCTATGCTCTGGCCTTGTTGTTCCCCGTCATAATTCCAATGTGTGGATCCATATGACCTCTATGTACTACTTACTTACTTCTCAGTGGGCCCCTGTCTTCTGCTCCCTGGCAGCCAGAACCAGAATTCCTTGAGTGTTCTCTATGTAAGTTCTAGATCTGCAGAACTACATACAGATGTGAGGTCTTCACCCACAGGCTGCTTCTCCTGTTACTAAGCAGTTGGCCAAACATATGAAACGCACTCCTCATGCTACACTAATAAAACAGATTTCCCCCCTACATGGGCAAGCCCACAGTAATCACCAGCCAGCTACAGTTTAAGGAGTGGCATCACAACACAATGAAAACCACTGTCGAGCTAAACCCGCTTTTGATACGCAGTTTAAAGTTTACAGCCCTATACTCACATTGTAAAAAGGAATAATATACAGGAACGTCAAGTAAAACATAAATGAGCTGGGACTTCACAGACAACCCTATTAAATTGCATCAAGCCATAGTCTAATAAATGTACAATCACCTATTGACTTCCGGATATTACTGCACTCACCATCACATCATAAAGATGGTCAGAATTCTCCAGTCCGCTGGAGCTTACATTAGTGTCTCCCACCCTCAGGTTCTAGGTTACAATCCAACCAAGATATGGAGTGTGTACAGTCATGGCCAAAAGTTTTGAGAATGACACAAATATTATATTTTCACATGATCTGCTGCCCTCTGGTTTTTATGTGTGTTTGTCAGATGTTTTTATCACATACAGAAATATAATTGCAATCATATTATGAGTAACAAAAGCTTATATTGACAGTTAGAATGAGTTAATGCAGCAAGTCAATATTTGCAGTGTTGACCCTTCTTCTTCAGGACCTCTGCAATTCTCCCTGGCATGCTCTCAATCAACTTCTGGACCAAATCCTGACTGATAGCAGTCCATTCTTGCACAATCAATGCTTGCATTTTGTCAGAATTTGTAGGTTTTTGTTTGTCCACCCGTCTCTTGATGATTGATCACAAGTTCTCAATGGATTAAGATCTGGGGAGTTTCCAGGCCATGGACCCAAAATCTCTATGTTTTGTTCCCTGAGCCATTTAGTTATCACCTTTGCTTTATGGCAAGGTGCTCCATCATGCTGGAAAAGGCATTGTTGATCGCCAAACTGCTCTTGGAACGGTTGGGAGAAGTTGCTCTCGGAGGACATTCTGGTACCATTCTTTATTCATGGCTGTGTTTTTTAGGCAAGACTGAGAGAGACGATTCCCTTGGCTGAGAAGCAACCCCACACATGAATGGTTTCAGGATGCTTTACAGTTGGCATGAGACAAGACTGGTGGTAGCGCTCACCTCGTCTTCTCCGAATAAGCTGTTTTCCAGATGTCCCAAACAATCGAAAAGGGGATTCATCAGAGAAAATGACTTTACCCCAGTCCTCAGGCAGTCCACTCCCTGTACCTTTTGCAGAATATCAGTCTGTCCCTGATGTTTTTTCTGGCGAGAAGTGGGCTTCTTTGCTGCCCCTCCTTGAGACCAGGCCTTGCTCCAAGAGTCTCCGCCTCACAGTGCGTGCAGATGCACTCCAACACCTGCCTGCTGCCATTCCTGAGCAAGCTCTGCACTGCTTGGTAGCCCGATCCCGCAGCTGAAACACTTTTAAGAGACGGTCCTGGCGCTTGCCTGGTCTTTCTTGGGTGCCCTGGAGCCTTTTTGGCAACAATGGAACCTCTCTGCTTGAAGTTCTTGATGATGCGATAGATTGTTGTCTGAGGTGCAATCTTTCTAGCTGCGATACTCTTCCCTGTTAGGCCATTTTTGTGCAGTGCAATGATGACTGCACGTGTTTCTTTAGAGATAACCATGGTTAACAGAAGAGAAACAATGATGCCAAGCACCAGTCTCCTTTTAAAGTGTCCAGTGGTGTCATTCTTACTTAAAGGGGATGATCTATCCTCTGGATAGATCATCAGCATCTGATTGGAGGGGGTCCGACACACGGGACCCCCGCCGATCAGCTGTTTGAGAAGGCAGCGGCGCTGCAGGAGCGCCGCGGCCTTCGCTGTGTTTACCGCAGGCCCAGTGACGTCACGACTAGTATCACTGGCCTGGGCGGGGCTAAGCTTCGTTCACATGAATGGAGCTTAGCCGCGCCCAGGCCAGTGATAGTAGTCGTGACGTCACTGGCCTGCGGATAGTGGATAGATCATTAGTTTGAAAAAACTACAGAACCCCTTTAATCATGACAGATTGATCTCCAGCCCTGTCCTCATCAACACCCACACCTGTGTTAATGGAGCAATCACTGAAACGATGTTAGCTGGTCCTTTTAAGGCAGGGCTGCAATGATGTTGAAATGTGTTTTGGGGGATAAAGTTCATTTTCTAGGCAAATATTGACTTTGCAAGTAATTGCTGTTAAGCTGATCACTCTTTACAACATTCTGGAGTATATGCAAATTGCCATTATAAAAACTGAAGCAGTAGACTTTGTAAAAATTAATATTTGTATCATTCTCAAAACTTTTGGCCATGACTGTAAGTTCTCCCTGTGATTGTGTGCGTTTCCTCAGGGTTCTCAGTTTTTCTCACATACTCCATCTGCAATACTTACTGGTAGGTTAGGCATGGCAGTGGTTTCAGCAGGAGCCTCCAGTGCAAATTCCACCAGGAGAGGACAAGAGCAGGACAAAATACTGCTGCATGATCCCCATTATCAGCAAGATGAAATCTTTAGGCTATATATTGTATTGATGTGAGATTGTTGCTGCTGTTCCGGTCTCTGCTTCTCTCCACTTCCTGTTCCTAGCTCGACAAACAGGAAATGCCAAGAAAGGCCCACTCAGCCAATCACTCGCTGAGGCAGGCACAGCTTGATTGTCTGAGCAGCCACCTCCAGGCATTTGCTGTCTGTCGGAGCAGCCACGGAATAATGAGGATGACTATGTTTTTTTTTTTTGTTTTGTTTTGACCCACTCTGGGCCATATATTAAAGGGTTTCTGTCACCAGTTTTGGGCATATAAAACAGGATGACATTTGCAATGTGCAAATGTCACCTGATGCCCAAACTGGTGATAATTTTTTTACTGGTGCCCCCGTTTTTGAAATAAATCATCTTTTGTTGTATGCAAATGAAGCTTACTAGGTGCAAGGGGCGGTTACCTCGCACCTAGTAAGCTCCGTTTGCCCACCGCGGTCACGCCTACCTTCACTTGATTGACAGGGCCAGGCAGCTTGTTGGATCCTCTGCCGGCCCTGTGCTCCATTCAAATCCCGCGCCTGCGCCCTGCGGAATAAAAAGCGGCGCAGGCGCAGTGAGCGGCGCTGGCCGCCGGGCTCCCGGCTACCTCACTGCGCCTGCGCCGATGACGTCATGTGTACTCTGACGTCATCGGCGCAGGCGCAGTGAGGTAGCCGGGAGCCCGGCGGCCAGCGCCGCTCACTGCGCCTGCGCCGCTTTTATTCCGCAGGGCGCAGGCGCGGGATTTGAATGGAGCACAGGGCCGGCAGAGGATCCAACAAGCTGCCTGGCCCTGTCAATCAAGTGAAGGTAGGCGTGACCGCGGGTGGGCAAACGGAGCTTACTAGGTGCGAGGTAACCGCCCCTTGCACCTAGTAAGCTTCATTTGCATACAACAAAAGATGATTTATTTCAAAAACGGGGGCACCAGTAAAAAAATTATCACCAGTTTGGGCATCAGGTGACATTTGCACATTGCAAATGTCATCCTGTTTTATATGCCCAAAACTGGTGACAGAAACCCTTTAAATATGTAATACTGTTAGACAACCCGTTTAAGAGTCAATACAAAGATGTGTCATCGCACGGATCAAGACTTCTCTTCTGGGTACAGATCCAAGCACCACTCGTAATTTATAACATCCACAACTTTATTGTAAGTCCAAAGTTAAAAAACAGTTACTTCCAACTTAAAGGGGTATTCTCATCTTAGACAATGGGGGCATATCGCTAGGATATGCCCCCATTGTCTTATAGGTGCGGGTCCCGCCGCTGGGACCCGCACCTATATCCAGAACGGAGCGGGGAGCGCTGCGCCTGGAGGACCCCAGGTTTCCGGGGGCCGGCCACCACCAGGCGCAGCTCCCCGCGCCGCTCATAGAAATGAATGGGAGCCGGGCCGTGCATGCTCGGTGCGCTCCCATTCATTTCTATGGAGCCGACAGAAGTAGCCGAGCCAGCGCTCGGCTATTTTCGGCGGCCCCATAGAAATGAATGGAGGGCGGCTGCGCATGCGCAGTGCGCCCTCATTCAGTTCGGGGGCTCCGTTCTGGAAATAGGTGCGGGTCCCAGCAGTGGGACCCGCACCTATAAGACAATGGGGGCATATCCCAGCGATATGCCCCCATTGTCTAAAATGAGAATAACCCTTTAATAAAAGGAGGCAGCCATGCAGTGCTATACAGCAGATGGGAGGAAAAATGTACAAGGGCTGACGTGTTTCATAGTTCATGTAGAATAGAAGTTACGCTGTAAAGACTCTGTGCGAAACTTGACATTTCAACACGACTGACAACCCTAGGAGGGTTCCAGAACGGCATGACACAACATGCACGGCACATCCTAGGAGAGGAAGCATGAGGAAAAAGGGTGCACAGAGTGGCTTGGGTCTGTCCTCAGTGCACTTAATAGCTCCTCTGCATATGGGTTAAGACGGAATGAAGCAGCCATTCAACACATAGTGTTACAGCGAACCTCTAACTGGAGCATAAATCCACTGACATAATGATGGCTGCGCTGAGCTGTATCATTAGCTGTTCTGTACAATATCTTCTATTAATCTCCAGTAAGGTGGTCCTGGTATTGTACGTCAGGATTGTCGCCGTGGCTGAACAAGTCCAAGGACTCAAAAGTTCCTGTTCTTCCGCTAACAGGATCCCCCCTCAGTAAGGTGATCTCGGGGCTCCTTCTGAGCTGTCCACATAACACACTCTCCGGACCCCCACATCTCCTTATAGCAGCTCTCCGCACTGGCTGAACTCAACCCTGAATGTCCTAGTGGTTCCCACATGGGTATTAGCTGCTTCTGCTGCCGTGCTCCTCTCAGGCTGGAATCACATGAGTATAATATGGACTTCATATTACTAAGTGAGCATCAAAGATCCCTAAGACTGCGTTTGGGTCAGTTAAACCACATTATTGGACAGTCCACTGGCTGAAAAACAAGACACAACGACCACTCCCTGACAACATGTACTGTAACATGCTGAAGCAGAGCATGATCCCCAGAAACTGGGCCGCAGGACAGTACTCTGATCACGACCAAAAACACACCTCCAAGACCACCACTGCCTTGCTAAAGAAACTGAGGGTAAAGGTGCTGGCCAAGCATGTCTCCAGATCTAAACCCTATCTGTGGGGCATCCTCAAGGTGGAGGAGCGCAAAGTCTCTAACATCCACCAGCTCCGTGATCTCGTCATGGAGGAGTGGAAGAGGATTCCAGTGGCCACCTGTGAAGCTCCATGCCCAAGAGAGTTAAACTGGTTGTCTCACTTCAGAAAATAGCATTTTTTATGTAGAGAAAGTTAATATAAGACACTTACTAATGTATTGTGATTCTCCATATTGCTTCCTTTGCTGGCTGGATTCATTTTTCCATCACATTATACACTACTTGTTTCCATGGTTACAGACCACCCTGCAATCCATCAGTGGTGACCGTATTTGCACACTATAGGAAAAAGTGCTGGCCTCTGTGGTGGCTGGGACTGTAGGAGCCCACATCGGCTGGTGTTTTTTTTTTTTAAAGTGTGCAAGCACGGCCACCAATGATGGATTGCAGGGTGGTATGTAACCATGGAAACGAGCAGTGTATAATGTGATGTTAAAATGAATCCAGCCAGGAAAGGAAGCAACATGGACCATCCCAATACATTAGTGTCTTGTAATAACTTTTTCTACATGATAAATGTCACTTACTGAAGTGATAAAACCCCTTTAAGGCAGTGCTGGAAAATAATGGTGGCCACACAAAATATTGACACTTTGGGCATAATTTGGCCATTTTCACTTAGGGTTGTACTGACTTTTGTTGCCAGCGGTTTAGACATTAATGGCTGTGTGTTGAGTTATTTTGAGGGTACGCCCAATTGACATCTGTTATACAAGCTGTACCCTGACTACATTGTATCAAGCGTCAGAGCTTCAGTGCTGTCCCATGAAACGATAGAATAAAATAGTTACAAAATGAGGGGTGTACTCACTTTTGTGAGACACTGTATGCACAATACTAGTGACATTACTGATGGCACACAGCGTATACCTATGTACAATACTAGTGACATCACTGATGGCAGACAGAGTATACTTATGTACAATACTAGTGACATCACTAATGGCACACAGCGTATACCTATGTACAGTACTAGTGACATCACTGATGGCACACAGCGTATACCTATGTACAGTACTAGTGACATCACTGATGGCAGACAGCGTATACCTATGTACAATACTAGTGACATTACTGATGGCACACAGCGTATACCTATGTACAGTACTAGTGACATCACTGATGGCACACAGCGTATACCTATGTACAATACTAGTGACATTACTGATGGCACACAGCGTATACCTATGTACAATACTAGTGACATCACTGATGGCACACAGCGTATACCTATGTACAGTACTAGTGACATCACTGATGGCACACAGCGTATACCTATGTACAATACTAGTGACATCACTAATGGCAGACAGCGTATACCTATGTACAATACTAGTGACATCACTGATGGCAGACAGCGTATACCTATGTACAGTACTAGTGACATCACTGATGGCACACAGCGTATACCTATGTACAATACTAGTGACATCACTAATGGCAGACAGCGTATACCTATGTACAATACTAGTGACATCACTGATGGCAGACAGCGTATACCTATGTACAATACTAGTGACATCACTGATGGCAGACAGCGTATACCTATGTACAATACTAGTGACGTCACTGATGGCAGACAGCGTATACCTATGTACAATACTAGTGACATCACTAATGGCACCACAGCGTATACCTATGTACAGTACTAGTGACATCACTGATGGCAGACAGCGTATACCTATGTACAGTACTAGTGACATCACTAATGGCACACAGCGTATACCTATGTACAGACTAGTGACATCACTGATGGCACACAGCGTATACCTATGTACAGTACTAGTGACATCACTGATGGCACACAGCGTATACCTATGTACAATACTAGTGACATCACTGATGGCAGACAGCGTATACCTATGTACAGTACTAGTGACATCACTGATGGTAGACAGCGTATACCTATGTACAGTACTAGTGACATCACTGATGGCAGACAGCGTATACCTATGTACAGTACTAGTGACATCACTGATGGCAGACAGCGTATACCTGTGTACAATACTAGTGACATCACTGATGGCAGACAGCGTATACCTATGTACAGTACTAGTGACATCACTAATGGCACACAGCGTATACCTATGTACAGTACTAGTGACATCACTGATGGCACACAGCGTATACCTATGTACAATACTAGTGACATCACTGATGGCACACAGCGTATACCTATGTACAATACTAGTGACATCATTCATGGCACACAGCGTATACCTGTGTACAATACTAGTGACATCACTGATGGCAGACAGCGTATACTTATGTACAATACTAGTGACATCACTGATGGCAGACAGCGTATACCTATGTACAATACTAGTGACATCACTAATGGCACACAGCGTATACCTATGTACAATACTAGTGACATCACTAATGGCACACAGCGTATACCTATGTACAATACTAGTGACATCACTAATGGCACACAGTCCTACACCTATGTATACGTCCAGTCCCTGCACACAGCCGTACACCTATGTATATGTCCAGGTCCCGCACACAGCTGTATACATATGTATACATCCAGTCCCTGTACACAGCAGTAGGACTATGTATATCTCCAGTCCCAGCACACAGCCGTACACCTATGTATATGTCCAGGTCCCGCACACCTATGTATTCAAGTCTCCAGCATTGTCTCTATGACTACACTGCCCCCGGCGTCCACGTCCTGGGAGCAGGATGACTGGAGCCTGTGACCGGGGTCCTGGAGCTCTGCAGCCCTCCTCTGTGGGGGACACGCTGGCTCCACCTCGTCTTCTCATTGTACGCCCTGCTATGAGGGGGTTAAACAGCCCGTCCTCCACACACACTACAGCCCTAATAGTAGAAGTATCCCCGGAGCACATACACTACGAGAACAGCCGGAAACTGAAGAAAAAGTTCCTCCGCGCCGTCAGCACTCACCTCTGGCCGGTAACCACCTCACCATCACCCGGTCCCCTCCGCCACCACACTCGTCCCCCTCCGCCACCCGTTCTCCCGAAGCCACGCCCAGTGTTCAGGCCGCGCCCCCTCGCCGCATTTCAAACATCAACAGCCGCCTTGCTGTGAGAAAGAGTGGGGAGGGCGCGACATTTGTACCAGCCAATCACCAGGCCCGGGGGAGGGGCCAGCCGCTGTGATAGGAGGACGCTGTGAGTGCGGCTCATACAAGTTGTCACCTCCTGTGGAGAGGAGGAACGTGTGAGGCTCGTTCCAGGGAGCCACTGCCGGTCACCCTCGCATGGAGCCCACCGTCACCTGCTCCGTGCCTTACTACCCCCGCCATGAATGTCAATGGGCAGCCTAGCGTGAAAACCAGACGATAATACTCACACTGCGATTAATGGTTCCTGAAGAGAATCGCAGATGTGAGCTCTTGGCCCATTGAAGATAATGGGGGTCATTTACCTAGTGCGTTACACCTGTAAAAAAAAAAAAGGCAAGACGCGGTTTTGTGATTTTGTAGTTTTCACTCCAGGCACTTGGACTGCAGAGGTGCAATTTACCATGAGGCACACACATGCCCTGTCATAAATTATTAGAACCCTCCCACAACGCATGGGGACTGGTGGAAAACGACCCCCAGTGTGTCAGTGCTGAGTCTGTGCTGCCGTCCTACACTGACAGTCCTCGTCACTTCTGGAGAGGTCATCAGTAGTGCAAATCCAGCTTTGGATCCAAAGTCAATTTGTTCAAAGCTTTGAATGTTGTACAGAGATCCGTCTCCATATAGCTTTCAGATATATGGGCTCCGGCGAGATGAAATTATTATACTTCAGTGAATAACTTCGGCTGTCAATTTTGAAACTTAAAAACCTATTTTAAAGCTTTGATCCGAAGTCAGCTGGTACCTCTGTACCAAAGTCAGACTAGGAGGCACCGCCATGCATAGCCTGCTTTCCATTCACTTCTATGGGAGTCCAGAAAGTACCAGGCGAGGGGACTCAGCGATTTTTGGAAGTCCCATAGAAATGAATGTAGAGTGCAAACGCAGCCACCACTCTGTTCACCTCGATGGGACTACTGAGCCAGCGCCTGGAACTACCATAGAAAGCAATGGAGGGTGGCTGCATATAATCAGCTGTTCTTCGTTCTCCTTGGAGGTCCTGTTCTGGAGACAGGAGCAGGTCCCAGAGGTTACGTTAGTAGCATATCCTAGCGATATACAACCAATGTCTGAGGTGAGACAACCCCTTTAAGGCTAGTTTCACACCTGCGTCAGGGGACTCCGACAGGCTGTTCCGGCGGGTGAACACACATGTACTTTTGTTCCGGCCGCCTCTCAGCAGGGTTTGCTGTGCTGCGGCTGGATCCGTGGCCTGCCCCCATTACAGTGAATGGGGCCGGAGTGTAGTTCTGGCCCCACACGTGCACCTGCGTCAGCACAGCTGGAACAGCCTGCCGGAGTCCCCTGATGCAGGGGTGAAAGTACCCTAAATTAAAACAATGCCCCCCAACATGCCTCAGTGTCCTTCCTAGAGTGCTTGAGGTGCCTTGTATCCAGGCTTGTCACTAATCAGCCTACATATGAATAGTCCTGCAGACAATGGGGAGGTTGAAGAATTACATACCCTCCAGCCAGTGTGAAGGGTGCCTGTACACAGCACTGCTATGTCTGCAGGGTGTAATGCCAGTCAGGTGCAGGAATGCACACAAAAGGAGCATACACAAAGGAGGGGGATGACTCCTAGGGGTAGTGCACAGGGCAGCACCCACCCAAATACATGGCGTTACCATTAAGTGGTGGAAAACAAATGTGTCTGCACCAGTATAAAACCACAGCATTGAAGGTACTAATCAGTCATTTGCAACCTTACACATTTAACCACTTCCAGACCGGGCAAGTTACCCCCTTCCTGACCACACCTAGTTTTGCAAATTTGACGTGTCACTTTATGTGGTAATAACTTTGGAATGCTTTTAGTTATTGAAGACATTCTGAGATTTTTTTTGTGACACATTGTACGTCATGTTAATGGTAAAATCGAGTCAATACATACGAAGAATCGCTCCCATACAAGTCTATGGAAGCGATTCTATTCATAGAAATGAATGGGGCAGTGAGGTGTAATTACACCTACTCACCACTACCCCCGAGTCGGCCAGCATGTAAACACTGAAGAGGAGGCAGCGCTGATATGGCGCGCGCCTCCTCTTCAAACAGCTGATCGACGGGGGTGCCGGGTGTCGGACCCTCGCCGATCTGATATTGATGACCTATCCTGAGGATAGGTCATCAATATTTATAACTCGGAGAATCCCTTTAAGAGCCATAACTTTTTTTGTTAACTTTGCTAGACAAGTAGTTTTTATTGGCACCATTTGGGGGCTTTCTCATTGCTTTTTATCTTATTTTTTTGGGAGGTGAGGTGCGGAAAATTGAAATTCTGTGAGTGTTTTTTATTTTTTATGAGATTCACAATGTGTTATATATGATATGATAACTTTATTCTACAGGTTGATAGGGTTATGGCAATACCAAATTTATATATTTTTTCATGTTTTACTACTTTTGCATAATAAAATCACTTTTTACTAAAAATGTGTTTTATTTTGCATCGTCATATACTAACATCCAGGGCTTGCCTTTCGCAGTAGATCATGTGATATTTTTATAGAGCCGATCGCTACAGATGTGGCGATACCAAATATGTCTATCCGCAATATTGCATAACGGATGCGGACACATTCTGCGGACGTGTGAATGGACCCTAACAGAGACCTCCGCAGTGCCCGCCCCTTTAACAGTGACCTCCACAGCATCCTGTCCCCTTAACAGTGAACTCTACAGTGGCCAACCCTTTATTAGTAACCTCCACAGTACCCCATCTCCTTAACAGTGATTTCCACGACACCCTGCCCCCTTAACAGTGACCTCCACAGCAACCTGCCCCTCAGGTGGCCAGAGGTCCGGTTTTAGGCCAAACAGTCCGTCTTTCAGACTCCCTGTCCTCTGTGCGGCGCAGGGCCTGGACGGACACAGGGATGTTCTTTTGAACAGCTCACTCTCAGACAGCAGCACTGTGCTATCTGAGCATGAGCTGCAGGGACAAAGTCAGCTTCCCTCCCACCCCTACACCTGACAGAAGTTGATTTTTACCTTCATTTTTTCAATCCCTGTGGGCTGCAGAGTTGGAGGGGGAGTGGCCTAACCAGGTCAGGGGCCTGGCTTAGCGGGACCTGGGGGCGCGGTTTTTAAGCCCATCTTTTGAGGGTGGCCTGAATGGCCACCCTACCTGCCCCCTCAAATGTGACCCTCACAGCACTCCCCTCCCTTAACAGTGTCATCCACAGCGCCCTGCCTCTTTAAAGCTGACCTGAAGAAAAATGGCTGGGTTGTTATGGAAACCTAATTTAAAACTGTGTGTACGTGGAGACTAAGGAACCGCAAGCTTCTATTGGCTGATAAGGGACATGTGACCCTCTGCATGGCAGTTGGCATATGAAGTGAAAGACCTGCAGGCTTCTATTGGCTAATGTAAGTTATGTGATGTGCCATATTTGCGTTTTTTTTTAAAAAATATCTCAGGAACGGTAGGTGCTAGAGAGCTGAGACCCAGTCTAAAACTTTCCCATTTTATGTACCTGATGTACCTGTGTGCCAAATTTTGTGATTGTAAATGCGACAGTGCAGATTTCTTTAGCGGATATACACACACACGCATACACTCAGCTTCATATATTAGATAATTTACTCACAGATGTGATAATAGTTTTGCAGGATTAGTACCTCTGAGAAAGTCAAGTGACTGCGATATGTGTGGGGACTTGGCTCTCTCTCCCTTCTATACCTGGCAGCAGGTATATATATATATATATATATATATATATATATATGTATATATACAGTACAGACCAAAAGTTTGGACACACCAAAGAGTTTTCTGTATTTTCATGACTATGAAAATTGTAGATTGACACTGAAGGCATCAAAACTATGAATTAACACATGTGGAATTATATACTTAACAAAAAAGTGTGAAACAACTGAAAATATGTCTTATATTCTAGGTTCTTCAAAGTAGAACCTAGAATATAGGTTTACTGCTTTACACACTCATGGCATTCTCTTGATGAGCTTCAAGAGGTAGTCACCTGAAATGGTATTCAAACAGTCTTGAAGGAGTTCCCAGAGATGCTTAGCACTTGTTGGCCCTTTTGCCTTCACTCTGCAGTCCAGCTCACCCCAAACCATCTCGATTGGGTTCAGGTCTGGTGACTGTGGAGGCCAGGTCATCTGGCGTAGCACCCCATCACTCTCCTTCTTGGTCAAATAGCCCTTACACAGCCTGGAGGTGTGTTTGGGGTCATTGTCCTGTTGATAAATAAATGATGGTCCAACTAAACACAAACTGGATGGAATAGCATGCCGCTGCAAGATGCTGTGGTAGCCATGCTGGTTCAGTATGCCTTCAATTTTGAATAAATCCCCAACAGTGTCACCAGCAAAGCACCCCCACACCATCACACCTCCTCCTCCATGCTTCACGGTGGGAACCAGGCATGTAGAGTCCATCCGTTCACCTTTTCTGTGTCGCACAAAGACTCGGTGGTTGGAACCAAAGATCTCAAATTTGGACTCATCAGACCAAAGCACAGATTTCCACTGGTCTGTCCATTCCTTGTGTTCTTTAGCCCAAACAAGTCTCTTCTGCTTGTTGCCTGTCCTTAGCAGTGGTTTCCTAGCAGCTATTTTACCATGAAGGCCTGCTGCACACAGTCTCCTCTTAACAGTTGTTGTAGAGATGTGTCTGCTGCTAGAACTCTGTGTGGCATTGACCTGGTCTCTAATCTGAGCTGCTGTTAACCTGCGATTTCTGAGGCTGGTGACTCGGATGAACTTATCCTCCGCAGCAGAGGTGACTCTTGGTCTTCCTTTCCTGGGGCGGTCCTCATGTGAGCCAGTTTCTTTGTAGCGCTTGATGGTTTTTACGACTGCACTTGGGGACACTTTCAAAGTTTTCCCAATTTTTTGGACTGACTGACCTTCATTTCTTAAAGTAATGATGGCCACTCGTTTTTCTTTACTTAGCTGCTTTTTTCTTGCCATAATACAAATTCTAACAGTCTATTCAGTAGGACTATCAGCTGTGTATCCACCTGACTTCTGCCCAACACAACTCATGGTCCCAACTAGAGATGAGCGAAGCGATTCGTTGATTCGTATCAAATCTTGGGATTTTTTAGCTGCGAAGCGAATCCGAATATTAGGTGATTCGCTTCGCTTTTGTACGCATCACTACGTAGTTTGTCTGCTAAATTATACGCTATTCTACGTATAATTTAGTTACTCTGTACGCTGTTGCGCAGACTCCTCCCTGGTAGTTAGTCTACACGCTGTTGCGTACGAATTCTATTCAGCGATGCAGACTCCTCCCTGGTAGTTCCCGCCCACTTCTCCTGCGTGCGAGGAAGACGTGGCAAGTCAGCAGAGTAAGATGGCGGCGAGACAGCGAGGTCCTGACTGGGGAAGCATGTTGTGGGCAGACGACCCCTATGAGGAGAAGGAACCGGAGGAGATCTATCTCTCACAGCTCAACAGGAAGTCGGATGAGGTGCCTGCTGAGGTGGTGACTCCACTGGCTGACAAGGCGGAGGCGGCAGGAGTTCCCGCTCCGCCGCCCAAGGACTACTCCTTACGCCAGAATTTGATGGTCCCTGAGGCTGTCACCCGGAGCGCCCAGACGCTCTGGGAATATAAAAAGCTGGTGGAGGAGTGGGTGGTGCAAGTTTTGGAGCACCCTCGGTCCGGTGACCCTAAGCTGGAGCGCCGAAGGGGAACCGTTATTTGGTTCAACGTGGAGCGGGGAGTCGGTTTCATCGGCGATGAGGAGACGGCGGAGGAATTATATGTTAACTGCTGTTCGGTTAAGCGGCTGTATCTTCCGCCCATACGCCACAATCTCCACGCAGGGGATTACGTGGAGTATACCCCCATGAAGAGCCTCCAAGGCCCCTTTGCTACTGGGGTGAAAATCTTAAAGCGACCACCTACTCCTGCAGCGCCCCCGGAAGACTGGAGTGAGGAGGCCCAGGCCGTAGAAGAGGCTTGTAACCTTGAGACCTTGAGATTTGAAGAGAAATCCCAAGGTCAGGATCAGCCAGAACCCCTGATTCCTGATTTGCCGCCACCGATACCACCGATCCTTCATGTGGGACAGATGACCACGAACACTTTCGTGTACCATCCAACTGTGGTACAGTACCACTACCAACTGCCATGCCCATGGCAGTTGCAGGCCGCACAGTCCGCTGCTCATGGAAGACCGTTACCATTACCGTTACAGCCGGAGATTCTGTCACCTGGTATGCCGGCAGGAGGATCTGGCTACTACAGAGTGATGGGCAGGGCCAAAGTTACCACTGCCTTTGCCAGTGTGACAGCCCAGTCACCAAGAAGACCATCCTTGAGAGGTCGGCAGGGGTCTGCTGCCGTAGCCAGGGCCACTTTCATGATGAGGCAGGAGCGCCCTCTCATGTCCTTTAGCTCCAGCAGCAGTGAGAAATGAAGAGGACCTGCTGGCCTTTAAGTAATTCCAACAGTTTTTATGGGAGCCACAACATGGACTTATCCTGAAGGGTGGGCACTAGTTGGCCATTGTTTTTAGTTTTGTTGCCCCGCGTTTGTCCTCACCCAGATGGCCATGGATTGTTAGGACTCCCCGCATCAAAAAAAGTTTTTTTATCCAAGTTGCGCCTCATCCCTTTTTTCCCCCTTTTCAGGTTATTTGGGGAGCCCCGCGAAAGAGGGTTTTTTAAAGGGAACCTTTGCTGCTATTTTTTTACCCATTTGGATTACAATTTTGCCTATGTGGATTACAAATTGCGACTGAGTTTGGGACTCTGCTCCAGTTCTATGACAAGCGTCAGAAGAAAAGAGACTTAAACATGTCTGTGAGCATACTAGGTAGGTGATATTTAAAATGTTTATATTATACTTATAATAATGTATTTGCACTATTTACCATATATGTGTCTCGAATATTCGCTCTGCCTCTGAGGAGTGCATGCCGCGGCCTCTCCTCGTACGTGCCTGCGTATTACGTAATCGCTTAGAAATTGTACGCTGAGATTCGTAAGCTATTTGTACGCTCATGCGTACGTCTTTTAAGAAGTTGCGTACATTTTGTAAATGAACGATCGTTATTAGTGAGCGAATGTTGGCTAATAGCACATAATAACGTATATTTTGTACGCAAATACAACAAATCTATTCGTCGAATACACGAATTTTAGGAAAAGTTCGGCGAATGTTCGGCGAATAATTTTTTCAATGATTCGCTCATCTCTAGTCCCAACCCCATTTATAAGGAAATAAATTCCACTTATTAAACCTGACAGGGCACACCTGTGAAGTGAAAACCATTTCAGGTGACTACCTCTTGAAGCTCATCAAGAGAATGCCAAGAGTGTGCAAAGCAGTAATCAAAGCAAAAGGTGGCTACTTTGAAGAACCTAGAATATAAGACATATTTTCAGTTGTTTCACACTTTTTTGTTAAGTACATAATTCCACATGTGTTAATTCATAGTTTTGATGCCTTCAGTGTGAATCTACAATTTTTATAGTCATGAAAATACAGAAAACTCTTTGAATGAGAAGGTGTGTCCAACCTTTTGGTCTGTACTGTATATATACATATATATATATATATATATAGATATATATAGATATATATATATATATATATATATATATATATATATATATACACAGTGCCTTGCGCAAGTATTTGGCCCCCTGGAACTTTTCAACCTTTTGCCACATTTCAGGCTACAAACAAAAAGATATAACATTTTTGGTGAAGAATCAACAACAAGTGGGTCACAATTGTGAAGTGGAATGAAATTTATTGGATCATTTAAACTTTTTTTGTAATAATAACTGAAAAGTTGGGCGTGCAAAATTATTTGGCCCATTTACTTTCAGTTCAGAAAACTCACTCCAGAAGTTGATTGAGGATCTCTGAATGATCCAATGTTGTCCTAAATGACTGATGAAGATAAATAGAATCTGTGTGTAATCAAGTCTCCGTAGAAATGCACCTGCTCTGTGATAGTCTCAGGGTTCTGCATCATGAAGACCAAGGAACACACCAGGCAGGTCCGTGATACTGTTGTGGAGAATTTTAAAGCCAGATTTGGATACCAAAAGATTTCCCAAGCTTTAAACATCCCAAGGAGCACTGTGCAAGCGATCATATTGAAATGGAAGGAGTATCAGACCACTGCAAATCTACCAAGACCCGGCCGTCCCTCTAAACTTTCATCTCAAACAAGGAGAAGACTGATCAGAGATGAAGCCAAGAGGCCCATGATCACTCTGGATGAACTGCAGAGATCTACAGCTCAGGTGGGAGAGTCTGTCCATAGGACAACAATCAGTCCAACACTTCACAAATCTGGCCTTTATGGAAGAGTGGCAAGAAGAAAGCCATTTCTCAAAGATATCCATAAAAAGTCTTGTTTACAGTTTGCCACAAGCCACCTGGGAGACACACCAAACATGTGGAAGAAGGTGCTCTGGTCAGATGAAACCAAAATCCAACTTTTTGGAAACAATGCAAAACGATATGTTTGGCGTAAAAGCAACACAGCTCATCACCCTGAACACACCATCCCCACTGTCAAACATGGTGGTGGCAGCATCATGGTTTGGACCTGCTTCTCATCAGCAGGGACAGGGAAGATGGTTAAAATTGATGGGAAGATGGATGGAGCCAAATACAGGACCATTCTGGATGAAAACCTGTTGGAGTCTGCAAAAGACCTGAGACTAGGACGGAGATTTATCTTCCAACAAGACAATGATCCCAAACATAAAGCAAAATCTACAATTGAATGCTTCAAAAATAAACGTATCCAGGTCTTAGAATGGCCAAGTCAAAGTCCAGACCTGAATCCAATTGAGAATATGTGGAAAGAGCTGAAAACTGCTGTTCACAAACGCTCTCCATCCAACCTCAAAGAGCTCGAGCTGTTTTGCAAGGAAGAATGGTCAAGAATTTCAGTCTCTAGATGTGCAAAACTGATACAGACATACCCCAAGCGACTTGCAGCTGTAATCGCAGCAAAAGGTGGCACAACACAGTATTAATGCAAGGGGGCCGAATAATTTTACACGCCCCACTTTTCAGTTTTATTATTACAAAAAAAGTTTAAATGATCCAATAAATTTCGTTCCACTTCACAATTGTGACCCACTTGTTGTTGATTCTTCACCAAAAATGTAAAATGTTATATATTTTTGTTTGAAGCCTGAAATGTGGCAAAAGGTTGAAAAGTTCCAGGGGGCCAAATACTTTTGCAAGTATATATATATATTTCAGTTTATGTATTTGTTGATACAGTGTAGTTACTTATATTTGGTGTATATTATTGGTGCATGCTGGTATGACATGAGTGGGGAATAGCACTTATTGTGGTGTATCCTCTGTACTTTATTCTGCAGCCAAAATCGGTTTTAATCTCTTCCTGCTATGAATACTTTAATAAAACTTGTAGTATATTATTTAGCTTTATCTGTGTCTCATGTGCTGATTTTGGATACTATCTTTTTCTTGTTTAGTGGTCAAACTACTTGTGAACATCTCGTCACCTGTCTCATAGAGAAACATTGAATGTTCTAGTTAAAGGTGTTATCCAACCCCTACAATGACCACCCCCAATGCTCGGACCCTTCATATAGATTATACTTACCCTGCTTCCCGGAACCGCATCGCTCTTAATCCCCACAAGGCCGCCGCTGCGTCAAAACATCCAGCGACAGGGGGAGTGTGATAGAGTCAACCAATAGCAGGCCGCAATGGGGATGAGCCTCACTAGCATTGCAGGGTTCAGGCGCAACATGGGTGCCGGGGAGCTGGGTAAGTGTAATCTATATGAGGGGCCCGGGCATTGGGGGGATGGGGTCATTATAGGGGTTGGGTAACCCCTTTAGAGCTACAAGAAGAGTAGGTAATGTGTACTAAAACATTTTTTGTGAACTTATTTGTTAATCTTTTTTTTTTTTATAATTTCCATTGAAATATTTTACAGTAAAGAAGTACAATAATAATGACAATAATAATAATAGTAGAATTCTAGTTACCACCAGTACAAGCATTCCATTCATATCAAGTTAATTGTTATCTAGACACAAGGGTGGGCAAACAGACTTATCTCACAAGCCTACAATGATAAATCTGATAACATATTTTCTGTCATTTGGACCCTTTTGCGTATATGGTATAAATTGTCCCAAAGTACATTACATTGCACTATATCCACAAAGTACCCAAATTTTGGCAAATGCATGCAAGAACTTCTTATTACACATGAATGAAGCAAAAAGAGACCTTGCAGTACAGTGCGTTCTCGGAATGAAGAATTTTGGATATAATAGCAGAATTGCACATTGATGCCCCCTTGTTACATGACTGCTGATTATCGGATTCCTCTAAGCTGGTTGCTGTGTTACTGTGTCCTGGCAATGTATAGGATAACAAAGTAGAAAGAGAATGCTAAATGACAGGGTGTATGGTTACGACTAGAGAGACTCCAACAAGCCATGTGAGATGGAGAGCGCAGCCTGTTTTACAGTGCATGAAACCTGAAGCAAGCATTGTCCAAGGAAGAGCGTGTACATATTGTGATGCCTCCTCCAGGTAAATGAGAACTTAAAAGAAGCCAAGGCAGGGGAGCTGTATTTAAATGGTAAGAGATCGCTGTCATCTTTACATTTTGTTTTTCAAATCTGATCATTTTATTTGGCTCTTCATTTGCTTACTTTTCACCATATGGACCCAGGGGAGCAGTAAGAAAGGTGAAATACCATTCTGACCTGAAGAACTGGTTATATTACTTCATATAGTAAACCTGGTGGTCAACTCTTAGCTTCCCTTTACGTGTGCATGTCATATAAACAAATGGTTTGATTTCAAACATTTCTTTATTGTTTTTCTATATTTTCAATAATTTCCTAATATAGGCTTTTTTCGGAATGTGTCCTTTATGTAGGGAAGGATGTTGGGAGGCATACATTATATACTATGGAAACCAGGAATTTCTCATAAAGACAATCCATATCAATATGCCCTATTGGGAATATGAATATCATATATAGGGGTCCTCTGCTTGGGACTACCTTCTATGAGCCAAAATAGATATTTTATGCCGATTCTGACTCAAAACATCCGTGCATAACATGGACCACCATTCAGTTGAACTGCCTCCATGTAGCACCACATGCTCTGGTGCCTACCTTTAACTGTTCTTGGCTCTGCCTAATAGATGACCATCCTAAATAGAGGACCCTACTATTAGCAAAGAGTATTTTGGATTGGCTGTCCCAAGCTATGCAGACCCTTTTAATGACAGTTCACATTCTACTGAAGGGTGTTCAGAGTCACGGCAATTTTATTTCTATACTTCTGTGACAAATGTATACTAGAGAGAAGGATAATGTAATTTGCCTTCATGACTTGAGGTACAAGTAATATTGTGTTTTTCAGAGTACCACCAGCAATTTGTGCACCCTGCTCAATAGTCCTTCATGGAGTACTCTGGAAATCATTACAGTGTTTCAGGAAAGCTTTCAGATGAGCATGGAGATTCACAGGATCAACTGGCCAGTGACACCACGGATGATGAACAGGAAGACCTGCCTTATGATGGAATCCTTGAGTGCTATCTAGTTCCAAGTTTACAGCAGGACAAAGTAGACAAAACCAGTGCCCCTTTTGATCCTCACCAGGCACTGAACAGCCTTGAGGAAAGTCCAATACAAACTGAAACCACTAATGATAAAGCACTGTATTCCTTGGAGAGTAGCGACTTGTTTAGCTTGTCTGAGACTCTTTCCAATCCTATGACCGAGGCCAATGACGATATAGAGCAGGAAAACGAGACACTATTGACTATTCCAACAAAAATTCCAGATGTTCTTCTACGGCACATTTCTGAAGGCAATTTACTGAATCCTTCTGAATTTATTGATTATGAGACTATGCCAGAAATATCCATGGTTGAAAGCAGTGACGAAACAACAACCAACAGAAAAAATGATGTGACGATTAAGCATTGTCCTTATGATGACGAACAAGAGGATTTTAAAGAGGAATACTTGGAAATGTATTGCAAAGAAAACAATGATATCCAAGAAGACATGGCAAATGGATCAAATTCTTATGTAGAAGAGACTTCAACTAAAGAAAATGATGATGAATCTGAGCAAGAGGATGAGTGTCCTCCTGATGTGGATAAAGAAAGCAAGCAGCCTACTTATCAACCATATAGACAACCTTCATATGAAATGAAATATGGTCAAGGACAGGTTCATTACAAACTTCCAGATTTTTCAAAAGTACCTCCAAAAGTAAAAATCCCCAAGGGTGATAATGGGGCTGCTAAACAAGGTCATACAATAAAGAAAGCTGCACCTTCTGCCAATTTAATAGGACAATCATTTCTTATTCAGGACATCCTTGAATCCATGCAACCTGTTATGCAGCCAAGACACATGAAGAAAGATACTCCATTTTTAGACTACCAGTATGAACAGGTAAGTGTGTAATAGTCATACTGCATTGGGCAAAGCAATGTGTTTAATTCTTAAGCAAGTATTATATGATAACCAGGAAAATGAAGAGAAAGGGAATCTGTCATTACAATAGAACTCTTTAAAGTCGATTATATGTGGGCTAACGATCGGGCTAACAAATATTAGTTTAAACTTTCTTTCCCATCCATTGCCCCATTGTTTGCATTGTCATTCATAGCATTTTTTATGTGGGCATAAAGATTATCATTTGTCAGCAGAACATATTCTTGGAAATGGGATGTCCTGCCAACAATATGAACTGTATAGGGATGAATGATCATATAAATCGTTCATCTTCATACAAGATGAAGACTGGTACATTTAAAACAAGCGCCGATCAACATGATATATCGGCAAACAGAACTTGTTTATGACCAGATTCTCTGCCCATGTAAAATTACCTTAAAATATCCCTGTGCTAAAAACAAAACAAAACATTTTGCTATGTCATAGCAATATATCTAAGGTTTTGATTAGGGGGACTCCAAGTGCTGAGATTTCCTCCTATTCCTACAACCAGGAGAAACAAGTAATCACTAAGAGTGCTGTCTCTCTCTCTCTCTCCTCCCATACATCCATGCTATCTACAATTGTAATATTTTTTTCTTTAAGGCTTTAGTTGATACTGATTTCAATGAAAAAGTCAACCCTATGTCTCCAGCAGCTTCTGAATGTTTTCCTTCAAGTCCATGTCAGTTTCCTACACATTTCGAGCACCAAAGTGAAGTTGCTTCCCTTAGGCTTCGAGGTATTTTCATTTCTTCTTTTAGGCCAATTTGACATACCGTATGTTTAATACTGGTGCATTTTATAGGCTGTTATGATGTTATTAGTTTGGTTGATTGATGTAAATGGTTAGTTATTGTGCTCTCAATCACATAGAAGATGACGAAAATCTAAATAGATTTGCCAATTCATGTTCACAATTGAGGGAGGTTTATCGTGAGTCCGTTTTGCTTGAGTCTGTATTGCCAAAATTTGTACCATATTTATCAGGTATCACATCCTTTGATATATTTGTTGAATCTTTAAAAATAACACCTTTGCCTGAAGATATTACAGTCATGGCCAAAAATGTTGAGACTGTCACAAATTTTATTTTTAACAAATTGCTGCTTCAGTCTTTTTTTTTAACCTTTTAGCATTTAGTTTTTTTTTTTTTTAACTTTTATTGACAAACACCACAGGTTTATGCAAAGACTCAATATTTCCCGGGTTGACCCTTCTTTTTCAAGACATCTACAATTTGCCCTCACATGCTGGATATCAGCTTCTAGGCCAAATCCTGACTGATGACAACTCATGTTTGCCTAATCAGTGCTTGTAGAGACAATAGAATTATTTATTGTATATTCTTTGCAGAAAATGTTCTTAAATTATCCAGCTCAGAAGAAGCAATTATTGAGAAGCCACAGAATCTGGAGTCTGCACGGGTACAGACAGAGGGAGAAAAAATGACCAGCCTGCTGATGGAGCAAACCCATAACCTAAGAACTAAAGTAATAGTTAAATCTTTTATTTTTTTTCTAGTTTCATAAGAATGTTGATAAATTATAAAACCCATTAATGTCACAATACACCACTTAAAGGGTATGTCTCACAATTCACTGAGACCCACACCAGTCACTAGAATGGGGTCCCAAACCCTCAGCTTCTTTTCGTTCCACAACCGCTTTGAGGAACAGTTTGATTAGAATGGTGGTCAAGAATGCATAGAGCTGTCCATTCAAAGTCTGTGTGTCCTGCTGGCTGTCTGTGCCCGCCGCTGTCTCGCTGTCCCGGCCAAGCATGGGCATCACTCTGCTCTCCCTGTGTGAATTAGGATTAGTGCTCAGTGAACTTTCCTTCAACACTGAGAGAACTAATGCTTTCCTCCTGCCCCTGTCCAGGTGCTGGTTAAGTTGCTGGTCAATCTCCCTATTTAGCTGGGCTGTGGATTCACCTCCTCGCCTGAGCTTTGAGGTTATCTACAGTACCTGCTAGTAACCAGTGAAGGTGATCTTGTCTGAATATCCATGTACTGAACCTTGTCTGTCTACCGATTCTGCTCCTTGCTGCCTGCCCCGACCTTGGAACTGTGACCTGGATTATGCTCATATTCAGCTTGCCTTGACCTTGGAATTGCTATTTAGTGGGTCAGCAGCCAACTACACCAGGACTACTCTAGGAGGTAGCATCCTGGTTGGTTCCATGCAGCGAAGTCCAGATCCCTGTATAGGGGTTAATGGGTGACTACCAGGAAACCGCCAGGACAATGCTCTTAGGTTTAGCCCAAAGCCAAAGCGGTTAATTGGCACAGTAGGTCCACACCCACTGACCGTAACACCATGAAACTGATGGAGATGAAAGAGTCCTTGGCTGTTTTTGTCAGCACTATAGACGTTGAATGGCTCAGGACTTCTAGTGGTTGGTGAGGCTTCTAGCGGAGGGGCCCCAGTGGTATCCTGATGATAGGTGATAAATGTCCATTGTGGGACAACCCCTTTAAATAACATATGTTTGTGAAGGTTCTCATTTTGTCATTCATCCGGGTCATGGTATATTAGTACAAATAAGTCAAAGGAACTGGATGTTTTTTAAATTACAGACGTCTTCAAGAAAAAAAAAACCATGTCTCTATGCTTTGACATATATAAAGAAAGAGAGAGAGAAAAATCTACATAAATAATAGAAGTTACTTGAAATATTATGAAGATCTATAGAATCTGTTGAGATCATTGAGATAGTTTGACATGTGGAGGTATTGAAAAGTTACAGGTTGTCTTTTACTACATTTTAATACAATAAGCATGTTTGGACATTAAGCCCAGGGCTGTAAAACTTAATTTTTGTTATGGGAAACAGGGTTGCTGAAATATTGGGACGGTCAGAACTATTACAGTGGTTACAAGGTCCCTTGTAGTATCATGGTTGCAGTCATGCTGCCATTTTACTGCATTTTTGCTGCTGGCCAAAAGTCACCATGCAACCCTACATTTAATTATAGGGTCTGACTGGCCCATCAGAGTTCCAGAGGATCCTCTGGTGGGCCCAGGCTCTGATGCCATTATGGGCACCAAAAATACAGTAGAAAAAAACATAGTTGCCTTTGGAGCCAATCATTTGCCATTAGGGTCTATTTCTTTATTCAAAATGTATTAGATTTTATTGATGATGGTTGAGTCTCAAGAATAATTTCCTCTTGTAGGTCCAAGGAACCCAGGTCTGACACTGAATCCATACAAATGGAAGTTTTGTGATGTTGTGTGAATGCAACTTTAAAATACACAATTCATTCAATTTTATCAAAAGGAATTTGTGTTTATGTGTTAAAATCACACAATGCAATCAAGCCTTGATTAGAGTATCATTCCCTAATGGCTATTTTCTACACTGTACTTTGTAGGCAGTGCCGGACAACAGCCAGCCTTCTGTCGGCAGTGCTACTAACTACAGAGCAGAGGGATTGCTGGGATATGTTATTATGGGATATTGTAATAATGTGGTATCTTTGTAGAGGAGGAGGACCAATAGGAGAAATAACATTTCTTTCTGCTCTGATAGTTGTTGTCATAGTTATAATCTGTTGGTCCCATCTACAACAGTAGCTGCCTCCATCCACGTCAGTAAAGCTGTCCATACATAGCAGATATCTTGCCCATCTACAACAGTAACTCTCTTCATCCAAGTCAGTAAAGCTGGCCATACATAGCAGATATCTGGCCCATCTACAACGGTAACTGCCCTCATCCAAGTTAGTAAAACTGGCCATACATAGCAGATATCTGGCCCATCTACAACAGTTACTCCCTCCATCCAAGTCAGTAAAGCTAGCCATTCATAGCAGATATCTGGCCCATCTACAACAGTTACTCCCTCCATCCAAATCAGTAAAGCTGGCTATACATAGCAGATATCTGGCCCATCTACAACAGTAACTGCCTCCATCCAAGTCAGTAAAGCTGGCCATACCATAGCAGATATCTGGCCCAACTACAACAGTAACTGCCCCCATCCAAGTCAGTAAAGCTAGCTATACATAGCAGATATCTGGCCCATCTACAACAGTAACTGCCTCCATCCAAGTCAGTAAAGCTGGCCATACCATAGCAGATATCTGGCCCAACTACAACAGTAACTGCCCCCATCCAAGTCAGTAAAGCTAGCTATACATAGCAGATATCTGGCCCAACTACAACAGTACCTGCCCCGGCCCCATCCAAGTCAGTAAAGCTGTTCATACATAGCAGATATCTGGCCCAACTACAACAGTACCTGCCCCCATCCAAGTCAGTAAAGCTGGTCATACATAGCAGATATCTGGCCCATCTACAACAGTACCTGCCCCCATCCAAGTCAGTAAAGCTGTTCATACGTAGCAGATATCTGGCATGCTTGTTCTGGTAATCCATCTGCTCCAACAAACTCGTCTACAAACATGTAAACTTGATTCAACTGGGTGTGCTTGTTGATTTTAATGGGGAGAGGGACAAAAGCTGCTGCCAGATATCAACGGATGTGTATGTTGTAATTTACCATAATTTATCTGACCCTGATCAGCGGGTTCCCTGAAGTTGGTGGTTACAGCCTTCACTGATGTAATGTATATGGACAACTTTAGGAATTTAACAGTGATGTTGATGAACATCTGTATTCGCACAATGTGTTGTGAAAATAGTGAACCTACTGTAGGTCAGAGGTAGGGAAGTGTTGTCATAGAGGCCAAATAGCACAAAGCCCTTCTCACTGGCAACCTTCAATGTTCTCTGATAATAGAATAGAGCATAGGATTTTTCTGAGCACATTTTCACGTTTTCAAGCTTAGTAAACTGATTGCTATACAGAGGTTAAAGGAATTGATCTTAAAGGTAAAATTTTACCTGTTAGGGTTCTTCACATCTGCGTCTGAGGCTCCAAAAACAGTGGAGAGAAAAGTCCTGCATGCAAGTTAAGAGGTTAAGAAGACTCCAGAATGAAAACCAAGCAGACCCCATTACAATTAGTGGGATCTGTTTGGCTCCATTCGGGTCAGGTATGCACCAAATCCGGCACTTCTGTTATTTTCCTTGTTCTACTTCTAAAATGGAGCAGAACAACCTAAATCAATAGATGTGAACTCATCCTTTAGTCAAAAATGATTATTTATGTAATCACTGTTTATTTGAGGATGCAAACACAAAATGATGATTCTTTTCACAGGTGGAAAGCTTTTCTGATAGTCTTTTAAAGAAGACATTGCCTAGAAGGGAACAGCTCCTGGTAACGGTTGTGGTGCTTTGGTTTGCTGTGGTTGTGCTCTGTATGGCAGTTCAGTTACTTGTAATATTTTTACTGCTCTATAATCACTTATATGGCTGCAGCAAGCCTGTGAAGGACTGATATCTACCATTCTATGGTCACGGTAGGGAGGTAATGTTGGTCTTTGTAGAGTATGTTTTGTTCAGAACTAGTATGTCGGAAATAATAGTCAGGCACTAGTTAGTGGTATTGGTAGTAGTCATGGTATGAAATTACCTGGGTTTGAGCCCACTTAATACACAGTAAGTGCTTGGAGATGGGTGCTCAGCCGATCGCTGACCGTAGCTGTGGCCCACCTCATCCAGCGATTGGCTGAGCAGCCCTTTCCTGGCATTTCTGGCATATCATGCTGGGACCAGGAATATGGGATCAGCAGAGACTGGAGCAGCATCACAGGAGATAACTGACTGTGGCTATTTTTTTTTTACCCCACCGTTAGACAACCTGTTTATTGGAGCTGTATTGTAGCTCCCTGTTGTAGAGAAATGCAGTAACATTCTAAGGTGGGAATACCCCTTTAACAAGATGTATGAGTGCAGATCATGCAGGAATCACACACAAGCAGCATCAGGGACTAAGGAGACCAGCAGGATGAAGCCTCCAGTAAACATAGGGTGGACTGGAAAAAAAACTAAAAGTGGCCCCATGTTTTAAGCCTCATTCACACATCCGTGCTCAAATCCATGAGCAGGTGGTCAGTGATGCATCCGTGAAGTTGTCCATGAAGGATTCGTGTTGGGTCCGTATGTCTGTTTTTTGCTGTCCGTGTTGCATCCGTGTTTCACTGACACTGAACAGATGAAAAATAATTTTCAAAGAATTTCTTCTTAATGATCCGTGAAACACGAATGCAACACGGATGGCATCCGTGGTTTTCACGGACCCATAGACTATAATGGACGTGATGGATCACTGAACACGGACAAAATAGAACATGCATCCGTTGTAAAATCACTGACCCACGGACCGTGCTAAAACACTGATGTCTGAATACACACATTAAAATGAATGGGGACGTGTGCTGTCCGTGAAGAACACGAACAGCACACGTTCTTGAAACACTGAAGTGTGAATGAGGCTTTAGGTGGATCCAAATTGACAGGAGGCAGGAACAACAGAAGTAGGTGGGGTCAGCAGAAAAATACAGTCCCAGCAGAACCATATATCACAGTGCAGCAGAGTATACTGTCCTAAAAGCTGTCCCTCTGTGGTGGACCTCAATAGATGCCATTTTCCATCCTCCTCCTCTCTGATCAAGATATGGAGCAGGGGGCTTAGGAGGTGAGATGCAGGACACACAGTGGTTGAATTCAGGAGGGCATGTGTGGTCGCTGGCTGGGTACCTGATTCTCACAGCGTTAATTACTGCTAAGAGCCGATTATTTACCTGGCCAGCAGCAAAGAGGAGGGCATAGGCATCGGCCCATTGGGAAATTTCCCTGTAAGGTCTATAGCCAATCCTCCCCTGGCAGTAAAAAATATTTGCTTATGTCTTCTGTAGCAGACACAAAGTAGGGAAGCTATGCAGGTTTGGAACACATTTTTATTGTATGGTAGGGTTGATAATGGTGAATTAAATAAGCCCTCTCTTACTGCTATGGGATGAACTCTTGCAGAGAGAATCTTACTTTTATTCTCATGTAAATGAAGTGCCTACTGAGGGGCTGGTCTAGCCCATCATCACATCGCTTCGCCTCCTCCTCTCCCAGTCCACACTCCCCCTGATGCCCTGACAGACAATGCAAGGTATCCTCACTGAAATATCATCCTTATCCTGAAATCTCTTGCATGTGCTGGAGAGGAGACTGATGTCGTCAGTGATTGAGCTGTGCAGATCCCAAAGCATGGAGAACCTCATGAGATCCACTGCGCATGCACTGGCTGAACTCTCACTGGTGTGTGCTCGAGAATTCAGAGCCAGGCCACCAAATAGTGAAGATGCCTGGCCCTGTCAATCAGTGCATGAGTGGCATTGGTGATGGAGCAGGGAAGGGGAGGAGGTAAGTTGGTGCTCCAAACACTTCATTAGATAAGATTAAAAGTAATTTTGCTGCAATAGTAAAGAATGCAGCATTAAAGGGCTCATTTAGTATTCCTTTTTAATAAGGTTGATCATAGTGACAGATGCTTTTTAAATGTTAGTTATTTTAACCCTAACAACCCAGTATAAAGAAGAACATGCATTCATTAAAGCACCTATACAGCTATCTCTTCCAACATCTCCATACACATACAAGCTCGACCAAGTGTGCATCCGTAGGACGGGGATACAGTTGAATACAATGGTGAAGCAGTGGGCTGTCAGCTCAAACATTCACCCTGTGGCCAGTGGTTTGGCACAAGAAGGCGTCTTAAGTGATGTCATTGCGGCTGTTGCACCTATTTACTGGGCATAGTAGATCTACCATAGTAGATCTCTACATGTAGGAACGTGGGCTAGGCGAGTATGCCCTGTGTTGGGGAACATGTAGGAACATTATACTGTATGAAGGGTAAATGTAGGGGCTTCATACTGTATGTAGGGCACATGGACGAACGTAAGGTGGATTTATATTTTGTGGGAGGAGCACATAAAGGGTTCCTATATTAGCAGTGTGACATGGGGACCCCCAGACATAACATTGCCCGGGGTCCCAGAAATGCCATATCCACCCCCTGGCTGGGAGCTCTCACACATTAGACTGTCTGCCAGTCCTGCAGAAAATATAATAAACCTGACTCAAATCAGTGCACATGCTTTCTGTAGCTTACATCGAAAATAAAAGAAAGCAAAAAGACAAGAAAAAAAGAGTTAATAAGCTGCAGAAGGGGAAGGAGAGGTGTAGAATTACTCCATCGGGCCATCATGGCAGTCCACATAGGCTCTCATTTAGAATACTGACCCCCCTCCTATTTTGTTTTGCTCCTAACTGTGGGAAAATACAGGATATTGTAATACGCGCTTGACTGTGTGCTTGCTGTGCTTTGCTCTGTCATTTATTTCTCTCATGCCTCATTTCAAAGTAATCAGTGCAATGTCACTATCATTATGCGCCATTTTTGGCCACTGCGTTGTGATTGTACTATAATTAGTGGCCTGAATTTCCAGCAATGTGTTCTTGTATATTTCCACAATGTCCGCTGTGGAAAAAGTTATTCCTTCAGAACGTTTCCTGTTGGCTTCTATGTGAGGTCAGTTGTTTGCATTTACAGGACAGATATAGATGCTGTTAATCTGTATAAATAGATGAAACTCTCATGTTTCCCCCATCAGGTCCTTGCCAGTCTTCTGCTCTTATTTTTGCTTCATCTTTTCAATCTAAAACTATGTTTGCCTCCAGTCATTCCTTTATTTCAGTGCTTGTAGGTGAAGAATAGTGCACTGTCTCTGCTGCTATTTTTGCTGACTTCACCATAAGCGTTCTCACTTACAATACATTGTACAGATCAGGCTATGTCCTATCTGGTGCAGACCTCACACGCTGTAATGCAAGTGGTGAAACCTGCGTATCGAAATCTGCTACAAAATTTACTTGGAACATGGCTTTAGCAAATTTAGGGGGAGATTTATCAAACTGGAGTAAAGTAGGACGGGCTTAGTTACCCCTTTACACCAGTTTTAGAAATCTTCCCCCTAATTTTTAGCCTCATGCACCTGGCAGAGATGTATGCAGAAAGCTGTACTGTAGCACAGAGTCACCTGCAGCTTAATACTACACCTCATGTCCTGAATGTGGGAGATATTCTTTCCTAGAAGCTCTAGAAAACAGCAGGAGGCATATGGAGGTACAGTTAGGCCTCATGCACCTCTGTGGGTGCCCTAATGCAGCTATGCACCACATAAAGCCATAATATGGCTGTGTGCATGAATCCTTTGGTATGTGAGATGGCCACAATGTGGGCACATGTTAGTGAATTACATTATGTTACTACATTAAGGCCGTGGCACCTGTGGTGCAGGTTAACCATAACATAGAGGTGTTGCAGCCTACTAGAATATTCTCATCACTGAATGGACATTCTATAGGCATTTTTTCATTAAAAAGGTTTAAAGGGGTTTTCTGGTACTTAGGTATTGATGACATCTGCTCAGGATCATCAATATGAGATCAACATGACATCATCAATATCACAAAAAATGTATACGTTAAATGGAATCCTCAGACTGATGCCATACAGTAGAGTTTCATTAAAAAAAGGTATACAATTTTTCTTACCATTGTAAAAAAAAGTATACTTTTTTTTACCAGACTGTGCAGGATACAAGAACGTGGTGTGCTGCGTTTTTGTATCCTTTTTATTTTGCAACATATACGTCAAACGTAGACATAAAACATGATGTGGACCCAGCCTTAACCACTTCAACGCTTGCCTCATTGTTTGAATGGAGTGCCATGTGTTTTTATATATTTGCTGTAGTATGCTGATGCTGGAAACGACGCAGCAGACGGAACCTTCCATCCACTATATAGTTTCCGTCAGTGGCATGAAACAGCTGGTCAGTGAAGATGTATGGTGTTGGACCCCCATCAATCTGATATCCTGAGGATAGGTCATCAGCGTCTAAGTACTGGAAAACCCCTTTAAAATATAGAAAGTCCAATTACCAACCTCACTGTTCTAAAATAATTTTTTGCTGTATTTAGACTGTTTTATCCTTTCTGTTTTGATGTAGGTTTTCCAAAACTTCAAATTATGCTTAGAGACGCTGGAAATTGATTACCTGTCTACTAAAGAGAAGCATCGTGACCTGCAGCTCCAAATATACAGGACTGGAAGCCAAGCAGTTGGAGAGTTTGACATTGAGAGGTACTGCTTTCTTTTGGTTTACGCAGCCAAATCTTGTTACCTGCACAGTGTGGTGTGAATTCTTCATATTTCTGTATACTAAGCCAGCCTTTCACACTAATATGGCACAGAAAGTCATACAAACGTCAACCACTGTGCCCCTACTGTTCTAGGTATGCCCACTGATGACTTCCAGTCCACAGAACTTAGCACAACATAAATGTTAATGTTTGGAGCATAGTTGCATAGTGTAACATGGTGGCTGGTAAAGTACTGGAGAGGGTCCAGTACTTTATCCAGCAAAGCTGGGTGGTTTCAGCAAAGTGTACTTTGCTGAGGCACTCTTCTTTAAAGTGTTTTCTGGGCCTGGATTTTCATGGAATGCTGTGTAGGTTGGTTAATGCCGGTGTATGATAACCAGGTGCGCTGCTGGATGCTGCACCTAATTTATGACAAGACGTACACCTCATCATAAATTAGGGATAGCATCCAGCAGTCCATGTGCCCATACTGATATCTACGTCGGCTCCTGGCTGGTGTAAATTTCAGTGTTCTTTTCCACCAGAAAAATGGTGCAAACAATGATAAATGTGGTGGGTCCACTGCCCCCAGCTCCACTCTCCGTCCTGTCCATACCGGCACCATATTTGGGAAACACCACTTGCAAATGTGCATGATAAATCTGCTCTTGTTTTTTTTTTCATCTATGTCCATTTCTGTTGTGGAGCTTGTAGATTTGTTCATCACAGATAGAGATCAGTGAATCTATTAGCCAATTCGTTGATTCGTATCAAATCTTGGAAATTTTCAGCTGCGAAGCGAATCCGAATATTTGGAGATTCACTCCGTTAAGATTCGAAAATGTTCCTAAGGCTTTTTACGCATTCGCTACGCACTTGTCCGATAAATTGTACGCTAATGCTACGTATAAGTTACTCTATACGCTGTTGCGTACAAATTCAATTACTTAGCGAACTTTTACTGTTAGTTCGTTAATTGTGCGCAAAAGCCCGGGAAGAAAGCGGTCACCTGACCTAGTGGGCAGGGCTTGCTCTGATTGGCTCAGGCTCGGTAAGCCAGTGACGCATCACTTCTGCTGCGATTGCTGAGATGAGCAGAAGCACTGTGTGTGAAGTTCTGAGACACTGAGACCTGTGTGTTGTTGAAACTGGGGTGTAATTCAGGGAATCCATATTACACATCAGGGATACTGCAGGGCAAGTGCATGGCAAGTGCAGGGCCAGTGCAGGCTAGTAATTAATCAGGCAGGGAGAGAGAGACAGGGAGAGAGATAGGGAGAGAGACGGAACAAAGACAAAGACCAGCTGCAGGGCCACAGAGTGAAGTGAAAAATGTCTGGAATGGATAAGCAAAAGGGGTCCAGTTCCAGCCAGACCTCGAGCTCTAAAAAAAAGGAGAAGGCACAGGGCAGCAGTGCCAAAGGACCTGTAGCCGGAGCTTCTACTTGTAGTATTCGCAATACTTGGCCGGTGTTCTACCGGGCTAACCCACCAAGGCGCAAAATTGTAGTGGAGGAGAAAGTGGATGAGGTAGTGGAGTGGACGGCACGCTCATCTCAGTCTCAGTTGGATGATCTGTCATCTGCTGATACAGTATCCATATGTAGCCAGGGGTCAGACTCAGAGCTTTCCTCCTGCTCCACCATTCCTCTCCAGCAAAGCCCGTCATTTTCGTACGCAATTTGTACGCTCATGCGTACGTGTTCAAAGAAGTTGCGTACCTTTTAAAACTGAACGTTCGTTATTAGTGCGCAAATATTCGCAAAACGCCACATAATAACATATGATTTGTACGCAGATTCGTCGAATACATTCGTAGAATATACGAATCTTATGAAAAGTTCGACGAATGTTTGGTGAATAAAATTTTGAATGATTCGCTCATCTCTAATCACAAAGTAAGATCATCACCAGTCTTCTGCTGCATGTAGAAGAAGCTGCTAAATTACATATTGTAAATGAGCCTGATAAGGACCATTCTGATGACAAATACAGATAAAATTCAAGAGGATCCTGTTGTTGTATATGGAAAATACCCCTTACATATTTAAAAAAATAATTCTCAAATGTCTACAGCAGGGATCAGCAATCTTTAAGCACCCCAGCGGCTGTAAAACTACAACTCCCAGCATACACACTTGCTTGGCTTGTAACTCCCACAGAAGTGAAAGGAGGATTCTGGGAGTTGTAATTTCAGAACAGCCGGAGTGTCGGAGGTTGCTGATCCCTGGTCTACAGCATCTCAAAGAAAGGTGGTAGCCAGCGATATGTCTGATCCACCTACAAGTATCTACCCCAGTTATATGATGCAGGTAGTTAGTCTCTGGAAATCAGTTTAGACCCTTTTTGCTGTTGTTTTTTTGTTTCTTTAGCATAAAGCTAAGGTTTATGTAATCTGGTTTATTGTAGAGAAGTGGAAGGACAGATATTTAGACTGGGCATGTTACTGGAAGATATACAGGAACAAATTAACAAAAGTGAGGAGAGTGAAACTGAATCTGCTGCATCGACCACTTCAGGTGAAGCTCTTATATTGTCTAACATTCAGGTAAGCAGAGTGAATATAATGTTATTGAGAATATATAGTCCTGTTATGGAAATAATGATAATAATTGCATACTTTGTAGAAGAGAAACAGTGGTGATGACAGTCTCTGTATACTGCTGTGGATTATGTTGGTGCTATATAAGCAACAGGAAAAGCAATTCCATCTAAAGTAAAAAATGTGCTTGATTTGGAGAGTTATGCGTACTAAAACAAACATGTTTGTGACCGATGCCCTGTTTCAACAGTGCAGATCCTAATTTTTCGGCTAATCACATTTTTAAGGGTATGACCCCATGGTGCGGTCATGTTCCGACACTGCCGTGCTGTGGTTGACTACCCGCATAAGGGTATGTGGTCATATCCTTATGTGTTCGAAAAAGAATGGTCCCTATATTCTCCTATGTTATTTTTGTGTGTTTATTGTCTGTTCTTTGTAAAACGTGAAATATAAAAAACCACACATTTGTGTGTTATACATTGATCCGTTGCTGCTAAGCAAAATGTATACAAAAGAACGAGGGTCTTAGCACACATTTTATTCAAACTGTATAATCCCAGTTGTCTTTTCATCACTAGTTAGTGGGTCCCTGCTCCTCTATAGGATGCAGCAATGCATGCTTTCTACCACAACACAGCACTAGCATGGGGAGTGCATCATGTTCACAGGCTCCGGTCCACCCCGCCATAGACCCACAGCACCGCACCATGGGAACAGATCAGAAAAACTCACCTTTACAGACTCCTAATAATTAAAACACATGGATTATATGGGTAGACTGCTGATCCTAAGCCAAAACAGAAAAAATGAGGTTCTTAGTACATATTTCTATCAAACTGTGTGAGCCCACTTGCCACTTCACATTGACCTATTTTATTTATTTTTTCAAATCTGTATTTATTGAAATTTTGTAAGAAATACAATTTTAAAGGACATCTATTAGCAGATTTGTACCTATGACACTGGCTGACCTGTTACATGTGCACTTGGCAGCTGAAGACATCTGTGTTGGTCCCATGTTCATATGTGTCCGCATTGATGAGAAAAATGGTGTTTTAATATGTGCAAATGAGCCTCTAGGGGCAACGGGGGCGTTACTGTTACACCTGGAAGCTCTGCTCTCCCTGAAACTACCATGGACTCTGAACTTTGATTGACAGGGCCAGGCAAAGAAAACCTGATCACATAATAGATCATTGTATAAAATGTGGATTTGTGGTCCATGCCTTTTTTCTGCAGTTGTAACACCAAACCATTTTATACTGACCATCCAAATTGTCATGTAACAACCATGCTATGCGAAAGGGACACTTTGTCCGGCAAGGTGAGAAGGGCAAGCTTTTTTTTCTCCGCAGTGAGCGGTCCAATCACAGCAGAGTGCTTCACAGCCAGGGAGAAAAAAAAGCTCACCTTCTCCCTGGCTCTGTGATTGCCGCTGACAATCGGGGAGAAGGAGATGCCCCCTGAGAAAAGTTGGCATCTCCTCCTCCCTGTACTGATGCTATCTATTAGCATACAGGGGTGTGTGAAACCATAACGGGGGGCACAGATGGGCAACTGAACAGCCGAGTTGAAAAAAATGACAGCGATGACATCTCCTAATAATGCCCTACTGCGCACGGTACTTATACTGTAATGTCAGGACCGGTGAAAGGTCCTCTTTAAGAAGTTTTTTTTTAACCAGTCAACTGTTCTGCTGTGACCAAGTCTCTAAAAATTATGAATGGGGGCACTGCAATAAATGAACTGAACTCCTGCGTGTAGCACATCTGGCCCTGGAGCCTTGTTCACATTTACCTTATTTAACTTGGTGTCACGAAAGGGAGCAAGTGAGCCCTGAGAGTCCACCCACACAGCTGTCCCTGCCTGATTGCATGACTCGCCCTAGGTAGAGGTCCACAACTGGATTGCGGTACCTAACTTAACTAAGTGCTGGTCTTTAAAGGGAGGGAACAATGGGAGACAAATAACAAACAAATGACAGAACAACACAGAAACGTAATGTTACCAAGCCGGGGTACAATACCGAGAAAGCGATCAAATCCAAATCAGAGACACAAACCGGAACCAGGGGAAGCCAAAAGTCGAGAGGTAGCGTCAGTCAAAAGGGGTCAAGCAAGGTCAGAGTGTCGAGGTTCAGAAGCTGAGGTCAAATCCAGGTAATGTAAGTCTGTAATATTATGGAGCGCCGACTCATCATGGTCGACGCTCCACCCCTGCCCCTGCTCGTTGCCAAGAGGATGAGGACACCGGCTGCGTTGAAGAGAACGCGCGCCGCCGGCTCCTCTCGGCCCGTTGTATCCATGGAAATGAGGACGCCGGCTGCTCCTCTCTCTGCCTCCCCACAGGGATGCCGGTTCCCTGTTACACTTAGCTTGTACCATGGCTACCAATTCAGTATATTACTGGATGTGTTAACAGCCCTGGCACCACCAATATTAGTTCCTTTGTCTTCTTTTAAATATACAGAGCTAATAAAAACTATTTGGTAACATTTCCTGATCCCCAGTGACCATCTTCTTATTACCATTATTTAGAGGACCTACCTACTCTGACCTTTTTTTTTTTTTTTACCATTTATATATTTTAAGAGTTTTTGGGGGATTTGTTTTGCTGTCTTTGGCCACCTTCCGTTTGTAAATTTCAAAGGCTGCAGCAGACCCCTCAGATTTGTAATTTCTAAATGCCTTTTTAGTTATTTATTGCCCGTTTTACGGTAGCTATAAGCCATATAGGGTTTAATTTTGCCATTTCTACTTGCTACCCACAGGAATAAATTTTGCAGTATAATTACCCATCTAAATTTGAAGCTCTCCCATTTATTCTGTGAAAATAAATACTCCCAGTTTATATTTTGAAGACCTGCCCTCAACCGGGAGAAAATGGCCTTTTTAAAATTTAGCTGATTTTTCCCTTCGAGCCAGAGTTAATTTTTTTTTACAATTCTGGGGAATATAATTATATTGTGGTCACTATTACCAAGTGTTTCCCAGACTCCCAGACAGTAACATTTCGAACAAGCTCTGCATCTTTAGAAATTCCCGAATCTAACAAAGCATTCCCCATAGTGGGAGCTTCTACAAAGTGGCCCATAAAGTAGTCCTGCAGCAAGTTGAGGAATCTTCTTCCCCTTGAGACAGAACCATGACCCCAGTCAATATCTGGGAAGCTAAAATTTCCCATTATGACCACTGTACCAGCGGTGATGTTAGGGGGTCTATAGGGGGTCTATAGATTATATCAATTTTTTCAGTGTTTATTTGCTTTTGTAATTCCATTAATAAGGTTTCAACATCCTCACCATCCTCACCCACAATTGCCTCTTTCACATTTACCTAACATGCAGACATACGCCACTGCCTTTTCTATTGGCCCAGTCTTTACTAACAAGTGTAAAACCCTGAATATTAACCCAGTCATGTGTTGTGTTGTCTTCTGTCTTGTGAAGGAGGCTGAGGATGTCAAAGACCTGGCAACAAACAACAGTGACAAAGTAGTGACATGGTGAGTTCAGATACAAATCTTGCTATTCGGACAATATATCCCTTGTTCCTATATGAATTTTAGATTTATAATATGCAAACTTTTGATACCATTTTATTTCCACAAGGCTATCCTGTGTGATTTTTGCATACACAGACAGTAATCTATTGGAATACATAGATATTCCACTTCAATACAATAAACAATAATGGATAAAAGTACTCTTGTGTTCCAAAAAAATATAAAATGTAATTCAAAGTATAAAAAATCATATACAGTGTATAGCATACCTTTAATCATTACAACTTGCACAATAAATGTAAAAAAATAATTGAGTATGTCTGTAAGTAATTTGTACAATAAATTCACCCCAAAAAACAAGACACAGCAACGTCAGTAAAAAATAAAAAAGTTATGGCTCTTAGAATGCAAAAAAACTGAAAAATATACTGTACTACAAAACACACCATTCCTATTCCCGGTCAGTAAGCCGATTGTGAAATGGATGTAAGACCAGTGAAAGAAGTGAGGTTATTTCTTGTATATATATGTTTAATTTTGGTTTTGCATTTATTATATTAGCATTTATTGAGTGGCAATTGTATATAGGCAATGGACATCCATGTTAGGTAGACACTGGACCCTGGATAACCCACAATCTAAGATAAGGGGCCCATATGTGCACAGATTTTATAGAAACTGGAAAATAACTCATAAAAATGTGTTTTAGGTCTCCAAATGCTTCAACTGTGTCAGAGAGACAGATACAGGAAGAGTCACCTGTGGAGACAGAAGCAATTCCTAGTCTACGTTCTCTGGTAAATATGTTGAATAAAACCCATGGAAATGCCATTTTATTCTCTTTGGGTGCGTCCATAAAGGAGGGAAATTATGCATTACACTATTCTGATTTTCCTTGTCTTATACATCTGTCTTTCTATTTATGCTTTTATTTGTTGTCATTGTCAGTGTTTGCATCCTGTTCCTTCTACTGGAATCGTAGTCCATGGGAAAGACCCAGCACTCAATGACCACAGCACTGTAAATAGGTAAGCTACTGCCATATTTTGTTAAAATGGCTAAGTAACTATTTCAACATTTAAAAGTCCTTGAAGGGGTTGTCTGATCTGTCCCCATTGTCTGATAGGTCCTGATGAAGCGGGCTAAAGTGTTGGCAGTGTCCAATGCACGGGCAAAATCCCTGCGGATTACGCAGACAAATCCAGACCCATTCAACTCGATGTTCATACAACATTTTTTTGCAGTGCGGAGGCATAGACAGAAACACCACAGAAGCACTCAAGTGAATGGGTCCGCATCTGTGATTCAGGGTGCTCATGGCTGGTGTCCGCATATTGTGGACCTGCTGTTCACTGGCCACAATACGGCCACCGGCCGTGTGCATGAGCCCTTATTCAAACATTAGTTTTCGGTCATTGATTTCCATCAATGATTGTGAGCCAAAACCAGATGCAGGTCTAAGCAGAACAGCTGCAGTTCATTCCATTATATCTTATCTCTCTGTAGCCTACACTCCTGGTTTTGGCTCACAATCACTGATGGAAATCACTGACCAAAACACGGACATGTGAATTAGGCCTTAGTGATAATTATGTGATCATGAGCAGAGGTGAGAGCTGCATTTACAGCTTGTACATCAACTAATTGGCTGCACACAAGTGCGGAACTACCGCCGTAGCAGTTGTAGCAGGTTTGCAGTGGCAGGGGGGCTCAGGCTGTTAGGCTAGGGTCTTGCCTGCCAGTACACACACACAGTAAGAGTGATTACTGTTTGTGTGCCCATGCCTCATTTCCTGGCCATGCTCTCACCAGCAGGAGCAATGCAGTAGGACAGTGGGTGGTGGTGGTGGTGGGGGGTTATATGGCAAGTCTTGTGTGCAGTCTTGACTAGTCAAGGGGAGCATTAAAATTTTTTGATAACCAGTGCACATTTTTACAGTAGGTGCTATGCATTCCAGTATGTAGCATTTCCCAAACCAGGAACATAATTCCAGGGAGCAAATTTCCACTGCTCCAGAGTCCAGTGGCTTTACACTGTTTCATCTGAAGCTTTGCAATGCGCATGATAAGCTTAGGTTTGTATGCAGCTCCTCGATCATGGAAACCCATTTCATGAAGCTCCTGATGTACAGTTCTTGTCACTTCCAGAGGCCATCTGTAGGTCTTGCGGTGAGTGATGCAACAGGTGGAAAGGCCATAGACATAGTTCAGCACTTCGGCTGTGTAGGTCTGCATGGTCTGCCACTTTGTGGCCATCATCTACAGTTAACCGGATAAGATCTAATGGATTATACATACGGATTTCAGTACCACTACCAATCCTTGCCACTGAGATTGCATGCCTGTGTGCTTGATGTTATGCAAGTGTTGAGGATAAAACACCTAAAATAATTTGTTAGGAAGGACATTCACATTCTTTTGCCGATATAGAGGATACTGTAATACTCTGTAATACTACTATAATGAAAAAAACTACAGAAAATCTGCAGTATCTGGCAATATTACGTTAGGAGCTACAGGTACATATTATAATTGAGAAGGCTAGATATGAGGAACAGATGGGAAGGATGAATGATTCATGTAAGCCATCTACAATTCCTGATTTTCAGTGTCCACCAGCTGGCCAGAAAGGAAGCGTCTGTGACCTCCGATGACATTGCTCCTCCTACACTGAGTGGCCAACCCTGTGAACTCATGGCTCAAAGTAAGTTGATAAAATATTTCACATTTAGAAAAAGAATATAATAACATATAATAAAAATGTAGTTCATATGAAAGGTTCATTGCCCAAATTTTTACGACTGTCTCAATGCTCTGACTATGCATTGAAGAGATACATACAGAGGATGCAGAAACAACCCAAAGCCAGGGGTGCACCACCAATGAGGCCAGGTGAGGCGATCGCCTCAGGCAGCACCAGGTATGGACAGCCAAAGGGCCATGGGCTAAAGGGAAGAGGTTAGGTTAAGAATTTGGCATTGGACTGGGGGGAGGGGGGTTGCGCTGTTTCAGTTTTCGCCTCAGGCAGCAGAAAAGGCTAGGTGCACCCCTGAACAAATCTGTCAAAAATAACAACAACAATTGTCCTTTCACTAATTTCATAAAGGGGTTTATACCCTGAAACACATTGTCTATGTGAGATTGTAAATACCTGTCAAGGACTATTGGTAAATTTCACCCCCATCAATTTTGGACCACATCATTCCTACTCAGAAGCTGACAGTGCTACGCAGAATGTCATTCCTGTTGTAATTTTGTTTATGGTAACATATTGTTAGGGCATGTGCACACGTCTGAAATACACGTCATAAAAACTAACATGTATTTTTGCCATGAAACCCAAGGAGTTCAGTTTCTGCCATGGTTTGCAGTTTGCACAGCTGTAGTATCTGCCCAAATGGGCTAAGCCTTATTTGACTAAAGGTACCCTGCAGTGTCCATGCAGAAATTGCAGCAAGAATTGAAATGTCAACTTTATTTTACACAACACAGAATTTAATTGCCTGGAAAAAAACAAAAAAACACTGTACGCACTAATGGTGCTTTTCCTTATTGAAAACAGTGGGAAGCATATTGGAAACTTTTTAACATGTGAGTGTAGAAAATGCACCAAAGTCTGTATGAAAAAATGTAAAGTTAAAAAACTTTCACACTAGTGTATTCTGCAATCACATTCAGAAGTATTCATGGCCTTAATAAAATATGCACATACAGTATTTTAAAAAAGATGTACTACTTTCATAATTTGTGGATTTCATGTCAAGTGGCTACAGTGGCCATTAATTTCACATTAAGGTGACCTTTGATCCAGTGGGGTACAGTTACTGGACACCACCTATAAAATAATGTGGCTGGGAACATCATGTCAGCAGTGGAAACAAGCTTCGGCTACTTTCACACTAGCGGCAGGGGTGTCCGGCAGGCTGTTCCGGCGGGTGAACAGTCTGCTGGATCCGTGCTGCCGCTAGTACACGTGTGCGGCCGGAACTACGCTCCGTCCCCATTCACTATAATGGGGGCAGGCCGGAACTCTGGCCCGCTCCCATTATAGTGAATGGGGACGGAGCGTAGTTCTGGCCGCACACATGCACTAGCAGCAGTACAGGTCCGGCAGGCTGTTCACCCGCTGGAACAGCCTGCCGGACACCCCTGCCGCTAGTGTGAAAGTAGCCTTAGATCTTTGACACAGACCCAAGAAACATTGGACTGGGCAGTATGCTAAAAAGTGTATTCATTTCACAATTGAGGATCAGTAACACCATGTTTTGCTGCTGATTATTTTTTTCTAGTCAAACCCAGGACTGATATAAATATGAGGATGGATATAAAGCTTCCCTTTGCACCTCCCCTTAGGATAAAAAAATGTGAATGTTTCATGAATTGCATTAGTCTAGTGTTGCCCAAAACATTCACATTTGAAGCAGATTTATCCATCTGTGGTGCACTAAAATAGACAAATATAAATCTATGGACCAAAGCAGCTGTCAACTTTTTGATTGTAAAAAATATTTTTAGACTCTTTTTCCGAGGTGGAGTGTCCTGAAGACTGGATTTTGGCTGAACATTCAGAGTTTGTTGACGAAAGACAAATTACAGAAAAACTAAAGAAAGATATTGGAAGGCACTCTCTATACATAAGGTATTACTAAGCAACATGGGATGAAGTCACAGTAGAAGTCTTAGGCGAGGTGACAAGTGGTTAACATTAGTGACTAATCATGAGCTCAGCTATTGTTATGTGTAGTTTTTCTTCATATTATGACAGGTGAGCCATCTAGATTTTATTTACTATGGAACTGCAGGTTCTGCCACATACAGTTTCAATGTGAAAAATTTTTTCTTATGAGAAACCAGAATTTAACGTTTAGGCTGGGTTTCCATGTTTAGGTCTATTGATTACATATTTGAAGCAAAAAACAGGAGCGAATTCACTAAGAGAAGAGCAGATATTTACTTTATATGTGTTCTCAGTTTATGATCAGTTCCTAGCTTTATTTTCAAAAATGAATGAAAAAACCCTGAATGTGGAAACCTAGCTTTATAGAAGTCAAATTATTGTAGGAAAATACATATGGTTAAATTGAGCTTGGCCAGCCACAGTATTGCTGCTACAATAATTGACGTTGCCGTACAATTTTACAGCTTATAAATACAGCAATTAGATTGACTTACTTTTTCCCAATATACAACCACTGCTGCATTCACAAATCTATTGGAAACAGTTTATGGGATTTTGGTTAGATAATGGAACAGCCAGATCCAGCACATAACTGAAAGTAATGGCCCAGAAAAACTCCATTGACTATAATGGAGTCTATTGGGTTTCGGCTAGGGAGCCCAGCATTGTACCGGAAAAAAGTACTGCATGCTTTGTTTATTAAGAAGTCTGCAACATAGGGTCCTAGCAGAATCTATTCTGATAGTGGTGGACATTCACCTTAAGATATTGGAGATATTTTGTAAGAATTGAAATTTCTTCATAAGGACTCACTTAAAAGCCAAATAGCAGAAGCCCCTTCAGCTCTACCTCCTGGCACCCACAATGAGGACCATACTGTATATGGATGCTACATTACTATTCTATAAATATTGCCTCTTTTCTCTTGTCACATCCAAAGTTTGTTAAAAGCCAGTTTTGACTGATAGAGAGCCTCTTCCACAGAGTGGCGTAAGTGAGATGGTTCCCTTTCCTTTGGAGATGCGTCTTTGCATACTATAAATACTGTGTAATAATACATTTAGAGCCATGATACTTTGAGGTAGCTTTTTGTAGGTAGGGACATATTAAGGCAGATTGTACCTTGCCTTTCCAAATATCTAGCAACTGTATGCATGTGTTACACTGTGTGATTTCTATACTGTTTCATGTAGATACCAGAAAGATAAAATGACAAAAACGCAAGGAAACTTCAGAACACCAAGAAATCTGTCAATTTTTGTTCAAGAAAAGGCTTTAAATCTGGATTTGGCACACTGTAAGTTGTGATAAGCAGTTAATTGTCTGTTATGGTAAAAGGGGTACAATCTCTCCTTGGGGAAAAAAGGGATGCAAACGAGCTCTTAACAAGCTCTGCCTCTGTTATGTTACACATAAATGTGCCAGCACCAGGGGCGGATTGGCCATAGACCTTACAGGGAAACTCCCGGTGGGCCAATGCCCAGGGGGCCGCCTGAGCCCTCCTCACAACCAGTATTTGGGGATGTATTTTGTGCTGCAGGCAGTATTTTGTGATGGACTGTGGTATTTGGCTCTGTTTGGGCGGTATAATGTGCCACAATATGGTATTGCTGGCCCTGACTTCCATCTATTTAGACCCAAGTACAAAACAGGGCCACTTTTAGTATTTTTCCAGGGCCACTTTAAGTTCCCAGTCTGCCCCGGCCAGCACCAATCCTGAATGACAGTATATATATATATATATATATATATATATATATATACAACATAAGGGTACAATTCATAACATATACAAAAAACAACCTCCTCCCTCTCTAAACCCCTGAGATGCAGCAGTCAGCATTGACAGTGGCATCTAAGGGGTTAAGTGGAGTTTTCAGTGATGCCAGCAGGCTGTAAAAGCCAGTTTGCTGTTTCTGATCAGGCAAGCACAGCTGCACACGTATGGCGCGTGTTTGGAAGGGGTTAAGCTCCAAAAACATTAGGTTATCATCAGCAAAATCCATCATCAAGGGGACCGGCCTGACAGTCTAATGTGTTTTGGGACCTCCTGACTCTCATTCAAAAAATAATGTCAGGTGAAAAGAATCAGGCGCTTTTAATCTTAACACCCTATCCTTTATAAAGGTGACTGTCAGTGGCTTTGTCCTCTCTTCCCACTGAAAACACATACATGTTTGGCCTAACCAAGCATATATGTATATGGAAGAAATTCTTTTTGTCTTGAATAGTTTTATGCACCACTTCTAGCTATGTCAGTAATATAATGTGGAATGACGTGACAACTCTGGCCTTTAGTATATTACCTGCTTGCTGACTAAATGCAATGAACCACATCAAAGGCATTGTGCTGGAAATCTTTAGTGCAAGGCCCATCCTACATAGCAAAGGTCACTTTATTTTAGATTGCCACTAATGTTCTTGATATGAGGTTGTTTGTGGGGCCATAGTCAAACATCTGGTCAATAAATAACATCAACATCATTGTAGAGCAAGAAGGCTAGAGCTCAATGGATTTATAGAAACTTGATGCAGTAACGAGACAAGTAGAGCCAAGGAATATTCTTCAAAACTTTCCCTGAGGTTATACAAAACTTAAAGCAATTCAGGGAAGTGGCCACCATCATTAGATTGCACACCAAACACAGAGCAGCTTAACAGGGGTGCTGGCGACAAATCTGGCTATGTATAGTGCTGATGATTATTGAAGATGTCACATGGGTGTTGCAATGGATTTGACCTAGGGCATAAATCTGTTAGTGCCGTCTAAGGGATCCTCTGGTTTTCATTCATTAACCCTTATACAGGCATTGGGGTTTCACTGTAGGGAATCAAAGGTCCTAATCACAGGAGTAGTCTCTTAGCAGCTGGAATTACACTAGCTGTTATGACCTGGACAAAGTACTAAATTGATGGTCAGTCTTTGGGCAGTTTTTGGCGCATTGGTCAGGGCGGGCAGAGTTCAGACAATAAGGTAGACAGACAGAAGGTCAGGACAAGCCAGGTCACAAACAGAAGAAGCCAGGGTCACTGCACACACATGCTTGTAGTAGGGATGTAATCCACGTTGGCTAGGTAAGGACACTGGACAGAGCAGCAGGTAAGTCAAGGAGAGCAGTGGAGGGTCAGAGTGGGATGCTGTTGGGCATAAAATATGAATTGATGTTAAAGGGGTTGTCCGAGTTATTTTTTTGTACTTTGTATGTTTCTAACTAGTCAAATACAACAGCTTTTCCATACACTTTCTGCTTCTAAAGCTGCTGGTTTCTCAGATTTCAATGAGGGTCACATGACCTGTGATGTCAGCTTGCCTCCCTGCTAATCTTGCATTTGTGCACAAGCCTCAGAGATCAGATAACAGCCTGTACACAGATGTCACTATGGTGGCCACGCCCCCCTGCTTTGTCTGGGCTGCTATCTGCTCTCTCCCTGGATTCCTTCAGATAAAACATTAACCCCTTCAGCCAGAACACACTGAAAGCTTTACAAAAGCAGCTGCAGATGTAAAGAGACACCGGATCTGCCCTCCTCACCCTACAGACACAGAGCTGACTGGAGCTGATCTGAAGGAGATGCAAAGTATTGTATTGTACAATAACAGGTAGGGGGAAGACCCTGTGTGTATCAGCAGTGTCATTGTACAGCTGGGACTTGTAGTCCTACACATACAACATGCTGCTGAGTATCCCAGCAGGCAGACATGTCACTCAGCACTTGTATTCACTCCCTTTACAGAGCAGGGGGAGGGGCAGAGATTGTTATTACTGAATGTAAACAAAGGCCAGAAGAGAACCAGGGAAATGAGGAAATAGAGATTTTTTTTTTGCCTAAAACTTGCTTAACTTTTATATATTGCTGCCCATCAGAATTAAAGTACTATATATTTTTTTTTCATAACTCGGACGACCCCTTTAACTGCTTGATTTACAGTCATCAGCGGAGTGTTCCTTCTCCGTCTGATGTAGATAGAGCCAAGAATCCTGACTTCTATAGTTAATAATGTTAACAGGGTATTTGGTCTCTCTCTTTATAAGGTTCATCCCATCAAAGGGATTAAAGGGCATCTGTCAGCAGATTTGTACCTATGACACTGGCTGACCTGTTACATGTGCACTTGGCAGCTGAAGACACCTGTGTTGGTCCATATGTACCTGTATTGCTGAGAAAATTGATGTTTTAATATATGCAAATGAGCCTCTAGGAGCAACAAAGGTGTTGCCATTCCTCCTAGAGCAGTGATGGCGAACCGTTTAGAGACTGAGTGCCCAAACTGCAACCCAAAATCCACTTATTTATTGCAAAGTGCCAACACGGCCATTTAACCTGAATCCTACAGTCCAATATAGTATATCTTCCATGTACTTCATTTAGCTATAATAGCCTGCCTACATTCAATGTGCGGCCTGTCCTTTTCATAGAGCACCCTGCACTGATAAATGGCATGAAAAGTCTAAGACATATTGGGTGTAACAGCAAAAACCAATTGCTCCTAGAGCCTAATTTGCATATATTAAAACATCATTTTTCTCAGCAATATAGACACCTATGAACATGGAACCAACACAGATGTCTTTAGCTGCCAAGCGCACATGTAACAGGTCAGCCAGTGTCATAGGTACAAATCTGCTGATAGATGTCCTTTAAAAGGGTTTTCTCATGAAGACAACTGCTTTCAACATATGGACCTTGTAAACATGGTCCCTTGCTCAGCCAGAATGGAGTTCTCCTAGACTTAAACCATCCATGTACTACATGCACTATTGTTCATTGAATTGACCACCATGCTACATTTCTCCTGCAGCGTTGTTGACTTCCAATACTAGATATACCATCATATTGATCAATGCAGATCTTCACATTGTAGTGTTTTTATGAGGTATGTCTCTGTGTTCTTCTCTAGGTAATGGGACACAACATTCTTTGAACTCTGAGTGGTTGATGTCTTCAAATTCTAGTTTGTTCCAGTGCAGATCGAAAAGCCCCATAAGCGACAAACCTCATTTGTTTGAAGGTATAAAGTCATTTTAGAGGGGCCTCATATTTACTTCCTAAAACGATTTTGAAAATGGATTTTACAAACAATTTTCTCAATTCAATTTTTTTAGCATCATCAAGCTTACTGTGGAAGAAATCTAGCAATGGAAGAGTGCATACTGCTGAAAGACACAGTAAATTGCCAAACCCTGAAACAGTTATGAAAGGTAAAATTCTTGATACAACTTCACAATACAACTTCTTATGTTTCTATAATTTGTATAACATTTGAATATGCTTATATTTGTACACAGAATATTCTAACCAGAAGTCATTGTGGCCATCTAAACTTCCTCTATGTGCACAGAATCAGAGCAGTCTGTCCAATAAACTGCATCATGTACGGAACAATACCAGCCACTATATCCCCTCCAGCAGGTGAGCTGTCTCCTCTGTCTTTACATAACCTGAAAGTTCAATTGTGCATTCATATCTATCTATCTATCTATCTATCTATCTATCTATCTATCTATCTATCTACTGGAGTTGACTATAATGTGAACTGGTGGGCATCCAGCTGCTCCCTACCATAAAGTCTGGGATACTGCGGATTCCCACCAGATTCACTTATAGTCTATCGGATCTGGCGGGCACGCAGCACTATACGGCAATGCCAGATCCGAAAAAATATGGCAGGCTTTTCCCTGCTGGAACAGCCTGCTGGATTATGTTAGCGCTAATGTGAGCTAATTTCCTTTTTCTAATGATAAGGCTTGGTCATGCAATGTTAGGGGCCATTCAGACGGCCGTGGTGTTGCGGATCTACAAAAATGCGGATCTGCAAAGCCACGGATGCCGACCAGTGTGTGTTCCACAATTTGCAGAACACACATGTATGGCACCCCATACAAAATGCGGACAAGAATAGGACATGTTCTATATTTTTTCACGGAGCCGCGGTTCTTCGTGATCTACTGCAGCCTATTGAAATGAATGGGGCTGCATCTAGTCTGCAAAATTGCGGAATAGATGCGGCCCCATTCAAACGGTCGTGTGAATGGGCCCTTATACTGTAGTTGTGCAACAATAGCATCCCCATATAACCATTACATTGGCTGTTTTTCAGATCCAGTGGGCAATCTTCTGTTTCCCACCATGCCGTTTTGGCCAACTCCACTATATCAGCCTTACAAAGAAAAAGATGGAAGAATATCAAGCCAAACAATCTGTATTACAGAGACAACATGGTAATAGATTTTTCTGGTTATACAGGACTACAGCACATCGTCAACCTATGAGAACAGATTGCAGTAGTATCTGAAAAGATCACGTATAGTACAGTGCATGTAACCACCAAGTATAGGAACTTGATTTCAACTATGATGACTATACCCTTTGACCAGTGGCGTACATAGAGAAGTAAGGGCCCCATAGCAAGGATCAAACCAGGCCCCCTACACAGGACAGAACGGTTTGTGCCTAAACCCCTTTTAATGACCCTTGGGCCATCATGTCAAGACATGAGAAATGCAATGGTGGCATCATAATGGAAGAGCCCCTATTAAAGTATTAAATGAAGTATCAAAGTATGCTGAACTGTACCATTCATATTGTTGCTCCTATGTCTACATTTTTGGGATTTCAAAGCAAAGCAGACAGGTTGGCTATATAAACCTTACAGAAGTAGGACACAACATTTTTGTGAAAATTACAATATGTGGCCACACACATGCACAGCGCTCTCCGGGTAAGTAGGCTATGCTGGCACTATAATCACACTTGTGTATCAAAATGGAAAGCATAATGGATGCTAATGGATAATCTGTTTCTTTTGGTAAACCTGTCTGAAAAGGGATACTAATGGAAATATTTCACAATTTACATTGTTCCCCTCTTTTTCACCTACATGTACGTGGGCTAGAGGTACAAGGATTACAAGACATTTTCAAATACTTATACATTACAATTATAGCATTATTTCTACAGTCTGGTCACTTTGGTGATTTGCTGCAATGGCAAGATATAACATTGAACTGAATGAGATTTTAAAAAAATCCAGTTTACACAATGCAGTAAAAAAAAACCCATGCAATAAAAAGTCATGCCTCACTAATCCACCACCACTCCCATTCTGAAGATTCTCTTTGTTGCTGGTCTTTGCTTGCTGGTCCCTCTCAACACAAAGGTGTTATGGCAGTGGGATCTGGACTTTGCTGCAGGAAAACTACCAGATGACCGTCAGAGACACTGCTGTGAGGCACCAAGAGATCAGACAAAACCAAAGGGACATTTCAAGGTTATGGAAGGTACAGTATGAACAATCTGATAAACAGTGCAAGGTCAGGGCAGACAGTAAAGGGTCAATATGGAGGTCAGCTCAGGCAGAGGAGGGTCAAAATCCAGTAATCCGGCAGAAGTTAGTACACGTGCAGACAAACGGATACAGCATACCTTTGCAGGAGCTAGCAAGCTAGACAACCTATCGCTCAGGCAACCTCCCATAGGGGAAGGTGCCTTAAGTACCCAAGGATGGCCAGCCATAGGTTGCTGTGAATTAGGGTGCACACTTGCTGGCTGTGAATGGAGCATGCAAGTGTGCCCTACAAGCAGAAGGAGGAGGCATTGCCGGCCAGAAGCAGGCTGTGGTCTTCAAGGGAAGAAGCAGATGACTCTGGTAGCTGGGCCTTCTGCAAGTATGCAGGGGAAGACCTGCGGGTCCAGGCTGCTGTAACAAGGACAGAAGGTTGAGTAGAGTGGTGCCCATGCCCGCCTGGAAAGGGATGTAGCAGCGGGTATGGGCGATTGACAGTGGCGTACATAGAGAAGTAAAGGCCCCATAGCAAGGATCAAACCAGTCCCCCCCACACAGGACAGAAGGGTTTCTGCCTAATGCCCTTTCAGTGACCCTTGGGTGATTTTTTTTGTTGCTTCCTTTAGAGGGTGGAGTCCTCCTTTTCACCCCCAGTAGAAGAGGGGATGATCCTAAGTGGGCCCCCTCCTTCCCCGGGCCCCATAGCAGTCGCATGGTTTGCCACTATGGTAGTTACGCCCCTGGTGACTGATATAACAATGGTAATTTATTATTCAGCCAATATGAGGGTAATAAATGCAACCAGTGATTGGATGACCAGTCATGTTTTTAGAAAGGGACCATGAAGAAGAGACTAGGGACCTACGAAGCATCAGAACTGGAGTACTGGGGGATCTGTGAGGTGAATATGACTTTTATAACAAATACTGAGTAGACACTGTAGGATTGCAGGGCATATATTTCTGGTTTACTTCTTACAAGTATTTGTTACATAAATATGATACAGAAAATATGAATTATGTACTCTTATGTTTCTGTGCAGATCTTGAATTATGTTTTGGATAACGCTTTGAGAACAGCCAAGAACATGCAAAAAACTACCGAGAGGATGGTGCAGAAACTGGCGACAGATCTGGTTAATCCCAATTCTCATCGCAGCTCCTTCAGCATGTAAAATAACAGCAACCTTTTGTATGCAAAGCTAGAGGAATGACGACGATTTAAAAGATGACTCTGTGTATTAGCCACTGTCAGTGGTCCTCCTGCTTAGCCCCTTCATTCCAAAAATAAGTCATAACTAGACTGGGCTATCCACGAACAAAACCAATGTGTTGTCATAGTACATTGTGAGACACCGGTATTAAAGAGAAGCCAACAGAATGAATCCTATTTAGTTTGGATTTCCCTGACGAAATTAACCTGATTTACCAAAAGGAATCTCAGAAGAGGCCTGATTAACTTCATCCTGAAGTGATGACACTTTGTCTTGCATCTCGGAAGTCAGGGCACATTTCATACATGGCGGACATCTGCAACTGTCCTATTCCTCTAAATGGGGTTTACCGAAATCCATATTCTTGCCCTCAAAACAACCACATTCAGATGAACAGAAGTGATTATCAGTCACAGAAATTTCTGAAATATCTGCTATATGTTAATACCCCCTAAATTTGGTCCCTGAGCAGAGGTCTTGGTGACCGGGCAGTCTGAATATATGCACTGTATATTCATTTACAAATGGATGTCCATACAGAATGGTCCCTAAGATCTAGAGTGCATTACAAAAGACAGGACTGGAACTTCTGTACTGTACTGTACATTTAGTTATGCATTAAGGGGGTTTTCCAGGATTTTAATATTGATGACCTATCCTCAGAATAGGTCATCAGAAATCAGATCGGTGGGGGTCCGACACCCAGTACCCCTGCTGATCAGCTGTATGAGGAGAAGGCCGTGGTCCGTGAGAGTGCTGCCTTCCCTTCATTGTCTACCTGATTACCGTCGACATTAAGAGTATAGGAATGAGCCATCCCATTTAAGTGATTGGGACAACTTGTAATTACACCTGCTAACCACTGCGATTTCGACAAAGAGCAGGTAAACAATGAATGTAAGGGGTGTGGCCTTCTCTTCAAACAGCTGATCAGCAGGGGTGCCGGGTGTTGGACCCCTACCAATTTGGTATTGATGACCTATCCTGAGGATAAATAAAATCCCGGAAAACCCCTTTAATAACTTATATTGTTGTTAATTGGTGTGTATATTTCTTGTGCATTTATTGTATTATAACGTGCTGTCACAACAATTTAAATGGCCTTCCATTTCTTTTAATCTTACAGTAACTGTTTTCATTGCCACTTTCCAGGTCTTGAGGTCTCTGGCATTGTGTCTGCCATACTCAAGAGCACTGAATGCTGGTGCATTACTCACGATACTTTGCTAGAAGAGGGTTCTTGTTAGTTATGCTCTGCTGAGAGATCAGATCACAGTTGCCCATAGAAGTCCATGGAAATAAAGACTAGCTGCTATGATGTCTCCCATATACAACACATAGAAAAAACAGGAGCTCCTGATCTATAGCACTCTTTCTGTAGCAGCAGCAGCATGTAGGACATAGTACATAAGTAAAGACTAGTGTAGCTCAGAATCCAACACTGGGATGAGATAGAAAACTTAGTAGAGCCTTTAGCAGAGTCTCTGTATGCCTCTTTCCCACTATTCCTCCTTCCCTGACCATAGAATTCGATGGGCAGTGTTTTACCGTGAATTCTATGATGCGAGAATAAATAGGTCCACACACAATAACTAAGTGAAAATAGATATAGTTTACTTAAATGATAAACAAAAATACAGAAGAAACAAGTAAAGTAAACAAGAATCATAAACAAGTACAACAAACAAGAATAAAACCAAACATATACTTAGCTATGAGTTAAAAATACATCTGTCCGGGGGGAGCCCTCCACTGGATCACCAGGGATACCCGGTTGCGAAAGCAGTTGACTTCTTGACATGGCTACACCTGAGCAGTCATCACTCCTGAACATCTGCATGTTCCATGGACCCTCCTTTGGGCTCACAGTCACTCACTTTAAATACCCTATGTAACTACTTATTAACTATGGACCAATCCACCCCTGGGTTTAATCTTTAACCCCTATCACTCTATTCTTTGTGTCATATCTAAATAACTTTCTACAGTTATCCCTCAGTGTAGTGACATTACTAATCTAACACTATAGCTTTGCCCTATATGTCGGTTGCTTATAACAGAAATTCATGGTCACAAGTGGGCTTAAAGAAAAACAAATATGTTGAACAAAAAAGGTACAAAAAAATTTCTGAAAATATGAAGCACTCTTTTGTGAAGATCTTCTTTCTTATCTCTGGTGCATTCCCTGCTTGGCCAAAACCCAAAACCCATATATAGCCTTAGTGCAGAGCAGTTTGTCTTTGCCTCAGTCTTTCCCCCTCCCTCATGTGTGTTGATGGGTGAGGAGAATGCAGGTGTGAAGGTTGCTTGTACAGACTCTAGAGCCCCTTTTCTCAGGTAACAGTGGCTGTTTAGAACATCTGTCTCTGGCCTTCAGAAAGGAGACTTGATGTGTAGACCTTTTTCATAAGTCTGGCATCGGCCCTCCTGAATGGTGGTTTTCTGGTGAGAGTCTTGGTCATACTCTTTTCCAACTTCAAAGTCCACCTCTTGGCAATAACAGTGCAAGACCTGGACTTGTGCAACATCATCTTGGCACCTATGTAGAACATCCAGGTCAGGCTGTTGAATCTTCAGGCTCACAAGCAATCTGCACCTACATCAGCTCAGAGTAAGGCTACTTTCACACTAGCGTTAGCACGGATCCGGCACCTAAAGGGTGCCAACGGATCCGTGCTAACGCTATACATGTGTGGAGCCGGAGCAGCGCTCCGGCCCCACACATGACACACATTAAAACAAGACACAGACATACATACAAACAAACATACAGACATACATACATACTTACATACTCCCGGGACGCCGGCAGAACGTCTTCACGGCGCCTCCTGCGCGCAGTGATGACGATTCCCCACAGCGCCCTCTGCTGGGCGCAGTGGGGAAATGTCATCGCAGCGCGCAGGAGGCGCGTGAAGACGTTCTGCCGGCGTCCCGGGAGTATGTGAGTATGTATGTATGTCTGTATGTTTGTATGTATGTCTGTATGTTTGTTTGTATGTATGTCTGTGTGTATGTATGCCGGATCCGGAATGACCCCCCATTGGAAATCAATGGAGGACAGATCCGGATTACTGGTGTGTCCACACCAAACGGATCCGTCTCCATTGACTTGCATTGGGGGTCATTCCGGATCCGTCTTGGTGCGGATGCCTGGACCGGAGAGCAAACCGCAGCATGCTGCGGTTTGTCCTCCGCGTCTGAAGACGGAACGGAATGCTTTCAGGAGCATTCCGTTGTCTTCAGTTCAGTTTTGTCCCCATTGACAATGAATGGGGACAAAACTGAAGCGTTTTTTTCCGGTATTGAGCCCCTATAACGGAACTCAATACCGGAATTTAAAAACGCTAGTGTGAAAGTAGCCTAACACTGAAACAACTTGATCCAGATTGGGGAGTTTATATGAAAACTCTTCATAGTCTCAGTCCTGATGTTTTCTTTCACCACCCCTCATCAAGTGAATGCAACAAAACAAAATATCAAAATACTTCAGTTACATATCTACCCAGACCGTTTCTGTTATAGCAAGGACATATCCCTAATGACCGCTCCTAACCTCACTATATCTGCTGTATATACTGTACATGTTATCATCAACCTAACACTGTAACTCTCTATAGGGTGTATAAACACATATAAACATATACTTTCAGTTACTTATACAGCAAACACCTTGTATTATATTACCACATACAAGACAGTTAGCAGTATGATCAACAATGCAAACAATGTGGTAATACAAATACTTTCACTCATTCGTTTGCTTATTTTATCACACCATTGTCTCATTATTGATCACATTGTACTAAACCAAATATAAACAGTTCAGCTAAACCATGTGTATACATCAAGAGTTTAACTGCAGTCACTCTTCTTAGGCTACTTTCACACTAGCGTTTTTAAATTCCGGTATTGAGTTCCGTCAAAGGGGCTCAATACCGGAAAAAAACGCTTCAGTTTTGTCCCCATTCATTGTCAATGGGGACAAAACTGAACTGAAGACAACGGAATGCTCCTGAAAGCATTCCGTTCCGTCTTCAGACCGGAGAACAAACCGCAGCATGCTGCGGTTTGCTCTCCGGTCCAGGCATCCGCACCAAGACGGATCCGGAATGACCCCCAATGGAAGTCAATGGGACGGATCCGTTTGGTGTGGACACACCAGTAATCCGGATCTGTCCTCCATTGATTTCCAATGGGGGGTCATTCCGGATCCGGCATACATACACACAGACTACATACAAACAAACATACAGACATACATACATACTCACATACTCCCGGGACGGCCGGCAGCAGGTCTTCACGCGCCTCCTGCACGCTGCGATTGACGTTTCCCCACTGTGCCCAGCAGAGGGCGCTGTGGGGAATCGTCATCACTGCGCGCAGGAGGCGCGTGAAGACGTTCTGCGGCGTCCCGGGAGTATGTGAGTATGTATGTTATGTCTGTATGTTTTGTATGTATGTATGTTTGTTTGTATGTAGTCTGTGTGTTGTTTTAATGTGTGTCATGTGTGGGGCCGGAGCGCTGCTCCGGCTCCACACATGTATAGCGTTAGCACGGATCCGTCGGCACCCTTTAGGTGCCGGATCCGTGCTAACGCTAGTGTGAAAGTAGCCTTAACAGGTTTCTTCATTTTCTTTATCTCATTTGGTGGCATATGACATCTTTTTTCGGGGAAGAGCACAGTGTCTGTTATGTCTAAGCTGTCAGGGGCAGTTATTCTCCCTGGGAGGTCCCACCTTTCTCCTCCCACCCCTCTATGTCATTTGTCCCTACCCCCTTGAATTGGGCAAATTGTACAGTTCATCTTTCTTCAGTAACTTGTTAACTACTATCTGATGAGCTTCTGCCAACTGTCTTGAGAACATAATACAGACATGTAGACATGTACAGTACAAACATAAAACACATATGGGCCCATCAAACCGTACATTTTCACACAAAAATGTGAAAAATGAAAAATCACAAAATTCTGAGCTCTTCAAAAATCAACACGTGTGCATCAAAAATAAAACCTCTACATTTTCATAGGTTAACCAACAAAACTATCAATGGTTCAGTGATCGCATTTTAGTCAAATTCTCTTTTTTCTGGCCAAGTTTTCCTAAAATGCAATCAGAATGTTAACTACATTTTAAAATGCCAAGGCTTTCTCGACGTCATAAACTATAAAATAAAAGTAAACAAACCCATTACAGTTGGGAAAAAGAAATCATTATTACACACATACAAGATGTATACACAGTATTTTATATACCCCTGTAGCGAAACTCCAGCATCTACAAATAAAACACAGACATTTTACATCATAAGTTGTGAACAATCCTATGAATGTCACTTTAATACATAAAACCATCAGACTATCCATCTCTGACTGGTCAACGTTAACATACAAAATTCACTTAACAAAACTGCTATTGAGATTTAGGGAAAATACAAGCTCCCCTGCTCCCACACAACTTTCCCAGATGTGGATCAGTAGTAGAAACATACCTAGCCACATTCCTTTCATTCTGGGTGCTTACAAGGTAGGCCCTATTTCATGCCTTGGGTAGGCCCTATTTCATGCCTTGGGTAGGCCCTATTTCATGCCTTGGGTAGGCCCTGTTTCATGCCTTGGGTAGGCCCTATTTCATGCCTTGGGTAGGCCCTATTTCATGCCTTGGGTAGGCCCTATTTCATGCCTTGGATAGAAGGTTAGTTAGTTGGTCTTCACACATCATACTATAGCCTTCCTTACACACACACTGCAAACACACAGCACAGAAAACAGCTCAACCTCTTTGTTTCCACATTATGACAAACGTTCCTTATCATGTAACCCTCACTATCACTGGAACAATGATCACTCTATTGTCTTGTCCAAGGTTTTCCTTCCTTAAACATTATCACAAGCATTGTAACACCAATACTACAGTCTTGTCAACATAATGAAATATCTCAGATTTACCAGACACCACATAAACAATTTCAATACTAAACATTTTCTAGTTAAGAGGTTGTTTATGCTGGAACAACACAAATATCCCCACAGTACAGATATCTATTGAAACATTTCTCTAGAAAACACTGGGCAGGAGCAGATTGCTGCGCCCGCCCTGCTTTCCAGGGTACAGAAACTTCTCTGAAGAAACCATTGAGTAGAAGCAAATAGCTGCCCCCACCCCTACAAAATTGTTAGACAACCACACAGTCCTGAGTACTTACAATCTAAATACAGACACTCACTCTACCTGCATAAAGCTATATATCGCCATAAACAGCTCCACTTGTGGGGGTTCACAAGGCTATTTATGCCATTCCCGCAAAAGTGTCCTGCTTGACACCAACATTAGTGAATGACCGGGAACAGTATCCCATCAGGGATTAAAGACACTACTTTCTACCCCTCTGCCGCAACATATTTATCCACGAATCCCACTTCTGACACCAATTGTTTTATCATGAATTCTATGATGCGAGAATAAATAGGTTCACACACAATAACTAAGTGAAAATAGATATAGTTTACTTAAATGATAAACAAAAATACAGAAGAAACAAGTAAAGTAAACAAGAATCATAAACAAGTACAATAAAAACCAAAGATACTTAGCTATGAGTTAAAAATACATCTGTCCGGGGGAAGGCCCTCCACTGGATCACCAGGGATACCTGGTTGCGAAAGCAGTTGACTTCTTGACATGGCTGCACCTGAGCAGTCATGTCACTCCTGAACATCTGCATGTTCCATGGACCTCCCTTTGGGCTCACAGTCACTCACTTTAAATACCCTAGGTAACTACATATTAACTATGGACACTTCTAACATTAACCATTGTTTAGATGAGGCAATGTTTGAGAATTGCCCAAGACACAGACATAATTGTAAAACCAGACATTAGATACACAGAGAATGTATGGTCAACAATAGAACAATAGTGAAGATAAGACAACTAAGAGTCAAACACAGCAGATCAAAGAAACAAGAAGACATAAGTGAATTGAATATAAAGAACATAGATACAAAACGTATACATTTGATATACAGGCAGTATATAACCTCTCTAGAGATGGTGTAGAGAAATATATTTTTCTATAATAAGATACATTACAAAGTCTCTTTTCATGTACTGTTGATTGATATAAAGTTAATTAAAATTGAAGGTGTACTCTAATACTAAGCTGTGCTGCCACCTTAATCAAGTGATGTTGTGAAGCAGCGCTGCTGCCTCTTCACACAGGTGATCGGTGAGAATGCCATGAGTTGGACCAATGCCGAACTGATAATGATGACTTATCTTTGACAGCACAACCCTTTCTAAGACTCTAGTCTCTGTCCAACTTTAGAATAAGGAATTAAAAGGATGATGTCACTTTTATCTTCTACTCACTTGCGTTCTGACTCTGCTCCAACAAACCAGCAGTGAAATGCATTGAGAGGACTCTCGTGCTCACACACATAATGGAGAGGACTCAAAGAGGAATCCTCTCAATGCATTTTATGGCTGTTTTATTGGAGCACAGTATCAAAACACAAATGAGTATGAAGATAAAAATGACGTAATTGGACTCAGCGTCATTTACACTGTACACTGCTTACTCTAGTCTGGAAAAACACATCCTCAAAGCAGATCCCAGAAATCAGTCTTTTAGAACATGTAGACTGCTCTATCCCGGAACCAGCATGTAGCTGCAGGAATGCACAAATGGATTGAGCTTTTTAAATGTCTTCATTCATCATGGGAGAACAGGTGTACTTCATTCTATATTATATAATGTTTTTATAACCTAAGGGTGAATTCACATGTGGCAGATTTGTTTTCTAAATGTCTACACCGGCCACAGTTATCTGAATAGGGCTTGCAGAAAACCATGTACTTGTTGCTGCAGTTACAAACCCTTCTCGGATGTGTAGAACTGAAATATATGCAACCAATCTGCTGTCTGTGAATTCATCTTCAGGCTTCACTTAAAGGGGTTGTCTCATCTTGCCTAATGGGGGCATATCGCTAGGATATGCCCCCATTGTCTTCTAGGTGCGGGTCCCACCATTGGGACCCGCACCTATATCGAGAACGGGGCCCGCAAGGTGGTGGCTGGAGGACTCCGGTCCGGCCACCACCAAGCCGGCTCCCCATAGAAATGAATGGGAGCGCACCGCACTTGCGCGGCCACCGCTCCTATTCATTTCTATGAAGCCGACGGAAATAGCCGAGCCAGCGCTCGGCTATCTTCGCCGGCCACATTGAAAATGAATGGAGGCGGCTGCGCATGCGCAGTGCGCCCCCGTTCGCTTTCGGGCCCCGTTCTCGATATAGGTGCGGGTCCAGCGGTGGGACCCGCACCTATAACACAATGGGGCATATCCTAGCGATATGCCCCCATTAGGCAAGATGAGACAACCCCTTTAACCCTAGGGATGAGCAAATCGACTTTGGATAAAACATCCCTACTTAACCCCTTAGTGACCAGCCTATTTTGGGAACTACTGACCAAACAACTTATTTCATTGTTTCATCATTACTTTCCAAGAGCTATAACTTTTTTACTTTTCTGTTGATAAAATGATTAAACTCACTGATTAAATGTTCTTAATTCTCTCTGGGGGATGGGAAAAAACAACAAAACTGCCATTGAGTATTGCCGTTATAAATTTTGTGGGGTTCATTTTTCAGCATAAATAACATTATAATTTTATTCTCTAGGTCAATATGATTACAGAGATAATAAATACATACCATTTTTTTATGCTTTACTCCTTTTGCACCATTAAACCCTTTAAAAAACAGCAATTCTCACATTGTGTTTTTTAACATTTTTTACAGTGTTCATTGTATGGGAAAAAAATTACATCATAATTGCGTGGGGTGAGTCGTTACGTTTGTGGCAAATACCAAATATGAGATTTTATTTTTGCAGTCTTTTCCATTGAAAAGCTTAGACTAGGCCACTGTAAAAAGACAGTTGAACATTTTATTGCAGTGCTAAGTTGTTTTACGTTGTAATGTATCCAGGTGGGCACAAGAGGGCAACGATGATACAGAAACATAAGGGATTTTCTAGGACTCCTTAAACTTTAATAGTAAAGGTAATAGAGAACTACATGTGCTCACAATCTGCAATATACACTCATTGACAAAAATAAATAACGCACCCAGATAAAAATGTCAGATTGTTGTAAACTCAGCATGCAGTTATGTCTCTGGCAGATATGTAAATGATAACTGGTGGGGTCTGATTAGACACTTGGGGGCTCATTTATTAGGACAGGCGTTCTAGACAATGGTCTAAATAAGGCGCTGCGCTGGATCCGTGGAAGTTATGTAGACACCGGCATCTACATAACTTCGATGGATACGCTGCTGCTTTTAAATGTATGCCAGCTCCCTTGTTGGCGTAGATTTAGACCATTATCTACGCCTAAAACAGGTATAGAAAATGATAAATGAGATGGGTCTGTTAGCCTGTCCCCTTTCCCCCCCCACTTTTGTAGACCTGGCGTGACCAGGGAAAAGTTGCAGTAATCTGCACCAGAAATATGCCTAATATAGACATATTTCTGTTAGTAAGTAACCTCCTTGGTCTTGACACAATTGGGCATAAAAGTGCTTACTGCCCTATAAAAAGGCTCTAAAAAACTCCTTAAGTGTAGTGTACCTATTGGTGCGAGATCGTTGACATCTGGACATGCCTCTACAGCGTACTCGAAGACATTTTGAGAGAGAGTGCATCATTGGACTAAAAAGCAGGATGGTCATTTCGACGATTTGCCCACCATCTAGGTCGTTCTAACTTAGCGGTTAGGAGGTGTCAAGGAGCAGTGGTTATGTGATGGCATGCACACATGATGAGCAGGCACTAGACAGCCCAGACAGTGGTTATGTGATGATCCAGACAGACCACCGGTAGAGAAGACTGCTTGATCCACTGCCAAGCACGTGCAGCTCCCAGTTTCGTTGTCCACCATCCAGACTTAGGCGGTACCTTCATTACACATCCCTCACTTGGGCCATTTACAGGCTCTTAGAAGAAAGAAATTTGGTGTCACACAACTATTACGTGTCCTGCCGTTGACAGCCACCCACTGTCACCTTCGTTTGCAGTGGTGATGTCAACAAGAAACCTGAACTGCTACAGACTGGAACCATATCACCTTTACTAATGAATTCACATTTTTTGGATCAGACGATAGTCGGGTTCCAGTATGGAGGACTCATGGTGCTTCAATCCTACCTTCACTGTGGGGCAACACACTGCACCAACTACTGGTGTGATGATGATCTAGGGAGCCATCGCATATGACAGACTAACAGCTCAGTGATATGTGCACATCATAGGGCTATGTGTTGCCTTCTCATGGCAGTATCTTCCATTATTCAACATAATAATGTTCGCCCACACAGCATGGGTTTCCCAGGAAGGTCTCTGCCAGATTGTAACGCCTCCTTGTCCTGCGTGGTTGCCATATTTATTGCCAATGGAGTATTTATGGGACCAGCTAGGATGCCAGCTTCGGCAACCTACGAGTGCATGATCTACAGACTCAACAGCAACATCTGTAGGCATGTGTGCTGCAGGATGCCTCCGAGTCCACACCCAGCCATATCTCATCTTGTATCCAGACTAAAGGCAGCCCAACATGGTCCTAAAGCCTCCTTTCAATTGTACAGTTTTCCCCAATAAAACTTCTCCTTTCGCTCTGATATTGTAATCACTTACGTATTTCATCATTACATTCCCACATAAAAAGGTTCATTAGATTCCAACAACTCCTTCGTGCGTTAGTTTTTAGTTAATGATCATATTACATGTTGTGCTTGCATATTGGCCTGCATCATCATAGTGGGCCAGATTTACCAGTTATTGTACGCCTAGACCAGTACCAGATTTATCACAGGGGCTCAGGCTGGATGATAAATGTGGTGCAGTGATAAGACCCAATACCAACTATTGGTTGGCCTACTTTGAGACAGGTTTTTACGCCAGAATTGTGGCACAGTTTTGGCTCAACATAGTGCATCTTATGCTCTGTCCTCTTGTCGAGCATGACAGAAGAAAGTGTAGAATCCCTAGATGCACCAAACTGCAACACTCTTTTGATTTTTAGTGCGGATACATCAGTAAATCTGGGGCAGTTTGTCTACGCACAAGGAATGTGTACATTGGGTCTGGAAATTAAAGTGAAACATGTAATATTATACATTGTAAATAACATGCATTTAGTTCCAGAATATTTTATTCATCAATTGTAAGGGTACGTTCACACAAGGGATTTTCAAAATCCACCTACAAGATTCAGCACATATTTTGCGCAATTTTTGATGTTTTTTTTTTTTACACTTTTTTAACCAATGGGTGTTTATAAACAACCCCTTTAACTCCTTAAAGGGGTTCTCGGGGAATTAATAAAATTATACTGAAATATAACTATTATAAATATATTCCCAATAACCTTTCATTAGTTATAATGGCTTGTTTTGTCTGCGGAGCAATCATTAGGAGAGAAAAAAATGGCCGCTGTCCTATTATTATAAACAAAACCTGTCCTAATCACACAGCAGGACAGGTTACTTTACAACACTGAGGGAATGAGCTGCCTCATCCTCCACTCTGCTAAGGGATTATGATCCTGAATACAGCTGATAAGATCTTTAGCTGAATCTCTGCGGCAATGGAGTCCACGAGGAGACATGAAGTACAGAGAGGACTGACAGGATAGACTGTTGTAATGGAGACTGCATACAAGTGCTGCTGCTCCTCTCTGTACTCCATTCCTACAGAGATTCAGCTGAAGATCTTATCAGCTGTATTCAGAATCATAATCCAGGACAAACAGAGCAGAGAGGAGGATGAGGCAGCTCTTTACCTCAGTGTTGTGAAGTAACTTGTCCTCCTGTATGATGAGGACAGGTTTTGTGTGTATTAATAGGACGGCAGCAATTTTATTTTTCCTAATGATTGCTCTCCAGACAAAACAAACCACTCTAACTAATGAAAGGTATTAAGGAATATATTTATAATAAAGTAATATTTAAGTATTTTCATTTTCTTAATTCCTGGAGAACCCCTTTAAGGACCCTGCCATTTTTCACCTTAAGGACCAAGCCATTTATAGCAAATCTGACATGTCTCACTTTATGTGGTGATAACTTTAAAATGCTTTTACTTATGCAGGCCATTCTGAGATTGTTTTCTTGTCACATATTGTACTTCATGACAGAGGTAAATTTGTGTCAAAATATTTCATTTTTATTTATAAAAAAAATACCAAATTTACAAAAATTTTTGAAAAATTAGCAAATTTCCAAATTTCAATTTCGCTACTTTTAAAATACATAGAAATACCTCCAAAAATAGTTATTACTTTACATTCCCCATATGTCTACTTCAGGTTTGGATCATTTTGAAAATGACATTTTATTTTTTTTGGACCTTAGAAGGCTTAGAAGCAAATCTTGAAATTTTTCACAGTTCCAAAACCCACTTTTTAAGGACTAGTTCAGGTCTGAAGTCACTTTGTGAGGCTTACATAATAGAAACCACCATTTTAAAAACTACACCCCTCAAGGTATTCAAAACTGATTTTACAAACTTTGTTAACCTTTTAGGTGTTCCACAAGAATTAAAGGAAAATGTAGACGAAATTTCAGAATTTCAGTTTTGTGGCAGATTTTCCATATAAATCAATTTTTCAATTAAAAGCGGGTTAACGGCCAAACAAAACTCAATATTTATTACCCTGATTCTGTAGTTTACAGAAACTCCCCATTCGTAAACGGGCACACGGCAGGGCGCAGAAGAAAAGGATCGCTATATGGTTTTTGGAGGGCAGATTTCAATGGAAAAATGCAGCGTCAGGTCATAGCGCGCACCGGAAGGGACAGTGGAGCGTGGGAGCTGAGGGCAGCGGCAGCGCAGGACAGGTAATTATGTTTTTTTTAAGTGGCTGGGTGGGCTGATCTGAGGTCTGAGGGGGGCACAAGGAAGGCACAAGACGCTGATCTGAGGTCTGATGGGGGCACAAGATGTTGATCTGAGGTCTGATGGGGCACAAGACGCTGATCTGAGGTCTGATGGGGGCACAAGACGCTGATCTGAGGTCTGATGGGGGCACAAGACGTTGATCTGAGGTCTGATGGGGGCACAAGACGCTGATCTGAGGTCTGATGGGGGGCACAAGACGTTGATCTGAGGTCTGATGGGGCACAAGACGTTGATCTGAGGTCTGATGGGGGCACAAGACGCTGATCTGAGGTCTGATGGGGGCACATTGTGTTGATCTGAGGTCTGATGGGGCACAAGGCGCTGATCTGAGGTCTGATGGGGGCACAAGACGCTGATCTGAGGTCTGGTGGGGGCACAAGACGCTGATCTGAGGTCTGATGGGGGCACAAGACGCTGATCTGAGGTCTGATGGGGGCGGGAAGGGGGCGCCGTTTCATTTTTCGCCTCAGGCAGCAGAAAAGCTAGAAGCGGCCCTGTCTGAGAGCTGTAGTTTTTTTTATTTTTTGGGCGACGGTCTCAGGTAGGGGCTCATTTTTTGTGGGATGAGGTGACGGTTAGATTGTTACTATTTTGGGGGGCATACACCTTTTTGATCGCTTGGTGTTGCACTTTTAGTGATGTAAGGTGACAAAAAAATGGCTTTTTTATTTTTTTTTTTACTGTGGTTAGACAGGTTAGATCATGTGAGATTTTTATATAGCAGGTTGTTACGGACGTGGCAATACCTAACATGTATACTTTTTTTTATTTGTTTAAGTTTTACACAATAATATATTTTTTGAAACAAAAAAAGCATGTTTTAGTGTCTCCATAGTCTGAGAGCTGTAGTTTTTTTTTTTAATTTTGATTGGTATTATTTTTGGGTACATATGACTTTTTGATCGCTTGGTATTACATTTTTTTGTGATGAAAGGTGACAAAAAATAGCTTGTTTTTAGCACAGTTTTTATTTATTTATTTTTATGGTGTTGACCGGGCGGGGTGGATCATGTGACACTTTTTTAGAGCAGGTTTTTACGGACGCGACGATACCTAATATGTATGTTTTTTTTTCTATTTTTTACAATTTTATATGTCACTTTTTATGGGAAAGGGGCTTTTTTTCATTGAAACTTTATTTTTTTATTGTTAAAAACACATTTTACTTTTTTACTAATGTCCCACTATGGGACTTCAACATTACAGGGTCTGATCCCTGTTTCAATGCAGCACAATACATCTGTATTGTACTGCATTGTCTATCAGTGTATTACACACTGTAATACACTGATAGATTGCTTATGAGACTCAACCTGGGGGCTGGGCCTCATAGGCTTCCGTAGCTGCCGGGCTCCCAGGACTCTGGTTCCCCGCAATCACAGCGCCGATGGAGCAGGTAAGGGAGCGCAAATCTCCCATATGCCGCGGTCAGCGCTGACCGCAGCATATGAGGGGTTAATCCACTGGCATCGGCATCATCTCCGATGCTAGTGGATGCAGCAGGGATCCGGCTGTCAGTAACAGCCGGATCTCTGCTCCTAATGGGGGCACCCGAGATGGGGGGAAGAAAGGACCCCAGGACGTGAATGCTCGTCCTGGGGCACTAAGTACCCGCAATTTAGGACGAGCATTCTTGTCATGGGTCCTTAAGGTGTTAAAGTCAGGCCACACAGTTTTTCACAAACAGAAGAGGTCCTAGTCATGCTGGTTGTGCCATGTTTACATTTGTTTTTCAGAACTTTTTTCTGTTGGTTTGGGACCCTAAACCACAGCTGCACAATGGCATGCAGGTGGTTCAGTGGGCCTGAACTACGTGACTGGTTCCCTTTAAGTGGCAAGCTGGACAACATCTCTTAACCAATAACTCCACTTAAAGATGAACTCCCGCAAAAAATGTTATTCCATGTCCTGCTAGAAACGTACATGATGTAATCTGTTATGAATGTCATTTTCTTACTAGTGTCTGTATTTGTGAGTTATATCTCCCTGATGTTTCTCATCTGTGTCATGTGACCAGCAATCAGACTCACCAACTGACACCATCTTATGTGTGGACAGGAAGTCGATTTCTCTATGCATGCCTATGGGAATAGAATGATTGAATGATAGGAATGAATAGAGCAGTAACTGGCTTCCTGTCCTGGGTCAGTTGGAGGTCAGGGAGTTGGTCACATGACACAGCTACAATTAGAAGAGAGAGGATAACTCACAAACACAGTCTCTGATAAGAGGATTGCATTCACTACAGATTACATTATGCACCTTTCTAACAGGTCAGAGAATAAAAAGTTTTGCGGGAGTTCTTCTTTAAGCAAAAATACAGAACTACAAGGAACTAAGGGTGCTGGCACACAGTGCAGTTCTGACATACATTCAGGATGCAGTTTTCAATTTAGCTAGTTTAACAAACTCGTTATACCCTGGTGTTCTACATTGTGGGAATGATTTAAGTAAATTCAGCTAGCTGCAATAAATAACTGCATCCTGAATGCATGTCAGAACATCACTGTGTGCCAGCACCCTAAGGCGATTGTCAAATCTGTGTCAGAGCATACAGTTAGATTAGTACTGCTTGCAATTCTATTCTTCTCTACCAAAGGACAGAAAACACTATGGAACCTGATGGATCCCATTATCTGTGTAGTGACCCATTAGAAGATGTATGTACTGTAGCCATGTGTTGTATTTTTTTCATTATAAGGGCTCATGCACACAAACGTATTTATGTTCCGCATCTGATCTGAGTTTTCGTGGGTCAGACGTGGATCCATTCACTTCAATGGGGCTGCTAAAGATGCAGAAAGCACACCATGTGCTGTCTGAATCCGTATTTCTGTTCCGCGGCCCCGCAAAAAAATAGAACACATCCTACTCTTTTCTGTTTTATGGACAAGGATAGGACAGTTCTATAGAGGGCAGGATGGTATCTGTGTTTGGCAGATCTGCAATTTGCTATGCAACTAAATATTGTTGCCCAGTTAAAAAAGGGACTTGCAACTATTTTTATGACTAAAATAGTTGCAAGTCCCTTAATAAATGACCCCTTGTGTCTTTTGCAGGGGCCACTGATAGAGAAACAATGTGCCTCTGCCTTCATAACTGAGAAAAGCTTCAAGCATGGTGGACTGGATACTGCCTGAGTTTCCAACAGACACCTCATTTTATTCTAGTGCCACTACCTCCCTAGCTCCCAGTATGCTCTTTTCTCTTCCATAGAAGTTCTGAGAACAGCAGAGCATGTGTGCATACTAGGAGTTGTAGTTTCACAACAGCTGGAGTGCCGAAGGTTGCTGAACCCTGCACTAGGCAGTCAGGCCCCCTTGAGGACATTAGGTACAATACAGAAGAATCATAACCAACAATGTTCACACACAAAAAATTACAATGAAGTGTCCAAATAATTAGGATCCAATATGAGCCCAAGGAGCCCCCATGGTAAGACTTGACATGTATTGTACAGACCTCTAAGTGCTCCATTTGCTGCCACCTTTTGCAAGATTATATTCTCTTGTGGCAGCAAATCAACATTTTTGGGGAAAATTTCTCTGTCATATGGCATTCAGTGGAACAAGCTACAATTGTTTTCTCACAGATGCCACATGAATCCTACAGAATATGTTCAGCACGTCTCCACATGAAATTAGAGTAGAAAACAGATTTCTATGGCTGCTGTTGGAAGAGCAGATACAGCATTAGGCCTCATGTACACGGCCGTGGCCCGTATTGCAATATGCTCACCACATCACAGATGCAGACCCATTCACCGATTTTTTGCGGTGCTGATGGATCACGGACCCATTCAAGTTGGACGGGTCTGCAATCCGGAAGGTGTGGTGCAGAATGGAGACAAGGAAGCACTATGGAACTGTTCTATTTTTTTGCGGTGCGGACCTATACAAGTCGTGCCAATGCATGGAACGGCAGTGTGCAAGAGGCCTTGTAGTAACAGACATTCTACCATAATAGCACGCTTACTCAACAGCACCAAGCATCATAAAACCTTCCCTGTATCCTTGTATAGAAACAACAAGGCTTTGAGAATACCAGCCGCCCATCCACTCCACCCTGCTTTATATCTCTCTCTGAAAGCTGTAACACTTCTGCACATAAAGGATGCATATTTAACGAATATTGTTTTCTTACAAAAGCAGCTGATGAAGTTAGGCTACTTTCACACTGGCGGCAGGCCTGATCCGGCAGGTGAAGGGTGCTGCCGGATCAGGCCTGCCGCAGTGACATGTGTGGAGCCGGAACCGCGCTCCGGCCCCACACATGTCACACAGTACATACATATACATACACATAAACATACACACACATATAGACATACAAACACACATACATACTTGCATGCTCCCCGGCAGGTCTTCGGAGCGTCAGGACGGCTCACACAGGTCACGATTCCCCACAGCGCCCTCTGCTGGGCGCCTGGTGGAATCGTCATCTGACGATTCACCAGGCGCCCAGCAGAGGGCGCTGTGGGGAATCGTGACCTGTGTGAGCTGTCCTGACGCTCCGAAGACCTGCCGGGGAGCATGTAAGTATGTATGTGTGTTTGTATGTCTTTATGTGTGTGTATGTTTATGTCTGTATGTGTCTGTGTGTACCCGGATCCGTAATGGACTCCATTGAAAGTCAATGGAGGGCGGATCCGGTTACCATTATGGTCACACCAGACGGATCCACCCCCATTGACTTGCATTGGGGGTCATTCCGGATCCGTCTTGGTGCGGATGCCTGGACCGGAGAGCAAACCGCAGCATGCTGCGGTTTGTTCTCCGGTCTGAAGACTGAACGGAATGCTTTCAGGAGCATTCCGTTGTCTTCAGTTCAGTTTTGTCCCCATTGACAATGAATGGGGACAAAACTGAAGCGTTTTATTCCGGTATTGAGCCCCTATGACGGAACTCAATACCGGAATTTTAAAACGCTAGTGTGAAAGTAGCCTTACAGAGCTACTTTCATGTGTCTCAGTTTGCATGGATGTGACTATAGCGGATATCGCCTTTAGATACACCACACAGACGACGTGTAAGGAAATAGCGTATAATGGGATGATACATAATCCAGTATCAGAATGTGTAGAAATATTACAGATTAGCCGACAGTATGTGTATTTCTCAAATCGGTCTATTTTTTAGGCTGTGTTCACACTGGTGCTGGGTTCTGTTCCTTTAATTTTGGGACATCTGTTACTTGTCGGCAACAAGAATAGCAACGTCTGCAGCAAAACCCTGACAGGCGCATAATGAGTAAATGGGATCTGTCAGGATGAGTTTGGAATTTAATCCGTCAGTCACAATTTCAATAAGAATGAGGCACTGTAATGTGCAGCACACGTCTGTAATGGTGGGGAGGTGCCACCAGCCGTCATCACCGTTTAGGGTTCGGCTACACAGCGATCTTGTAACGCAACATGTTGCACCCAAGTATCGCAGTGTAGCAGGGCATCCTTAGAAATCAACTAGGTCGCTGGATTTATTGTGATACTGGGGCTGTGGTCACAATGTAGATAGCTGCTAGAGGTGTAAGATCTGTGAATACATTGAACTAACATTTTTATACAGATTTCTACCACAAAAAGAGGATGCTGGGGATTTGAAAAATATGTCATTTAGAACTGCATCTCTGTATCCAGCTATATACTAGGCATAATACAATTTATCTGGGTTGTGCTTTCTTTCAAAGGAGTTGTCCAGGATTAGAAAAACATGGCTGCCTCCTTCCAGAAACCGTATCACACCTGTCCATGGGTTGGACTGCATCTCAGCTCCACTGAAGTGAATGGGCCTTAGCTGCAATACCATGGTGCGGTTTCTGGAAGAAGGCAGCTAAGATTTTATAATCATTTTTATAAATGACCCCTTTAAAGGACTTGCAGGTTAAAGGGGTATTCTCATCTTAGACAATGGGGGCATATCGCTAGGATATGCCCCCATTGCCCCATTGTCTTATAGGTGCGGGTCCCACCGCTGGGACCCGCACCTATATCCAGAACAGAGCGGGGAGCGCTGCGCCTGGAGGACCCCAGGTTTCCCGGGGTCCGGCCACCACCAGGCGCAGCTCCCCGCGCCGCTCATAGAAATTAATGGGAGCCGGGCCGTGCATGCGCGGTGCGCTCGCATTCATTTCTATGGAGCCGACGGAAGTAGCCGAGCCAGCGCTCGGCTATTTTCGGCGGCCCCATAGAAATGAATGGAGGGCGGCTGCGCATGCGCAGTGCGCTCTCATTCAATTCGGGGGCTCCGTTCTGGAAATAGGTGCGGGTCCCAGCGGTGGGACCCGCACCTATAAGACAATGGGGGCATATCTTAGCGATATGCCCCCATTGTCTAAAATGAGAATAACCCTTTAAGGGCTCATGCACATGACTGTATGTATTTTGTAGTCCGCACAAAATACAGATGATGTCCGTGTGCATTCCGTATTTTGCAGAACAGAACAGCTGGCCCCTAATAGAACAGTCCTATCCTTGTCCGTTATGCAGACAACAATATAACCATGTTCTGTTTTTTGTGGAGCGGACATATGGAATGCACATGGAGTAACTTCCGCCAAACAGTCCATAAAAGAAATGAAACGAACACAGAAAGAAAATATGTTTGTGTGCATGAGCCCTAATTCTGTATACTTGAAGCACGACTAAGGTGAGTTCACATCACAGCTTAGCTGTCCATTCTTCTGAAGAAAAAAGTATCCGTTATTCTGAGCATCGGTTATGCTCAGTTTGCTTTAATTGTCCAGGTTGGATACAGATAAAGGCATTTCACCACGTACCGCTGTAAATGTGGATATTTCAATTTAAAAGCAGGTTGGTTAATAGGAGCGCATTGTCTCTACCTACCAACCAATGAAGTTTGATATTGGTATGATTTGCACTGGTCACATTTTTGGACCAAAAATTGGTTGCCACTTGTAGTAGAGAAATTGCCCTGACACTAAAGTTGGCCAGACACATCAGATAGCCGCCAGCCGAAAGCTCATTCAGCTCCCCCCCCCCCGCCGAGCCCTCCACATACATGTATCCATGGCTGGGCTGCTCATTTGCTTAGAATAGGGAGGAGGGTGAAAGTCGCTGACAAACACCTCTGGCATGCGTCTTATTGGGCATACTGATATCAGACATACTCATCCCTTCTCTCCCCTGACATATGCCATCGGGTAGAGTCTGGAGGCCCCCTATGCACATTACATGGTCAGCCAATCCAGACAAAAATCAACGGATTTGGCCAACATAAATCTAATATTTACTGGAAGCTTTACTAGTCCTTTACCTCAACTACTACCATAATACTGCACAACCTAGAAAAGAATGGCACGTGAACTGATAGGAAAACCTGAGTAGCCAAAGATAACGTAGACTCATCCATTTAAAAGATCTTTTATTTAATATGTAATACTTCTCTTTAGTAAACCACGTTTAGCTCACTACATCGCTGCGTTCCCTTTTCATCAGTGCCTGGTTAGACATAAAATGACTTGAAAATAAAATGAACCTTCTTTACCTTATGTTACAAGTCTTCTGCATGGCAAAAACCCAAACTGCCAAGCAGATCATACACATACAGTGCTGCCAGAACAGGCAGGTGGTAGAACATACTGGGGGCAAGGCTACAATAAAATTAGAACGGCTCACAACACTTATCTTTACAATGTTTATGGATCGAACATGGAATTAAACAGTATATCCATAATTCTCAGAAAAGATATACACACATACACAGTATATATTATAGGAAAATCTCAAAGCAATAAAACCTTAAGGGGTTTTCCAGAACTTTTATATTGATGGCCTACACTTAGGAAGGGCATCAATATCTGACATCCAGAACCCCCCACTGATCAGCAGTTTTTCAGTAGCTCCGGGACTACTCAGTTCCCTTCACTAGAGTAGTGGACAGAGCCGGTTACTGCAGCGCTGCGCCAATTCACTTCAACGGGAGCAACGCTGTAGTAACCAACTCCGTCCAATACTCAGAAGCAGCTTAGTGGGGGTGCTTGGAGTCACAGATATTCATGGCCTCTCCTAAGCATACGCCATCAATATAAAAGTCCTGGAATACCCTTTTATGCTGGAAAATCTTAAACTGTACAAGAATATAATTCAGTGCCATGGTGGTTATTTCATATGGAAAAGGCATTTGGGTGATACTTCCTTTCTGTCAAAACTTCCAGTTTGTAGATACAATTGTTAAATGATGATGCCAGATAGCTGGAGGAAAGCCTGACATCTACACACGTGTAACTCAATGTGCAGACAGGTTACCCTGTAAGAAATGGTCTGACAAGAGCAGATAAGTTACAGTTTATGCCATTATGGTAAAAGTTTCTTTTGGGACATGAGGTTTTGTGAGATTCTTTACATCATCCAGCATTTTCTCCGGAGTTATTATATGAGTGGAACCTAGAGAGGGAAAAGAAACAAGAACTGTCATAAAGGAAACATGAAATTCTCAGTTCTAACAAAACCCACAAGACTTTAAAAAGAAAGGTGCATGCAAATAACCCCGAAATTTACAGATTTTGGCTACTCGTGTACAGTAACAGTTGTGGTTTTGTTACACAGTAGGACATCAGGTTCAGTCTACGATAAACCCTCTTATGTCAATGATAACAATATAATATTCTCTATCTCCACTGTCCCAACGCCTGTATAAGAGACCTATCAGAAAGGTAACCATATCGAACCATAGCTTCCTATGGTGGAAAAAAAAGAAAACTGCTTTTAAAAACGGACACAAATGGAAATTTTGCATCCATGTGTGCATCTATTTTTTGTCCGTTTTTAACGGTCATTTTGCATACATTTTTAATGGGCGTTAAAAATGACCATTAAAAATGGAAGAATTTCATTTGGTTTTTATTTTATTTTTAAATATCCCTGCAGTGCCCACCCTGTCTACATAATGCCTGCCATAGTGCCCATTGGACATCACATGATCCTTACAGTGCCCCGCAGTGTGAATAATGGCCCCCATAGTGCACCCTCCCAGTATAATGTATGTCCACCACTAGTGGCCCCCAGTATAGCAAATGCCCCCATTAGTGACCTAAACAATGACCTCCTCCACTTGCACGAGCAGGGACAGTCGCTCTTCACTTGATACAGAGGGACCTGCGCTTCCAGCAATCACACATGGTGGCATCATCATACTGGAAGCTCAGGTCCTTCTGCATCAAGTAAGAAGCAAATGTCTCTGTGCGTGCAAGTGGATGAGGTGAGTAATTTTTTTAAACCCCTAAAAGCAGTAAGATCGGTGCACTCCTGTCTAAAAGGCCATTAAAAACGGTCCCAATGGTTTGAATGGGGTCCGTCTGGCAGTGAAAACAGCATATGTCCCATTTTATGAAGGTTCTGAAAATGGATGTGTGACGGCAATTAAAAAAAAGTGTCAAGGGAATGTAGCCTTATGCTGGCCCAGCTCCAGGACAATGGAGAAAACAGGATCCCCATTCTCCCAATCAGCGTGGTCACCAAAATCATGCATTTATGGTATATCCTTAGGCTCTATGCAAAGGGAAAAAAAAACAAAAAACTCTGGAGGGGGATCATAATTAGCAAATGTTATTTTACTGACTACTCATCCCCCATAATCTACAGACTTGAATAAATATTAACCACTTCCCATCTGGGCCATTTCCCCCCTTCCTGACCAGGCCTAATTTTGCAAATCTGACATGTGTCACTTCATGTGGTAATAACTTTGGAACGCTTTTACTTATCCAAGCCATTCATAGATTGTTTTCTTGTGACACATTGTACTTTGGGTTAATGGTAAATTTGAGTCAATATATTTTACCTTTATTTATAAAACATCCAAAATTTACTGAAAATTTTGAAAAAAAAAAAAATCACAATCTTTTAAATATGAATTTCTCTGCTTTTAAGTTGCATAGGGATATCTAATAAAATTGTTATTAATGAACATTCACCATATGTCCACTTTATGTTGGCATAATTTTGGAAATATAATTTTATTTTTTTAGGAAGTTAAAAGGCTTCGAATTTTAGATGTAATTTTTAAGATTTTCATGAGAATTTCCAATAGTTAATTTTAAAGGACCTTTGCAGTTCTAAAGTGACTTTGAGGGGCTTAAATAATAGAAACCTCCCATAAATGAACATATTTTAGAAACTACAGCCCCCAATGTAACCCAAACTGATTTTTACAAAGTTTGTTAACCCTTTAGATTTCCCACAAGAATTAAAACAGAAGGAAGGTGAAATTTAAAAATATATATTTTTTTTTGCAGATTTTCAATTTTTAATTCATTTTTCCTATAAGATAGCAAGGGTAAACCGCAAATTAAACCTGAATATTTATTTTCCTGATTCTGAAGTTTGCAGAAACACCCCATATGTGGTTGTAAACTGCTCTGTGACCGGCAGTAATGAGAGGGAGATAGTACAAGCATTTGTGAGGGCTTTGACAGCTTGTCAGAGTGATCAAAAGCCTAGAAACCAGGAAAAAAGGTCTCAGGTTAAAGCTCCATGTTCTTGGCTGTCAGGAGGCAGCTGAGTCATGGAGCTTCTATGTACAGGTGCTGCACACAGGGGCAAAGCTCAAGGACGTTTTAAAACGTCCATTCAGAGATAGAGATCCACTACCAGGACGTTTATAGTCAATGGGCAGACTGGAAATGGTTAAACTTAAATTTACAATATTAAAAATAAATGTGCATTTTTAAGAAGTCCAAGGCATAACCATTATCTCTTACTTACTTGCAGTGTATTAAAAACTATTAGCCACTTTCAGCAGCACCTAATGTGTTTTACTATAGAGACATGCTATTTTATGGACTGGAGCTACTAAAGGTTCATGTGCAGCACCATCCTAGAACATGGCCTGTAACAGGCAGCAAGGAGTGGAGGTGAGGACCACTGTTCTACATTATACTGGCCACTTGTCATCAAACAGCGTCACCAGCAGTAGTTCTGGTCATAGCTTGTGTGCGTCTTTAGGCAAGGGCTACACCGGTCATGGCCAGGATTGCTGAGCAGCGGTGCTCCCATAGAAATTAATGCCGTGTTGAATTTCCTGCGACTGCCACGGCGATCCCATTCATTTCTATGGGATCCCCGCTACTGCAGCGATCCTGGTCGCGACCTGTGTCGCTGTGTAGCCCTTGCCTTACTCTTCATGGTATTTTATCGTCATATAAGACTGTATTCCTATGGACCGCAGAGATGGTTCTGCAGAAAATAAACTGAACTCGTATAATACTTACCAATAATAACCTGGACAAACTTGTTGGCTCGAGACACTTCATAAGCACAACGTATTTCAGAGTAAGTGATCCCACCGATTACAAAAATAATGAGCTTGGAAACAGATTTGCGATCCTCCCGGTTCAGGGTATTGTGCTTCTGTCGGGCACTGAAAGCAATGCATGCATTAATATTTAGGTAATAATACAGCATTGGCAGTAAGGCTCAGTTCACACAGACGTCTTCATCCTTTCATCCTATGTTACCTTCTGATGCTCTTCGACGTTTTACATAATGGGCCAATCTATTCTTTAAAATTTTTGGGAAAAATGAAAGGACAAAACCTATGTGGGGTCATTTATCAAACTTGTGTAAAGTAGAACTGACTTAGTTGCCCATAGCAACCAATCAGATTCCACCTTTCATTTTCCAAAGGAGGTGTCAAAAATGAAAGGTGGAATCTGATTGGGCAACTAAGCCAATTCTACTTCACACCAGTTTGATAAATGACCCCAATCATATCTATATAACTGTCATATCAGTCATGGATCAGGTAAAAACTGATTTGAAGGGGTTGTCAATCCCTGCTTGCTGTGCCTGTTGAAAAAAACCCCACTCACCTGCACCCTTCCACTCTGTACCGGCTCCGTTCACCAGTCTTCCAGTCCCCGCATGTAAACTTTCTGATGGAAAGGGTCACATATGGCGCTGCAGCCAATGACGTGTCCTCTAGCAGCACGTTACTTGGGGACACATCACCTCTGAGTCTGGTCATTGGCTGCAGCAGCACACATGACCTTGTCTGTCTGGAAGGTTACAGGATAGACAGCTGAAGGGAGCAGGGATTAGGAATTAGGAACCTGGGGTTGACAGCCCATTTTACTGTGTTAGTCAGCATATATAGAATGCTCCCTACTGTAACCCAGTATGGCGAATCCGTCCAGTTACTACTATACAAGTTCTATCAATCTATACCAGCTGATATTATAATGGCAGCGATTTCACAAGTACAAGGTTTTCTTAAAGGGGACATCCCATCCGACAACCCCTTTCATATTCCCGCCACCATGTTGATTAGAATGGTAACTCACTATGGTCACATATTCCCAGTGTGGCAGCTGCAGGGTTGTATGGCAGTCAGATGAGTCCACTCTGTCACAATGCTCTGTCTCATAAATGGGAGTCCTAAGTGGGGGATCCATTTTTATAACATCCAAATGCTTCTTGTAGGACACATGGACAGGGCTGCTCCTTATGAGACAAGCCCTTTAACCCCTTCAAGACACAGCCAGTTTTCACCTTAAGGACCAAGCTACATTTTTCAAATCTGACATGTTTCACTTTATGTGGTAATAACTCTGGAACGCTTTTACTTATCTAAGCGATTCTGAGACTGTTTTCTCGTGACATATTGTACTTCATGTTAATGGTAAATTTGAGTCAATATGTTTCACCTTTATTTATAAAAAAAATCCAAAATTTACAGAAAATTTGAAAAAATTCATAATTTTTGAAATTTGAATGTCTCTGCTTTTAAAGCAGATTGTGATCATCATAAAATAGTTGTTACTGTACATCTCCCAGATGTCTACTTCATGTTGGCATCATTTTGTAAACATCATTTTATTTTTCAGGAAGTTAGAAGGTTTAGAATTTTAGAAGCAATTTGAACATTTCCAAAACCCACTTTTCAAAGATCAGTTCAGTTATCAAGTCACTTTGTGGTGCTTACATAATAGGAACCGCCCATAAATTATCCCATTTTAGAAACTACACCCATCAAGTTAATCAAAACTGATTTTACAAACTTTGTTAACCCTTTAGGTGTTCCACAAGAATGAAAGGAAAATGGAGGTGAAATTTCAAAAATTCACCTTTTTTCCATTTTTATCTATTGTCCCTGTAACACAGCAAGGGTTAACAGCCAAAGAAAACTCAATATGTTTTACCCTGATTCTGCAGTTTACAGAAACACCCCACATGTGGTGTAAACTGCTGTAGGGGAACATGGCAGGACGCAGAGGGAAAGGAATGCCATATGGATTTTGGAGGGCAGATGTCGCTGGGATAATTTTAAGTTGCCATGTCACATTTGAAGACCCCCTGATGCACCCCTAGAGTACAAACTCCCAAAAAGTGACCCCATTTTGTAAACTACAAGATGAGATGACAGTTTCATTGGTACTATTTTGTGGTACATATGATTTTTGATTGCTCAGTATTACGCTTTTTGTGAGGCAAGGTAACAAAAAAATGGCTGTTGTGGTTTTTATTTTTTGTTTTTTTTCCTGAGTTCTCCTGACAGGATAGATCATGCGTTGCTTTTATAGAGCAGGTTGATACAGACGTGACAATACCAAATATATGTATTTTTTCTGTTGTTTCAGTTCTACATAATAAATCATTTTTCAAAACAAAAATTATGTTTTTGTGTCTTCATTTTCTAAAAGCTACATTTCTTTTATTTTTCTGCCGATCGTCTTGTGTAGGGGCTCATTTTTTGCGGAATGAGTTGACGTTTTCATAGGTAGCATTTTTGGGCACATATGATTTTTTGATCACTCAATATTATACTTTATGTGGCAAAGTGACCAAAAAAAATGGCATTTTTTGCACAGTTTTTATTTTTTTTATGGTGTTCACCTTAGGGGGTAAGTCATTTAATATTTTTATAGAGGAAGTCATTACGGACGTGGAGATACCTGATATGTCCAATATGTCTACTTTTAAAAAATGTATTTCAGTTTTACACACTAAAACCATTTTTGGGAAAAAAAATCATGTTTTAGTGTCTCCATTTTCTGAAAGCCATATTTTTTTTTATTTTTTGGACAATTGTCTTAGGTAGGGTATCATTTTTTGCGGGAAGAGATGTCGGCTTGATTGGTACCATTTTGGGGGTGTTTATAACTTTTCGATCTCTTGGAATCACACTTTTTGTGATGAAGGTGACAAATTTTTGGCACAAGTTGTTTTTTTTTTTTTTTACGGCGTTCACCTGAGGGCATAGATCATATGATATTTTTATAGAGCAGGTTATTACGGACGCGGTGATACCTAACATGTATACTTTTTTTTACTTTTTTTTCAGTTTTACACAATAAAAGCATTTTTGAAGGAAAAAAAAAAAAAACAGGTTTTAGTGTCTCCATTTTTTGAAAGCCATATTTTTTTAATCTTTTGGGCAATTGTCTTAGGTAGGGTGTTTTTTTTGCGGGAAGAGATGACTGTATAATTGGCACTATTTTGGGGTACATACATCTTTTTGATCGCTTGGAATTACACTTTTTGTGATGTAAGGTGACCAAAAAAATTGCATTTTTGCTCCGTTTTTTTTTTACATTTTTTTATGGCATTCACCTGAGGTGGTAGATCGTGTGATATTTTTATAGAGCACTTTGTGACGGACGTGGTGATACCTAATATGTGTGTTTTTTACTTTTTATTTTTAAACATTATTTTATGGTGAGGGGGCGTTTTTTCTTTTTCACTTGAAACTTTATTTTTTATTATTAAAAAAAACACTTTATTTTACTTTTTTTTTACTTTTTACACTTGTCCCACTGTGGGACTTCACGTTTTCACAGTTTGATCCCCGTTCAATTCAGTACAATACTTTCTGTATTGTCATGAATTGAACTGTAAGCGTCTCACTGTGTGAGACGCTGACAGGTTGCCTAGGAGACCCAGCCTGCCGGCTGGATCTCTGTAAGGCATTGGCGCTGCCATGGCAACCATCGGCCCCCTGCCAGCGCAGCGCGGGGGGCCAATGGACTGAGAGGGAGCTCCCTCCCTCTCACAGACCACTCAGCGCTGACCGCGGCGTGTGAAGGGTTAATCCGCTGGCATCACCGCGCACAGCGATGCTGGCGGATGCAGCATGGGCCTGGCTATTGGCAACAGCTGGGCCTGTGCTGCTGATCGGGCGGGTGCAGCTCCTGCACCCGCCCGATCAGATTACGTACATGCACGTGAGGATGTGGAAAGGGGTTAAGCATCATTGTAAGGTTTTAACAGATTTCTTAAGTTACCTGACAGCCCCAGAACCATTCCACGCAGCAGGACACTCAGAGCAGTACGGCCACTCCCGGGAGTCCAGTTTATTTTCTATATTGTCCTTTAAACATTCAAAAAACCAAAAAAATATGTTAATGTCAGGAAGGAATATTACACTCCCCTTCATATAAGAGATTGTATTTGACAACTCACAGCATTATGCCAGTTAGCAAACAGAGATAACAAATGTGTCACTGCAAAACAAGGTAAAAGAAATAACCCTAAAGTGCGTGTCCAACCCCATCCCCTATGAAAAAAATACTGAGCACCAGGAATCTGCTTAAAGGGAACCTGTCACCTCCTTGGGCTAAAAAAACCTGTTAGCAGTACCTTAATTTATGTTCCAGCGTGATTCAGAAGATGATCTTTGTAAGGAGAAGAGATCCTTCAAACTGTGTAAAATTCATATTTTAATCCTCCGTTGGCGCGCTGCCTTGACTCGGCTTGAAGTCAAGGGGGCAGCGGCCTCCTTGACTCGAGTCAAGTAAACCACTCCCCTTGGCAAGATGATGGACAGTTTGCTGATGGGCCGGGGATCGCGCAAGTCTCGCGCATGCGCGGTATCTCCCTGCGCGATCCCGGCCCCAGCTCTTCAAATTCCGGGCGCCTGTGCCTGTACTGCGCATGCGCCAAGCGCTCGCTTACTTGGCGCATGCGCACCGCGCATGCGCGAGACTTGCGCGATCCCCGGCCCATCAGCAAACTGTCCATCATCTTGCCAAGGGGAGTGGTTTACTTGACTCGAGTCAAGGAGGCCGCTGCCCCCTTGACTTCAAGCCGAGTCAAGGCAGCGCGCCAACGGAGGATTAAAATATGAATTTTACACAGTTTGAAGGATCTCTTCTCCTTACAAAGATCATCTTCTGAATCACGCTGGAACATAAATTAAGGTACTGCTAACAGGTTTTTTTAGCTCAAGGAGGTGACAGGTTCCCTTTAAGTACGGATGCTGTCCGCATCCATACTTCTGTTTTGTGGTCCCACAGAGAAGATACAGCATGTCCTATTCTTGTCCATAATGGTACATACTGTAGACCACTGCAGCCATTTAACTGGTCTCAGCAGTGATGTCCCCAAGTGGCACCTGGCCACTGAGTCTTTTTTTTTCACTGTGACATTCCAAGGGTTTTAGTTTTTTATTTTTCCATTGCTGTAGCTGTATGATGGCTAGTTGTATTTTTCAAAGGCAGCATTCTGAAGTATTGATTTTCATTTAACAGTTATATACACTAGTGGTAAATGGTAAAGAACACTTGGAAAGCTTAATGTGATTGAGCCGAGATTGACAAAGTATAAACTGCTAGTGGTGCTTGGTCAACGATCACACATCCAAGGTGGTGCCCCCCTTACTTTGGGTTCTGTATTAGGGTATATGTTGTATATGTATATGATACAGGCTGCCACTCAGACAGGGCAACATCCATACAGATGATGCATAGGAAGAACTTGCTTTCATCACTGAACACTACCCTTGGATGTGTGATCATTGACCAAGCACTAGCAGCAGTTTATACTTTTTCAATCTCCACTCAATCACATTACATTTTCCAGGTGTTTTTTTAAGACAGAGTATATAATAATAAAGAGTATTTCATCTGAACTACTTATCCTCACAGTTTGAAATGAGCACTAATAGTGTGTCTAGAGTTAGCTATATGTGTAGCCTAGCCGCAATTTTACCACTCCACACCTAGGTATGCATGTGCATGCTTGGACTGACTGCATAGGGCATGTTGAGATACAACGTGCCTTGTTTCTTTCATACTACGGTACACCTAAACAAGTTGTCCGATTCCTCAACAAATGAAAATTAAAAGTCAGTCCAAAAAAGTCGATCAAGAATAACAGTGCTTGGGAAATGCTGACTGTGGAAAGATTATGGGTGAAATACAGCATTTCCCCCCACGTCGGTTTTTGGCTTTAAAAAGTAGCAAATTCACTGGATTCACAACTTTTCAATGCCATTGAGACTTTTCTAGACGCAACTGGCTTTTTACAGCGTCCTGGCCAATTTTACGAAAAAGGGTGGTGTGGCGGAGTGTGGGCAGGGCCATCGCCCCCGACTCAGCCAGTCATTATTTGCGCCAGAAACTGGCACAAGAACTGCTGGAGGAGGCATGTAATTTATGACGAGGTCTGCACCTTTTGATAAGTAACATACCTCCTCCAGCCCTATCAAGACCAGCATAGCACACATTAGTCTGTATATTAGGAGACTAGAGAACTAACTGTAATTTGCTTTACATGAAATAATCTGTAGATTGTGTTCTCTTGACCAACCTCTGACACTGGATTAATACAGAGACTTTACACAAAAGTGCAGAATTACAGGTTAACAATCCACAATATCCCCTAAAAATCCTTGTCTTGTAATTTATCGCCAGACTAAGTAATCCTGCACATGCCAGAGCATGCTGTCCTGCCACAGTTATGGTTATTAAGGGTTAAATACATTTAACTTTTGTGAAACGTTCTAAAGATTTACTATAGAGTCATGTAGTATAGTAGCATACACCACGTGTCATCATGATGCTACCAGAAATCAATTTTTACACTTCTGGAGCAATGAAGACATTTAGAAGCAGGAACAATAAATAAGACATCATTCTGACATCAAGTGGTTACAGGACATCTCCCTCACCTCTATTATATCTTTTATCACCGGCGTCCATCTAGACAGCTGAAATGTTTCTTCCCGTGATCGGTCTCTTCTGGGTGGTTTACGTTGTGAAGACTGAAAATAAATGTTCAAGTTTTTGTTAATGAAACGGTTTTACCTTTACATCATCCTATCACAGTAAGCCGGGATAACAGGTTTTCCTACATTATATCAAAAGGAGCCTTGTCTGCAAATATAACAACCAAACTAAATTCTAAGAAAGCGATGTATAGCCGAGAAATCTGATGCTGCACAGGCAGACGTCGCAGGGAAGATCTAGAGAGGAAAAATTATCTTCTGCAGATACTCCAGTTATTAAAGCGAATCTCCGGCTCCTTTTTCACATTCCAGCTGCAGATCCACCAATTCCCAGGCGTCTCTTCTACCAACCAAGATGGCTGCACCACTCCTCAGACTCCCCGTGTATACTGTGCATTTGGTGGCCCAAGACAATTCCTGCTGCCCTTGGATTGGCCAGCACTGTTTATGCAAGCAATGCTGGCCAATCCATGAGCAGAACTGGAGTAACAGGAAGTATCTTGGACTACATCATGATTAGCTGTGCGCCATCATGGATGACAGAAAAGGAGGCTGTGAATCAACAGATCTGCAGCTGAAAAGAAGGTCACCATGTAAGAGTTCTGTTCGTTCCCCAGTTTATGTGAGGGGTTTTTTTTTGTAACGTATACGTCAAACGAAGGCATAAAATGTGATGTGCACCCACCCTTACTGTCAACCCCAGCCTGCAGTACCTGTTGGGGAAAAAAAAAAAAGCAAAAAACACTCAACTGCTCCCTGCCTCTCCAGTCCCCTTCAGCAGTCTTCCCATCCCAGTCCCATAAACTTCCAGACAGATGGGGTCACATGCTGCTCTGCAATCAATGACTGGCCTCAGTGGTGACGTGTCCACAAGCGGTACGTGACCCAGCAGTGACAAGCTGCTTGGGGACAAGACACCGCCTAGGCCAGTCATTGGCTGCAGAGATGCACATGACCCCCATCCGTCTAGAAGTTTCCAGGACAATGATGGGAGGATCGCTGAAAGGAGATTGAAGCAGTGGGCAGCAGACAAGTAGGGTTTTTTATTTTTTTTCAAAAAGTACAGAAGGCTGGGATTGACAGTTAATAAAGTCCAAAAAGATGAACAACCCCTGATTGTAGCAGATTAGAAAAGCAGGGGCACAGCAGATCCAGAAGCAGCACATTCACAAGCGTGTGTGTCCTTTTTTCTGATCCCATATAACTATTTAAAGTGATGGTAAGGATCGTGTCTAGTGATACGTTACAGGTTTGTGTGCCAGGTACAAAAGCCTCATCATCACTAATTCCTGAGGTTCTCTTCAATAATTCAACATATATATAACTAAATATGGAATTCATGAAATAGTAATTATGTGCGCGAATATAGGAACCAGCTATTACTAAACAGATAAATGGACATGAAAACACAAAGTATATCAGTTATAAGGCAGAACATGGCGAATACTGGATGGAAAATAAAGCGGGGTGATAGGAGGCATGTATGACGTCCACATAATACAGAATTATATATTTTGCATGCAGCAAACTGGAAAGGAATATTCTGAATTAACAGGGTGCCCATAAATACATGATAAATACTCAAAAATGGATTATTTTATCAGTGGAACATGGAGAGCTTTTATAACTGACCTGGATCCCCAAACCAGATAGTCTTAAAAGAAATAAAGAAGAGGTTAGTTAAAGAGACAGGCGAAACAAAAGCAGCAAGCAATAAGAGGCTGTCCACATTAAAGATCATCTGTCAGCAGGACAACCCTATTAAACCCAGGATAATGCATGGTAGGGCTGATCCTGCTGAGTAAAATGACACTTTTCTTACGCCTTTTTGATAGTCCATTATTGAGTATAAATCACTTTTTATGTAATGGAGCTAACTGGTGCACTGAAGGGCAGGCAGAGTCCCTTGGAGTCCCAGATCTTCAATGCTCCCCCTGTCCCATTGCTTGCCAGGGCTAAGCATCTCATCTGGCCCTAAAGTCTTGCGTCTGTGCAGTTGTTCGCAGGATTGGTCCACGAGATTGCAGGACAAGTCGAGATGGCTTCTCTGTCCATCAATGCAAAAGAAAGAGTGGCAGGAGGAGCAGGGCCTTGAAGATCCGGTGCTCCAAGGGTTCCAGGCCGCCCACTGGTGCACCAATTGGCTCTCATACATAAAAATTAAAAACAATTAATATTCAATAATGGCAAATAAAAGAGACATAAGAAGGGCATAATTGTACTCAGCAGGGTCAACCCTATTAGATGTTATACTTGATGTAATAGGGTTCGTTCTGCTGACTGATGTTCTTTAAGAAGTCTATGCTGTTCTGAATTATTGCCGCAAATAATCATGAGTGAATTAGTCAATGGAACAGGACTTGGTTGTAGGACTAATTTCGGAACAGATACAAAGTGAGTAAAACGGCCATTAACAACCACCAAACACAAAGAAGAGTGGTTAACTGCTGTTGGCGTTCCCATGCCTGTCCATCAGTGTCTTACCTTGGGGACTATAGGAACACCAAGGTATTTCCAGTTCTTCAGGACATCCCCATCACTGTCAATCTTGACGTGCTGAATCAGTCGGTCTAAGCTCTCCTGAGTTGTTCCTTTAGATCAAGAAACATAAAAAATGAAACCCTTTTATAATAACAGAATCCTATAAAACACTGAATGACTGTGGTGATCCCAGAGGGTCCCGGTTAGAAGGATTTTTGCCAAATTCAACTGATAAAAAAAAGCCGCTCTCTGTAACTATCATACACTTCAATCATTGAAAACTTTGGGGAAGATTTATCAAAACTGGTGTAAAGGAAAACTGGCTTAGTTGCCCCTAGCAACCTTTTATTTTCCAAAGGATCTCTAGGGGCAACTGTGCCAGTTTTCCTTCATACCAGTTTTGATAAATCTCTCCCTTTGTCTCACAGGTACTTGGACTTTGGGGTCTGTAGAATACGGCCACCGATGCTGGACTGCAGGGTGATCGTAACCATGGAAACGGGCAGTGTATAATGTGATGGAAAAATGAATCCAGCCAGCAAAGGAAGCAATATGGATAACAATACATTAGTAAGTGCCTTGTATTAACTTTAGCTACATGATAAATGCCACTTGCTGAAGTGAGACAACTGCTTTAAGTTCTTATGGCTGTATACCAGTTTGCTGATGTACTAAACTTGCAAATTATGCCACGACTGCCAATATGTGACAAAATGTGCAACTTTTTAGCCTATACTGTCACTCTTGCTGCTTTACCAGAGGGCGGGGCATGGGCAAGAGGAGGCGGGCACGGGTGGGAGCTTCACAGTCTGACTGATTTAACAGCACATGCTGCAGAAAACTGGCATATATCACACCTGAAATATACTCCAGCTCCTGGTCTTGTGCACGGACAGCAGGAGATGCAACAAATTTATTAAGAGGCATTTGACGCATCTCACGCCAGTGCAGATAAAATTAGGAGCGGCATACACAACCCCATTACTAATATCTGTCCACCACACAAACATGCCGTATAGGGTTTAGATATGAGCCAAGGGCTGAAGAATGAGCACCTACAGCCTCCATTTCCCATCACTGCTCTAAGGTATGGGTGCATTTACAGTACAATGACACTGAACTATGGCAGCTCTTTATGAAAACACTGGCCCAATTTACTAAGCCAATAGATGGCGGAAGCATAGACCGGCGGTCTAGTCCTGAACCAGGTTTATCACAGGGGCCCAGACTGGATGATAACGGCGGTGCAGTGATAGGCACTATTCCCTGACTCTATACCAACTATTGGTTGGCTTACTTTGATTCTTACGCCAGAATTGCACCAAAATTGCCCCACCCCCACATGTAAGGGGGAAAAAAAAAAAGTGTGGAAACCCTAGATATGACATTTTGTGCCACTTTTTTAGACAGATTCAAGCCATAACTCCGCCCCCTTTTCCCTGCTCCCAGTATGAGGGTGGGCTTGGCATTAGCAGGAGGCGTGTCTGGGCTCCTTCCAGCAAGAGTGACGCCCCTCTGGGCACCTTACTGCCTCATTTGCATACCAAATAAACTGGATTTTCAGAAAATAGAAAACATCTATTGCTGAAACATCTGGAAATAAGGTACTAAGTGCTATTAGGCTATGGCTTTACTTCAATAGTGATTATCCTGGTGACAGATTTCCGTTAATATGTACTCAAGCACGTGTACGGATACCACCTAAAGATAGCCAGATGGTATACAATGAGGGATTTCTTATTCTGCTTCATAATATTACCCTTAAAGAAGGCACAAGTATGGGACAGGTGATGCTTGCAGCTATCTCTATGTAATCATCAGAGAACCGCGCTCTCTGATTTAACCTTCCTACGACATACAATGATCTGACACTGGCGTTCTTGCCTTTAGTATTATGGTATGTATTATGTAGAAATAAACTGCAATATTACCACATAGCATAGTATATTGGGCACCTTCTCTACGTAACCCACATTGTTCCCGTCACTCACCATTTTCCATAAAGATGTAGAGAAGTATCGCTCTGATTTTATCGTAATTACCCAAGTCTTTACTGAGCAATACTGGGAGCAGGACACGCATGTGCTCCGTCACCTTCTGCCCCTCTGCATTGGTGCCCATTGCAAGATCCTGAAAATATAATTCCAGCATGAAAGACCGTATGATATACCCCAGTGTACTCACAGGATACAATATGGCTGGGAATGCCTAACACTTTTCCCTGCTTCATCATACAAAGTCTTACAGATTTTACACTTCCATAAAGCAGCAGCCTTTATGTTGTAGACAAGCCGCCAATAAAGTCTACGGATTTGGTTGGAACAAAATGGCTCTTTAAAAGGGACATAATAATTGTAATGGTTCCCTTCCCTGTTTGACAACGTACAAGGACACATACAAAACAGTAATGGAAATTAGATTATATGAATTAAAAATGTGGGGAGTTTTCAGCTGCAAGTTTTTGTATCTGTAGGGAAGTTTATAGACATAACACACAGGGTCCCTATAAAACTGCAGCCTGATCCCTTAGCCCCCACAGAATGCAGGATCTCTTGTCTATCGACACATCCAGGAGCCATGGCTTTGTATTGATCTATTGGCTTGTATTATTGTCTGATATGCTGTATTTTTAAAGTCGACATTTTGGGGCATAAATAACTTATTGTTAACCCCTTTAAGGGTTTTCCAAGACTTCAATACTGATTACCTATCCTCTGGACAGGTCATTAGTATCTGATCGGTGGGGATCTGACTCCCAGGACCCCACTGATCAGCTATTTGAGAGGGCACCTATGCTCCTGTGAGTGCCGCAGCCTTCTCCATGCTCACCAAGCACAGAGCTGTACATTGGATTGTATCTGTACTTGGTATCACTCTCAGCGGCTTCTGGGCCATGTGACCCATTAACATGTCGCCATATGGCCTAGGGAAAGCTGTGAGAAGGCCACAGCACTACTGTCGGACCCCCACTTATTAGATACTGATGATCTATCCTGAGAATAGGTAATCAGTATAAAAGTCTTGGAAAACCCCTTCAATGTTTGTGGAGAGGGGGTAATACAGAAAAAAAGCAATTCTGCTACCATACAATATAAATAACCTTACTATTATGTTACTATTTTTCCATAAAAAAAGCACAACATGTTTTTGCATCATCATCGTATTTTGAGAGACGATGTTTTTTTATGTTTTGGGGATGGATTTTATTCCATCTTTTTTTAACTCCTTTCTCTGTGCAGCTGATACCATGTATGTAAAGTCTGTGCGGTTTTATATTTTTGCCTTATTACAATTTCTTTTATCGGAAATATGTTTCAAAACATGTTTCTTTTTTTAAAAAAAAAAACTTTATTGAACGCTTTTGAAGTCGCACTAGCAGAATTCAACTTTTTATTTTTTTCGCTCTCCAGTACAATCCAATACTCCTGCACTGTAACATGTTAGGTCTGGGCAGGGCCTAATAAGTATAGAGTAATAGCAGGCCTGGGGCCTTTGTCGGGGCTCTGTCTGCCATCCACGTGAATACCAATAGTGCCTCAGTGATTAAAGCAGAGATCAGTTTTATCCTGCCTGTTGCAGGGGCAGTATCTTCTGTCCTACACCCTAAATATACAAAGAGCGAAGAGGTCAAGGTGCACAAGAAAGTACACATACACAAGTTTTACTTACTTGTTCAACTTTGCAGAGCTTTTCCAGGTTCCCTTTGAACTTCTTCATACAATCCTCAGCAAGACTAAGATGTAAAGCTTGCTATAAAAAAAAAAAAAGTCAGAATTTGTAATTTTTCATTAGGTGCAGTTCAAGCAACACAACATAGCAATTACTGTCTATTAAACCAGCAGCAGAACGCCATCATTTTGTGCGGACACATTTTTAGTACACAGCACTGTTCCCTCAAACACAAAATATGGCCACAATGATGTGGACACCTGACCATCACAGCTAGATAGGATTGTTGGACATCCCATTTCCAAAATCAAAGGCGTTAAAATAGGGATGTGGGACCCCTTTTGCAGCCATGTTCGATGAGAGGGTCTGGCCTGAGTGAATTCATCCTGAAGGTATTAGATCAGGTTGAGGTCAGAGATCTGTTCGAGCCACTCAAGTTCCTCCACACAAACTCAACAATCCAAGGGGCAGATTTATCCAAACTGGTGTAAAGGAAAACTGGCTTAGTTGCCCACAGCAACCAATCAGATTGATGCTTTCATTTTCCAAAGGAGCTCTGAAAAACATTGATTGGTTTCTATGGGCAATTAAGCCAGTTTTGATAAATTCCCCCCATGTATTTATAGCCCTTGTGTTCTGCACAGAGGTATAGTCATATGAGAATAGGAAAATACCTTCCCCAACTGTCACAATGTTGTATGCATATAATGGTCTAAGCTGTCTTAGTATGCTGTAGCATTGAAGGAGCCATGGTGCTCAGATGAGAACTGTGGCCTCTTCATACTGTACCACACATAGCAGCGCACATTGTGTAACATTTATTTTTCCGTTCACACATCCATATGAGGGCTTATTTTTTGCAGGACTAGTTGTACTTTCGAATGTTACCATTTAATATGGCATACAATGTAGTGGGAAACAGGGAAAAAAATTCCAAATGGGATGGAATTGGAAGAAAATCCTCCAGAGTTTTACGTGTTTTGTCCCTACGGCGTTCCCTTTGCCCTTCATTCTCTGGGTCAGTACAACTGCAACGATACCACATATGTATAGGTTTTGTATGTTTAAATACTGAAAAAAAATTAAAACTTTGAAAAAAAAATTTCTTTTTTACATCACCATATTCTGACCCCCGTAACTTTTTTTTTTATAGTTATATCTACTGAACTGGGGCTCATTTTTGCAGGATGATCTGTAGTTTTTATTGATACCATTTTTGGAGTGTGATTTTTTATCACATTTTTTGGGGTAAGAGAAGCGATGAAAAAATGGCGAATCATCCATTTTGCTACTTTTTTCCGTTACGCCATTCGGTGTATTGGATAAATATTTTTATATTTTAATAGTACGGGCATTTTTGGATGCAGTTATGCCCATTATGTTTATATTTTTTTATTATTTATTTATAGATTTAAGAAAAGGGGGTGATTTAAATTTGAATTTTTTTTCCTTTTTTTTTTGTAACTTTAAAAATTTTTTGTAGCCCCTCTAGAAGACTACAATGTCCACTACTTAGGTTTTACTTTTACGGCACTGGTAGCAAAAGGGTTCATGACTAGCTTTGAGCGAACTTGTATTTCAAGTTCGGCGTACAAGGCTCGGGTTATCTAAGAATTCCATTATGGATTCTGCTACCATAACTTATGGTCTGTGGTGGCGGAATCCATAACAGAATCCTTAGATAACATGAACCTTGTACGCCAAACTTCAAACACAAGTTTGCTCATCCCTATATCTCATCCATATGCTGCAGATTTGCTGACCTAGCATATCAATTTATACAGCAGATTCTGACCACAGATTTGCTATGCATGCAGCGTAATCCTTGGCAAATCCACAGCAAAATCCTCAGTAAAGATTCTGCGCTGTGTGGCTGGACCACTAAAATCTCAGCTGCCTGCTCCCACCAATAAGAGCAGTATACATTCATAAATAGAAATGGTTTCTTACCTTGCTCATTTGTTTTCGGATATGAGGCATTTTTTTCATCAAGTTAGATAAGTTGGAGATACTTAGCTGTATAAAATAAAATGGTTACATAAGTAATATACACTATAAAAAGGGCCTTCTAAATCTGGCACAATTATCTCAAATATCAGAGCAAGTCCAGGATGCAATGTTTAGAAAACCAAGGGTGGATTGGCCACAGACCTTACAGGGAAATTTCCCAGTGGTCCAATGCCCCAGGGGGCCGCCCAAGCCCTCCTCTCTGCCACTGACTGACAGCTGACAGTGGCCCGCACCTCACCACCTAAGCCCCCTGCTCCATATCTTAATCAAAGACAACTGAAGGAGGAGGACAGAAGATGGTAGCTAGTGAGAGCCAGCTTTTAGGGCAGTATATTGTGTAACATTTATTTTTCCGTTCACACATCCATATGAGGGCTTATTACACTGTGTAATTTGGTATTTTGCACCATGGTATTGTTGACCCGTCTACTTGTGTTGCCCCGCCTTCTGTTAATCTGGACCTGCCTACAACATGGGGCCACTTTTAGTTGTTTTTTTTTCCTCCAGGGCCACTTTAATTTCCCTGTCCACTCCTGTACACTACATAGACAAACTATAAACTAATCCACAACATCATATCATAGTCCTCCTTCAAGCTCACCTCCCATTAACCCTCCCCAGCTGGCCCCATCGCTATATTAGGCGTATTTCTGGTGTGTATTGCGGCGTAACAGTTAGTAGTACTGCAATCTGTGACTTTTCCCCGCTCACGCCAGGTCTAAAAAAGTCAGTGTGGTGTGGGAGGGGAAGGAGACAGGCTAAAAGAACATTTATCATTTTCTACACCTGTTTTAGGCATAGAAAATGGTCTAAATGTAAGACAGCTGGGAAGCTAGCTTACATTTAGACTGGCAATGGATGTGCCAAAATTATGTAGAGGCCAGCGCCAAATATAGGGGTTATTAAGTCCTGCATCTAAAACGCTGGTCTTAACAAATGAACCCCTATGTATCATTGCAGGCAGAAGACTTGACATTGAGCTGCAACTAACAAGGGACGAATAGAAGTGTAGATGAAACTGGAGTGTTGTACTTAGGGCTCATGCACAAAGTGGTTTTTGCCACATTGCAGATCGGATGTGGACCCATACACTTCAACAGCAGTGTGCTGTCCGCATCCGTATGTCTGTTCCACCGCCCCACAAAAAAAAGTCCTATTCTTGTCCGTTTTCTGAAGGAGAAAAAAAAATGGTGGCAGACCGCAAAAACAGAAATGGCCGTGTGCATGAGCTCTTATCTAACAGGGAGCTATTAATGAGCAGAATGTCCACACTCCCAAATTTGCTTATTTCGTACCTTTCCTTCTGTTTCTTTTTTAGTGGAAGAGATTTCTTTAACGAGTTTCGGAATTTCTCTGTAAAATAAATACACAGAATATTAGAATTCTGTCCGTCTCAGCAGAGAGCTCATCTCAGGACAGGCCCCAACCCAACCCCCCCCCCCCCCCCCAGACCTCATTCCACCTGGTGGTCAGACCTATGGGATCAGCAGTGCTGTAGGCCCCAACACCTCCCCCCCCCCCGACCTCATTCCATCTGGTGGTCAGACCTCTGGGATCAGCAGTGCTGGCTGTCCTACAGTTTTTGTAGCTCACATACAAGAGCATGGAAGTTACCAAAACAACGTAGCACACTGAGTTACCCTGTTTCCATAACTTTCAAGATGCTCGCTGTCCTACGCCATTTCCAAAATTCGCATACACATGTGTGGGAGCAATGGAAACAGTGTACACAGCCCTCTCGGCTAAAATGTGCGACAGGGTTGAATGGGACCCATTTTAGAGACAGGTGAAGGTCCCAGAGGATGTGCTCTACATGTCACAAACAGGGATACCACTTTACAGGGACACTTCCATTTAAACAAAAAAAAAAAATGTATCTCATATTAATAACTTCCAGTCCTGGTTCTTTAATTTGCTCTTTGTTTGGACTTTTAGCACAGCAAACAACCTCCTCTGACCACAGAGAACCGCCTGTTGTGACTCAATTAGAGCTTCACGTATTATATTAATCAATGCAATGTTCCCCTTTGGGTATCATTATCTAGGCCCATCAAGAGATCAATACAGCGGTCAAGTTGCTATCCCTCACAGCAGCAGTAAACTGAAAATGGATTATCTATCTATAAAGCAGTTTTATTTCTGTGTCGAGTGTTACAGAAGGACTGTTCTCACTGGCAGAGTACTGTTTAAGGGCTCATGCACATCCACAAATTGCTGATCCACAAAACATAGATACTGGCCATGTGCATTCCACATTTTGGTTCTATATGTGGGCCTCAAAAAAAACATAACAGACACAGAAAAAATATATGTTTATGTGCAAGAGCCAATAATTATTAAAAAAAACACGTTTTCTATGAATATTGTGCTACAAAAATACCCCTTTATGACAGAAGTGTCCCTTTAAGCATTTGTAAAATTAATTTTTTGGTTTCAGCCAGATATATAATTTTTGTCGGCTAGATTAGTGCATCACTGCTCTTGTTGTGAAAACTGACTAAAACCCAAAAGTAAACCTGTCAGGTTGGTCTGTCAGGACATGTCAACATCTGTTGAAAACAAACCTGGCATAGCTTTCATGGCTCCAATGTGAACAGAGCCTTACAGTGCTTTAAAGGGGTTAACTGTTTGTAATTGACGACCTATCCCCTGGATAGTTCACCAGCATCTGATCAGTGGCGGGTCTGACACCAGGGAAAACTGACAATCAGTTTGAGAAGGCCCCAGCGCTAATGTGAGCATCGCAGCCTTCTCTCTGCTCACCTTAGGTCAGTGGCATCATGACCATCAGTCATGTGGCCTAGAAGCAGCACAGCCCCATTCACTTGACTGATGGTTGTGATGTCACTGAACTAGGCGAAGCAGCGAGAAGGCTGTGAGGCTCACAGTAGAGCTAGGGCCTTCTCAAACTGATCAGCACTTTTCCTGTCAGACCCCCACCAATCAGATGCTGATGACCTCTCATCCTCAAACAGTCGGATAACCCCTTTAGGGAAGCCATTTCTTAAGCCATCAGCTGGGGGACCTTAGCTTTTCTTTTTCACCAATAAGAATGGAAAACAGAGATTGCAGATTATAGTCTGAAATTATTGTTTAGTGTAAATGTGAAAAGTCGCTTGCAAAATTACATACCGGTATAACTAATTAAAAAATAAATGAAATTTAATTTTACTTTATAATAAAGCAATTTGTAAAAATGATGAAAGAAAAGAGATTTTCCTTTAAGGCTGAAAATGAATGGCGCCTACACGGGATTTCAGTGTGGACAGCAGTGACATCAGAAGCGCTGGTGCCGTCAATCAGGGCACAATGGGAGGTGTTAGGCGAGGCTTGTAAGCGGGACTCTGAGTATTTGCCAGGAATGGGACTACCCTGGTACCTCCTAATTTTAATAACGGATAGAAGTTGATTTTCTCTGGAATGAAGATGCTGGGAACGCCAAGAAACGTACATATTGCTAAGTGCCCTACCAAGCGCTGGGAGCCATTTGTCATCTGGTAGACTCTTAAATCTTTATGTGGGCAGACAGGTTATAACATCATACATACTCTAAGACATCAGCAATGTGTCTGTGACGGATTTTCGCCCATACTTCATCTGACTCATCTAAGCGACCTTCCTTGTCCTTAGATGTAGCACCATCTGATTTATACCTAGCAGAACACAGAATGTAAATCATTAGTCTTTTCTAACCAAACATTCGGGAATCACAAGTGGCTGAAGACAGTATTGTCCACTAATGACACTAGACATGGTATTGTATTCCTAATGTTATGCACTAGAATGAAAATACGGCCATGCATGGCATCTGCTGTGGATTTACAACCATTACAAAAACTGTCCAAAATGATGTTTTGTTTTTAAACAGTTTTTGTATAACAAAGGTTGAAAAACCCGGTAAAACATTAACAATACATATATTACATTAACATGCTGTGGACTGAAAAAGGCAGAGAATGTCAGTCTACGCTGCAGGATATTTCCTGCCTGTGGAGGACATTTCTGAAATCACAGGCGGCGTTTGATAGGAAACACAGAAGAGCGCACCATAGGGTAATAAAGTACAGGTAACAGTAAAAAAATGACTCCAAATGGAGGCTCGCCTTGTTAGATTGTGCTGAAATTAGGCACAACACTAAAGTAGGCTTGTCAGGGGATAAACTCTAACCCCAAAGAGTGGTTGGTGTGCAGCCAAGGATGCCGGTTCTTCTTGTAGGGGAAGCCTGAAGTCCCCAAGAAGGTACATGGATGAGCAGAAATTCATCCCACGGCGCAAAGACCAAAAGCCAATTGTTCCGTATTGGTTACAAAGAATCTTCAATATTTATTGGTTAACAGGTAAAAAGACGCGTTTCGGGGAGTAACTCCCCTTCTTCAGGTAAAAACTGCTTGTAAGAACTACTGGCTGGTCTTTGCGCCGTGGGATGAACTTCTGCTGATCCATTTCTGAAATCACATCCACTTTGCTGGTGCTGTAAATACTACCGATTAACCACACACAATTCCACTGTGGGGAGTCAGCAGAAGTTCTGCCATGTGTGGCCATTCAGTTATAGTCAGTTATAGTTATTTCACTGGCATCGATATCGGACCTTCCAGTTACAGACACTTGGTACTACTGTTAGCGCTGTAGAACTGAACTTTGCATCAGTCTAACTGACAGGAAACTGCATTTTCCCCCAATTTCCTAGTTGTTTAGTTTTTTCTTTTTTATTCTTCTTATAATTTAACAAATGTAACATTTATTTTAAGCAGCTGAATTTAGGAATGTGTTTTATATACTTTTGTGTTTTAAAGACCATATCAATGGGAGTGCAATAAAAAAAATCTGCAGCAAATTTACTGAAAAAATTGTTATTTTGAAAAAGAAAAAAAACAAAAAACACAGAAATGCAACAAAAGAAGAACCAAATAACTAAACAGAAAATGCTGTCTCAGTCAAGGCTTTTTAGGGTATGTTCAAACGACAGTGGAAAACAGCTGACAAAAACTGTCAGTTTTTCATGGTCATTTTGCATTCATGAGTGCATATATTTTCTGCCCATCTATTCGTTTTTAACATCCGTTTTTCCCTAACCCCTGCAGTGCCCTTATTAGTATATATTATGAGTAGGCTTGAGCGAATAGCGCTTCATATAATAGATCCGAACTCAATTCATTTAAAAACTCCGTGGTCAATGCTGTTTCCGTACAGCTTTAAAATGTATTGGCTCCGTGGAGTCATGCGAGACTTCGGTGAATTACTATTGCATTCATATCTGCGTATTTACAAACATTTTACCAGCCAGTACCAAAGCCGCTTCAGATTCCTATTCAAAAATGTTTTTAAATACACAGGTATTAATACAGTAGTAATTCACCAAAATCTCACGAGACAAAGTTTGGCTTTACGGAGCCAATACATTTTGATGCTGTACGGAAACAGCATTAACCACAAAGTTTTTGAGCGAATCGACTTCGGATCTATGATCCGCAGCTCGATTAGCTCAAGCATAATTATGAGCCCCAACAGTGACAGCAGTATATATTAATGCCCCCCTCGCACAGAACAATTATGCCCCTTTCACACGAGCGGGAGACTCGCATGTCTCCCGCAACGCATCTACAGGGCTGGACTCAGCACGGACAGGGATCGCAGAGCATTATATGCGATCCCAGTCAGTGCCGGAGTCCAGCCCTGTAGATGCGTTGCGGGAGACATGTGAGTCTCCCGCTCGTGTGAAAGGGGCATTATAGTTTGTTCTGCGTGAGTCAGATTTATACCTGATCATTTTAGCAATTGGTCATATGAATCCTTTCAGATGGGAGCAGCGTGTTCTTTTGAGCCTACATTAATTACTGCGTAACGGGCATCATAGTTAAAGAAACACTCAGCCTTCACATGGTGTATATATGTCATAAGTACATACACCATAGCTACATTCACTAAAACTCATGTTCTCAAAATTCTTGAAATGTAATCCCAGTGCACATCCCATCTCTTCAGTCAGTAAGGATCACTACTATACTTCAAGAATGCAAAATCTGAAAATAATACTAGAGACAATGATTTATAGGCTCAGAAGTTAAAGGCTCGAGGTTAGTATTTGGTGGCATTGCTGTTAAACTGTCTAGCCTGGGTCACAGTTCTTCTCGCAACAGTTGCTAGAATTTGGGCCCATTCTTCAGTAATATTCTGACATTTCACATTCTTGAAGTACAGCAGAGATCTTAAGGGACCTAAGAGAGGGAATGTCTATTGGGATCAAAGGTCAGCGATTGTGAGAAACAAACTGTTAAAGCAGTCGTCTCACTTCAGCAAATGGCATTTATCACGTAGAGAAGGTTAATACAAGGCTCTTACTAATGTACGGTGATTGTCCATATTGCTTCCTTTGCTGGCTTCATTCATTTTTCCATCACATTATACACTGCTCATTTAGATGGTTATGACCACGCTGCAATCCATCAGCGGTGGTCGTGCTTGAACAGTATAGGAAAAAGCACTAGTTTATATGGGGTACCACGGTCCCGATCACCAGAGATGCCGGCACTTTTTACCATTCACATAGCTGTATGAGGGCTTGTTTTTTGTGGGACAAGCTGTACTTTTTAATAGCACCATTTAATTTGCCATAAAACTTTTTTTCTTGAGGGCTGAAACTGGAAAGACAATTCCACCCATTGTATTTTATTTTTACGGTGTTCTCTGTTCATGATGACCTTATTAAAGAGGTAAGTACAATTACAGCAATGCCAAATTGATGTAGTTTTTATTGTTTCTCTACTTTAAAAAAAAAAAAAAAATCATTCTTCGCACTGGCAGCCATACTTTTTTGTAATTTAAGTTTCTGTCTACAGAGTTGTGTGAGGGCTTGTTTTTTTTGTTTTTTGCCTGGCAAGCTGTGGTTGATCCCTTATTTTCAATGAGTTAATAAAAAAACTGCAAATTACACATTTTATGTCCGTCCGTTTTCCAGTATGGTATTCACCACACATGGTATGACCAATTGATAGGAGCCCCTCTCTCTGTTTAACAGCCTTATCGCTATTGACTGCAGCATCCGAGGGTTAAAGCGACTGGCGTATTCTACAATAATGGTCACTGCGGCTGGGTGCCAGCTATATTACACAGTTAACACCCACTGCATATGAATCTGGCTCAGCTCATGGGCCCGCTCAGTACGTTACCTGCACAGTTAATCAGTGTGGCTAAAGCATACATAAACTTATTACTTCAATTGTGCGTTCATTTGCACATGAAGAATGTAAATGTGAGGAAGTATTACGTCATTATGGAGTGGTGCTCGAACCACATAAGCCCGCATCCTGGTGCTCAAATACTTAATTTGCATATTTTTAAAACTTCATTTTTCTCCACCAGCAGACCACTGACTGCAGAAAGAAAAGTATCATTTTGTCAGCTATATGCCTGGTAGGGTGGCGATGATCCGGGTGACACAGCCTCTTTAAGGCAGAAGTGCACCACCAGCAATCTGGGGGGCCTGTATGCAGCCCACAATGCCATTGTGTGCAAATGTGGAGAGAAGAGGACTAGCACATGGTACGTGAGCAGGAATAGCTAAAACTTAATGGTTAGCTGTGTGGCCACGTCTAGGACCTACATATAATGGCAGAATGGAGGTCTTCTGATCCCTTTTTGTCACTCCAGAAAGAATGACATGAAGCAGAGAAGCGGCCATGTGTACATTCGGCTTTCTCTGTGGTTTATGGGAGTCGTGAAACACTCATCTGTTTCAGAAATTCATGTAAAGTACAAGGGTGAAAGACTTTCTGGAGAGCAAACTGGGGACGAGGACAAGTAAGTTTTTTTCTGATCTTCTAAAAAAAATTGAGGGTCTGATCTGAGGTCTGATGAAAAAACCTTTAAAACCTTAGGTGTATGTCTATGGTGTAGGAAATATGGTAGTTGAAAAACAAATCTGCATCTCTTGTTTTGTAGTGTAAGAATAAATTTGCCTGAATCATTTACAGAAAATACATGTAGCTAACAGGACTACCTAAAGGTCTAACACGTCACTACTGCTCACACACAGGCTTCAATCATATGCTCACTGAAATCCAGCTATTTCTCCCTTGATACATTTACCTCCTTTGATTGATGAACCCTTCTGTTTGTGTCCCAGGAGAACAGCCCCATCTGGTAAGCCTGGAGACCAACAACACAAACCACTGTCCCCCCAGCTGAAAATTGAGGTATCGGTGAAAACTAACACCTCTGCTCTATGTCATGGGCATGATTGTCTTCAATTTCCATTTGCAGGTTTAGGGTTCCTTGAACAGGCGGATGGTAGTGAAGCACTTACTTGTAAATATCATCCTCAATAGGCAGAACATCATATATCATGGCTTGGAAAGTCAGTTCATGCAGCACTGTAGACACCGGATCAAATCCCCGGTCAAGTATAAGTAACTGAGACTGAGATTTCTCCTGCGTGAGGAAAAAAGGGATAATGTGGACAATACTCTACCAGGTGGTTTTAGCTTGAAAACAAACGAATGAAAGCAATTTTTTGTTGGCCTTGTGTGCAGGACTTCCAAAGGGCTGTAGCCATGTACTTTTAACATTATGTCATTGGTGACATGTAAATCATACATAAACTGCAAGTGAACTTCTAGAGATGTAATAGAAGCACTATACTAATTTACAGAAAATCCCGGCTAATCTTGGTTTTAATAGTTTTTGTTCCATGCCATGGACTCTGATTTCTAGATACATTGGGGCACGTTTACTAATGTTTTTCTAAAATATAGGTGAACCAGGTAGTCATGAGATGTGTCAAATGTATCACAGAGGAGCACGCTAACTGGCATATCCTGCATCGTTACACACTTTCTTTTACTTACACCAGCTCAAGACTGCTCCATATATTGCGCCAAAAAAACTGCCACAGGCCAATAATAACTCTGTCATAGTTTACAAATCCACCCCAGCCAGCTTTTCTAGGCATTTTACAAAAGTGTCCAGTGAGATACAAATGTCTAACGCAGTAAAGCAAGCCTCCAGGAGAAGGAAAGAAATTCCCATTAACTGGAGAAGGAACAGAACACTTACATGGTGGCCTCATTTTCATCTTTTTAGGGCTCTTTCAGACGGCCGTATGCTGTCCGCAAAAATGCGGATCTGTTTTTTTGCGGACAATTCAGCATGTCCGCCAAAAAACGGATAGCATTCCTTTTTTTTGCTGACCGATAGACTTCAATAGGCCCATGTCCTGATTTTCACTGACAAGTATAGGACGTTTCATTTTTTTTGCTGAGCCTTGCAACGGAAGAAAGGGGCTCCATAGAAGTGAATGGGACAACATTTAATCCGCAAAAAAACGGACCCGTATTTTTGCGGACAGCATACAGCCGTCTGAAAGAGCCCTTAGCTGCAGATCTACCAATTTCCAGGCCCCTATTTGGTAATTGAAATGGGGCTTTGCTTCTTAGACTACCTTGGGCACACTGTACATTTGGTAGCCCAAGACACTTCCTGCCGCCCTTGGATTGGCCAGCACTGCTCACATGAACAGTGCAGGCCAATCCAAGAGCTGGGCTGCACTAGCTGGAAGTGTCTTGGGCTACCCATACACAATATGAGAAATGCTGCGGACATTTTGGATGCTCGAGAATTAGCAGATCTGCAAGTAAAAAAAAATGAAAAGAACCATGTGAGGGTGGGTTCACATCACTTTTTTTCCCATCCATTTAACGTATACAAAAACGTGTACGTTAAACAGATGACTCAGACTGATGCCATACAGTGGCATCCGTTCACCATAGAGTTCCATTGTAAAAAAAAAACAAAAAAAAAACATTTTTTACAGGACTGTGCAGGATACAAGAATGTGGTGTGCTGCATTTTTGTATCCATTTTTTTTTACGTATATGTCAAATCGAGGCATAAAATGTGATGTGAACCCAGCCTAAGTGTTCTGTTCCTCCCTCAGTTAATGCACATTTTATTTCTTAAACTGGAGAGTCACTTTAATAAATTATGTACACGGCACTTTGTGTGGTGTCTGAGGGGACACTGTCTGACTCTGGTAGACTCTTTGAATCTCAGTCATGCACTGCTCTTCAGGCCCTCACATAACACAGGGTATACGTTCTGCCTCTGTTCCTTTATTGGTATATTACACAGACATGTTCGTTACAAAGCAACTTTTCACTTGTATGATCACCTGCAATCAATTTTGTAATAAAATATCAGAAATGACAGTGCTATGCCCTATAAACCATGACATTAAATGTTACTCATATTACCTTACACTGGTTCCGTTCATCTGTCTGGTAATACTGGACAAGTTTTTCTTCCACCAAGTTGGCCAAATCTTCAGCATTATCCAGGGGGTCTCTACACAGATATATCATCGGGATGAGCCAATGACTTTATAATGTTAATACTACAGGACAAGGCATGCTCAGAATTCATATTGTCAAAGTATCTGTACGGAGAAGGATCTCTGGACGTTACCTCTTGTAGCGGACCCCAGGGTTCTCGTCTAGAGTCGCACAGAGCGTTACTATCTGCTGGGCAATGGACTTCATGGCAGACACTTTATCTACTGATTTATCTGGACTATACAGCAGGTAAAAAGCTTCAGGGACATTCAACAGAAACACCTACAGAGAACAAGAGACCTCATCTAAGCACTATGTACACTGTATGGAAACAAAGCAGAGGAAGCACCAGAATTACCTGAGACTCTTTAGGGAAAAAGGAAATATTAATCTCCTTGCATCTTTTTATTGTTTTGGGCTGGCAAGATTTTAGCTTCCCAAAAAGGCTGTCTGGACAAGCTGAAAAACAGAGATTGTGAATACAAGCTTATAGAATGGAAGTCACATTAAAAACTCTACAAACCCAAAAATAACCAATAAAATGAGTCCATCCTGGTCACACGATGGACACGGGTGCTCAGCTTGTCAGAAGGTAGTGCTCTGTATTGCTCAGTGTTGCTCAGGAATTCCATGGCAGATGGTGGGTTTAAAACCCCATCCACATCCAGCAGAAAATTACTGAGCGGACATAAGAGCATTCAGAAGATTTTCAAATACCGCAGCACGCTCATTCTTCTGTGTAATTCTCACGCATTTTCACCCTTTTAATGTTTATGAAATCCAGGGAGTATATGCTGCAGATTCTACAGGAATCCCAGCTGATTTGTGACAAAATCCAGAGAGGAAAAACAGCAAGTCTGGACACAGCCTAAGGGGCCATTCAGACGGCCGTAGTATTGTGGGTCCGCAAAAATGTGGATCCGCAATACCACGGATGCCGCCCGGCGTGTGTTGCGGACAAGAATAGAATGTGTTCTATAATTTCTTACGGAGCCACGGCTCAGCAAGATCGCGTGCCAGCCATAGAAGTGAACGGGCCCGCACCTATTCCGCAATTTTGCAGAATAGGTGCGGACCCATTCACATGGTTGTGTGAACGGACCCTAAGTGATTACTCAGGTTTACAAAAATTACATGGGTGGTTTCTGCACCAAAAACCACAATAAAATATGTAATGAAAGAACTGTGAAAATCCCAGATCTAATGCGGACAAAAAATGTGTTTGTGTGCATGAGCCCTAACTGTGATCAGATAAGCAAGCAAGAAAGGTGTCTATTCAATGCCTGCAAGCATTTTTGAAACTGCAAAACTAACTGTATTACAGAAAGAAAACGATTATTATGCTTACCAGTAATTTAATTTTCCAGAGTCCATGACAGCACCTGAGAGAGGGATCTTCCTCCACAGCTGTACAGAAAGCCTTAAAGCAGAGAAGCCCAACCTGCGGCCCTCTAGTTGTTGCAAAACTAAAACTCCCAGCAGGCCTGGACAGCCTACAGCTATTAGGGCATGCTGGGAGTTGTAGTTTTGCAACAGCTGGAGGGCCGCAGGTTGAGAATCCCTGCCTTAAAGTAATTAAAATGGGATCACATACTTCCTCCTTAAAGGGCATCTATCAGCAGATTTATACTTATGACACTGGCTGACCTGTTACATGAAGACATCTGTGTTGGTCCCATATTCATATGTTCCCGCATTGATGAGAAAAACGATGTTTTTATATATGCAAATAAGCTTCTAGAGCAATGTTGCTATTACTTACAGACATATCTGCCAAAGGAAATCATCCAAGTAGGCATAACTGTGGAGACCAAACCTCCAAGTAGGCATAGTTGCAGGAACAAGACATCCAATCAGGCACAGCTGCAGACGCTAATTCATCCAATCAGGCACAGCTGCAGACGCTAATTCATCCAATCAGGCACAGCTGCAGACGCTAAATCATCCAATCAGGCACAGCTGCAGACGCTAAATCATCCAATCAGGCACAGCTGCAGACGCTAAATCATCCAATCAGGCACAGCTGCAGACGCTAAATCATCCAATCAGGCACAGCTGCAGACGCTAAATCATCCAATCAGGCACAGCTGCAGACGCTAAATCATCCAATCAGGCACAGCTGCAGACGCTAAATCATCCAATCAGGCACAGCTGCAGGCGCTAAATCATCCAATCAGGCACAGCTGCAGGCGCTAAATCATCCAATCAGGCACAGCTGCAGGCGCTAAATCATCCAATCAGGCACAGCTGCAGACGCTAAATCATCCAATCAGGCACAGCTGCAGACGCTAAATCATCCAATCAGGCACAGCTGCCAATCAGGCACAGCTCCAAGCTCAAATCATCCAATCAGGCACAGCTGCACAGCTGCAGACGCTCCAATCATCCATCAGGCACATGCAGACGCAGGCACAGCTGCAGACGCCAATCAGGCACAGCTGCAGACGCTAAATCATCCAATCAGGCACAGCTGCAGACGCTAAAATCATCCAATCATCAGGCATCAGGCACAGCTGCAGACGCTAAATCATCCAATCAGGCACAGCTGCAGGACGCTAAATCATCCAATGCTGCACGCTAAATCATCCAATCAGGCACAGCTGCAGACGCTAAATCATCCAATCAGGCACAGCTGCAGACGCTAAATCATCCAATCAGGCACAGCTGCAGACGCTAAATCATCCAATCAGGCACAGCTGCAGACGCTAAATCATCCAATCAGGCACAGCTGCAGACGCTAAATCATCCAATCAGGCACAGCTGCAGACGCTAAATCATCCAATCAGGCACAGCTGCAGACGCTAAATCATCCAATCAGGCACAGCTGCAGAAGCAAATTATTCAGGGGAAAATTTATCAGAACTGGTGTAATGGAAAACTGGCTTAGTTTCCCATAGCAACCAAACAGATTCTACCTTTCATTTTTCAGAGCTCCCATGGATGCTATGTGCAACTAAGCCAGTTTTCCTTTAAACCAGTTTGATAACAGTCCCCCACAGAGTCCACAAACTAAAGTACAGTAAACCGAAGGCCTCATTCACACAGTCAGTACTCCACCAGCGACCATAAAACTAGGTGCAGGCCTCCACATGCGGCAGATTTTGTGGCAGAAAATTCTGGGACTGAAAATCAGTTTCACTCACCTTAATGTGGCTTGCAGAAATCCATGTGTTTGCTGCCCCTACTCAAATGATTGCTATTGATTTTCAGTGGTAGAATTTTCTGCCACCAATCTGCCTTGTGTGAAGGCGCCCTAAGGGTCCCATTTAGACGTTTAAGTGTTTTGCGGTCTGCAAAAAAAACAAACAAAAAAAACCGGAAATGACTCCGTGTGCATCCTGTTTCCAAATGTCCATTTCACAAAAAATAGAATGCGTCCTATTATTGTCCACATTACGGACAAGGATAGGACTGTTCTATTAGGGGCCAGCTATTCCATTACACAAAATACGGAATGGACATGGCAGGTATCCGGGTTTTGCAGATCCGCAATTTACGGACTGCAAAACATGCAATGTGTGCGTGACAAAGCCCCAGAGACGGACTGGAATATTCTCTGTAGATGAATGTTCTTTCAAACATTAAAGTGTTCCTTGTGTCATGGCCCCATAAGCCCCAGGCTCCTCTGTCCACAGAACCACTGAAGGAGGACATGAGCGGCACATATTTGAGGCTTCTTGTCCAGCTGTGGGGGCAGATCCCCTTCTCTCTGGTGCTGTCATGGGTGAAGGGAGAAAAGCTTTATTTGCTGAAATGATTCTCATGTGAATTATGTAACATGCAGGGAGAACCTATTCTCAAATGTCGACAGCTAACTGCGTCCTGTTATACTTACCATCGCTGAAGTAGATGTAGGCAGCTTTATACTTGCATGAAGATTTGGATTTGAAGTCCTTCACAACACAGTCTACAGACTGAAATAAAACAAATAGTGGCAGTTTTATTGGTGGCAGAAGGGATCCGAGCGAGATATTACAGTTGGTATCTATTTCACTAAAAAATTTTTAGCAGTTGATAAAATAAAAAAGGCGAATATTTACTATTGAAAATGCACCAGTTTTTTGACATTTTGCACCAAAAAAGTGGCATGCACGCTTTGCATAATATTTACTAAATGTTTTACACTGTTTTCTAAGGATCATGGCTTAGATAGAACTAGAAAGGGGTGTGCACTTCCATGTGCAGAAAAAAAGCAACTAAATTTTGGCGCCTTTTTGGAGTAAAACGACACCAACTTACAGGTGGTGTAAACATATGTGATCAACTTCGTTACATATTTCAACAGGTTTACGCAAAAAATTAAAACTGCGCTCTTGTAGCAACTACTGAAAAAGGTAAGACATTAACACGTCTTCCTGTATTTTGGAAGAAAAGAAGCCTCGTTCTTATACACTTGAATAGGAAGGAGAATGGGTCATCAATAAAAATAACTTGGACAACCCCTCTAATAATGCACCATGGTAATGTTAAAGATATCCACTAACTCCACAAAGGTTGCCGCCTTTTCCCTGAAAAAACAAAAATTAGAAATGGGGGCGTTGCCATTACTCCTAGAGGCTCAGCTCTCACTGCACCTGGATTGACAGGGCCCGGGCAGTGTAAACCCAATCACAACTGACTCATAGGTATAAATCTGCTGACGGATGCCCTTTAAATCTCAGTGAAGTAAGTTTGAGGTAAGTTTGCCATATCATCTATTACTTCTGGTCCTTCACTGCACTCTTATTTTAAATCTTAAATATTGGAAATCCACAGCATCAATTGAAATATTGGAAATTAAATATCCACACCACAGGCCAATTTCTAGTGCCTTGTGTTAACCTCCTGTGGAATATACACGGTCAAGTCACATTATTATGACCACCATCTAATATCCAGATAACCACTGTGTGTAGCATGGACAGCAGCTAGACAGGAGTGACTCAATAAGGTCCTGGGGGGGTTGTCACACGTATCTGGAGCCATGCTGACTGCAGTGCATCCCACAGCTGCTGGAGATCCATAGAGTGATCACGATGGTCGAAGTGGTCCCAAAGATGCTCAATCAGGTTCAAGTCTGGGGAATTAGGAGGCCAGGGTAGTACCTGAAGTCTTGGTCATGCTCTTCCAACCAATGTCGGACATTTCTAGCCGTCTGAAATGTCGCATTGTCTTGCTGGAAGATCCCATCCGCCCCTGGGGAAAACAGGCACCATTTATGGTTGGAATCATGCCCAAATAAGTTGAGAGTGCACATAGATAGGTGAATCCAGAGAAATCCACAAAAGCATTCCCCAGACCATAAAGCTGCCATCAGCTTGTGTTCCTTCAGCGATGGTTGCAGAGGGTTTGTTCTCAGACGTTTCTCGCCTGACATGCCAACGCCCATCCGTTCAATGAAGCAGAAAACATGACTCATTGGAGAAGGCAATCCTGATACTGCCGTGAACAGTGACACCTTTTCTGTCAATGCAACTTCATTAGCAGAGGTGTAGTGACCATTTGTCTGCTTTGGGGCCCCATGGGGTTCACTGAACTGATGTTTTTCACACATGTCTGGTAGTCCCTGGTTCATCATGGCGGTGTGCTGCTCCACTGTAGTGTGTCAGTCTAGCCTTGCTCACCTTCGTAGCAAAAGTTCACCTCTCACATCATTGGCATGTGGTGCGCCTCAGTTTCCAAGCCGCTCATTTACAATGGCTACAATGGATTTGACTACTCACAATATACTTTCACCACAGCAGCACAAGAACAGTTCATAAACTGCGCAGTTTCAGAAATACCACCACCCATGGCCCAAAAGCCAATAATCACCCCTTTTACCCATGAGAGCAGCGATATGTATACGGACAGCCTATCACACACCTTATATACCCACCCAGCCAGCTCACCACCCATGAGCTACACAACGTCAAAAGTAGAAGTGGTCATAATAAGGTGACTCCACTGTGAAGATCCTCGAAGCTCCACCATTTTAACCATGAAAGTCACTTGAGATTTTAGTAATTCTCCTCAAATATTTTCGACTTGAGTGAACACAAACCTTTTCATTTGGTGATATGAAGTATATAGCTTTTAAGTCTCCAACCGGTTGTCTTTCCTTATAGATGTCTTCGACAACTACATAGAAAAGAAAATAATGAAAGACCTTGCTGTTATTCTTACATGACTAATGCTACTATGGAGGAACTGCAGATGCTGGCCATCTAAGGAAAGCATTTTCTATCAAGGTGCCATCACTGTCTACGGTTAGAAATGCCCTTTTAAGACTTTGGCACCATTTCTTATGAGTGCCAGCCAGAACATATGAACTTTGGATTAAGGGCAGATGGTTTTACGGTCTACTACTGAGGGACTGAATGAGCTATCTAAGATTATTTATTACGCCACAATATCTATGATAATAAAGAATTTCTCATATACATACATAGGTATCTAGTATGCCTGATTTTACCTGTAATCCCCTCCTGGAGCAAATCTGTCATTTTGCAACATGATGTAAGCAGCTTGGTTGTAAATTGGTCTAGAAGGAGGATCTGAACATAAAACACAAAATACAACAATGTAATAGTCTCATTACTTTGTTTTTGATGACCTAAGTGCAGGCTAAGCCATCAATATCTGACTGGTGGGGTCCGACACCCCACACCCCCAATGTAGCTCCAGGAGAGCGCTGATTACTGCAGCACTGATCCCATTCACATCAATGAACATTCTCTCACTGGGTGATCGCAGCTTTCATGTGGCAGCGCCCATAAAAAACAGGGATATTCAGTTACTACTTTGCTTACAATATAACTTATATACTAGAACCTGCCAGCAGTTCATTATGATTTCATGACTGCCATCATTTGGATTTCTGTCACAATATTTCTTTATACAACCTTACAGTGGCATACAAAAGTTGGGCCCCAAGCAAAAGTTTGGGCACTCTGGATGGTTAGTACCTAGTAGCACCCCCTGGCAAGAGCCAGCTAAGAGTCTCATTTCTTGTCTTAAGGATTTTCATCCATTTTTCCTTGCAAAAGTCTGCCAGTTCTGCAAATGTGTAAGCTGAAGGTTTTACCACGGCCTCACAGTCCCCTTTCTGAACATCACTGAAGATCTGTGGATAGACCTCAAAAGAGCAGTGCATGCAAGACGGCCCAGGAATCTCACAGAATTGGAAGAGTTTTAGAAGAAAGAATGGATGAAATGAAAGATTCTTGGCTGGCTACAAAAAGCGTTTAAAAGCTGTGATACTTGCCAAAGGTGGAGCTACCAGGTACTAACCATGCAGAGTGCCCAAACATTTGCTTTGGACCCCTTTCCTTTTTTGTTATTTTGAAAATGTTAAGGATGAAAAAAAAAATAAAATGTTTTTGCTTCAAATCCAAGGGAATGTGTCATCTTAATATTGTGCCTTTTGGAGATCATTTCATGTTAAACCTGCTTAAAGGGGTTGTGTCACTTCAGTAAGTGGCATTTATCATGTCGAGAATGTTAAAGGGTTTCTGTCATCAGATTTAACCCTCTTAAACCTGCTGACATTAGCGATGTGCTAATGTCAGCAGACCCTAACTCTGGTATTATGTTTATTGGGGGCCCCCTTACTGTGATAATCTTACTTTTATAATATGTAAATGAGCCTCTAGGAGCAGGGGGGGCGTTGCCCCTGCTCCTAGAGGCTCCGTTCTCATACCTCCTTCCACGCCCCGCCGTCCTTGATTGACAGGGCCAGCGCACGTCTTCTCCGGCCAGCCCTGTGTGGCAGGGAAATCTCGCGCATGCGCAGTGCAGCACACAGGGCTGGCCGGAGAAGACGTGCGCTGGCCCTGTCAATCAAGGATGGCGGGCGTGGAAGGAGGTATGAGAACGGAGCCTCTAGGAGAAGGCAACGCCTTCTTTATCACAGTAAGGAGACCCCCCAATAAACATAATAATACCAGAGTTAGGGTCTGCTGACATTAGCATATCGCTAATGTCAGCAGGTTTAAGAGGGTTAAATCTGGTGACAGAAACCCTTTAATACAAGGAATTTACTAATGTACTTTTATTATCCATATTGCTTCCTTTGCTGGCTCAATCCATTTTTCCATCACATTACACACTGCTCGTTTCCATGGTTACAGACCACCCTGCAATCCAGCAGTGGTAGCCATGCTTGCACACTATAGGAAAAAGCACTAGCCTATGTGCGCTCCCATGGTCCCGGCCACCAGAGAGGCTGGCGCTTTTTCCTATAGTGTGCAAGCACGACCACCACTGCTGGATTGCAGGGTGGTCTGTAAAGAGCAGTGTATGATGTGATGGAAAAATGAATTCAGCCAGCAAAGGAAGCAATATGGACCATCCCAATACATTAGTAAGTGGCTTATAATAACTTTCTCCATATGATAAATGCCACTTACTGAAGTGAGACAAGCGCTTTAACTGTTCACACTAACAGTAATTGTGACCAGGGGTGCCCAAACTTTTGCATAGCACTGCACATAAAAATATTACCTACATAGATAATGCAGAAATTGGGTGCTCCCACCCAACACTGACAGAAGGCATTGGATATATTCAAACAATTTGGTAACACTCCATCTGTTATCACCGCAACCATATTGCTTGTGCCAGTGCAGAATTGGGTGCAGGCCTCAGCGCCCACACCCACAATCCTTCACAGACAAGAATCAATGGAAGATCTCGTGTATAAAGGCAGAAACTGAGAAAAATGAACTCACCTTCCACTCCCCTTCCTTTCTACAGTCATCCAGGACTTCTGTTTTGACCTCTAAATACATGATAAAACACATGTAAGGGTGGGTTCACACTATTTTAGTGTTTTTCGTTTTTTTTTTTTTTGCACAAGCAGTTTTTGTTTGAACAACGTCAACTACAGATGTTAGATGAAAGTCTAAGGGAAATATGAAATGCAGGACATACAAACATATTTTTGCTGCTGCCTTCTTTTTTCCATTTGGTGGCTTTTTTTTTTTAAACACCATGGAGTTTTTTCTCAGTGTTTTTTCATCTCTTTCTCTACAGGGAAAAAAATCTGAAAGAAATGCTATCCACACAATAAGGGCTCACGCACATGAACGTATTTTCTTTCCGTGTCAGTTTTTTTTTTTTTTTGTGGACTGTATGCAGAACCATTCATTTCAATGGGTCCGCAAAAAAAAAAAAAAAAAAGGAAGATACTCCGTGTGCATTTCGTTTCCGTATGTCCGTATTTCCGTTCCGCAAAAAAATAGAACATGTCCTATTATTGTCGGCATTACGGACAAGGATAGGACTGTTCTATTAGGGGCCAGCTGTTCTGTTCCGCAAAATACAGAATTTACACGGAAGTCATCCATATTTTTTGCGGATCTGTTTTTTGCATCGTGTGCAGGAGCCCTAAAGGGCAATAAAAGTGTGATCACCTTAATAAACTCCACCCATACGACACAATTATCCTGTTACTATTATTTTTTTACTGACTAACATTTACAATTTTTTTAGGTTTCTCTTAAAGGGGTTGTCCAGGAATAAATTACCTTTCACTGATGCCCGCAGCCTGCCTCCGCTAATGGAAAGAATCTTACTTCCCTGCTATCTGCAACTCCGGTCCTGCTAGGGTTAAAAAGACCCCAGACAGCGCTGGCTAGGGTTAATAAGATCCTGCGTGGCACTGGCTAGGGTTAATGAGACCCCAGGTTGGGTCTGGGGTGAATGCACAGCAGGCAGTTATAGCCAGGTGATAAAGTGCAGAGAAAGCAGACACCATATTGTGTCACAGTCCAATATGCTGTGCATGAGACTGCACTTGGCTATAAGCGCCTGCCGTACACTTACCCTAGACCCCACCCAGGGGCCCCGTTAACCCTAGCCAGTGTCACCAAGGGTAAACCCTGCCCAACATTCACCAGTGCCCACTACCCACCTCTCACAGGAGGCTGCCTACCCTGCCAGTCCGCCACTCCACTGCCAGTACTGGTAAAGATGGTGGCGCCACTGCACATGTGTCTCCCTCCACAGCAGTCTCACAGTGGTGCGCGGAATGGTCCAGCAGCAGTAAGATAGGCAAGTGTAGGCTGCTGTGCCAGCTGCAGGGCTGAATGCCAATGCCATCTCCATTATGACAGTAAGCACGGTTCGTGGCACATTAAGAGGGCTCTGTGGCTGTCACTATTTAGTTGGTATGAACCCTGACACTATTATGGGGGCACTGTAAACTGTTGCTATTTTCTTGGTGCTTGGGCTGGAAATGTTGGGGGGCACTGTTACTGTCACTATTTAGGGAGGGGGCACCAGGGCTTTTACTATTTTGGGGCACTCTACCTAAGCTGCTGCTATTTTGGGGGGGACTGTGGCCAGCACTGTACCTATCTTTCTTTAGGAGGCACTGTGGCTGGCAATGTTATGGGGGCACTATAACAGTTGCTATTGGGCTTTCGCTACGGCAAGCAGTCAAGTACAATAAAGAACATAGTATTGTATATGAATATAAATGACACACCACCATACACCACTCCCGCGGAGTGTGGAATTCCACCCTGCAGAACCACAATACCCAGCATGCCCACTCCGGGCACGCCACAGACAAGGTAAGGTTAATAAGAGGTCACAGTGACTGAATTCTCTACACCTCGTGGCCCCTTATTGGTCAGGTTGTGATGACACTAGAAGCTAATTCCTATTGGATGGTGGCGTTGACAGGTCGCTGCTCATTGGCTGATGCAGTAAGTCAGTGCGTAATGTAGGTAGGTGGGCGTAATGTAAGGTAAGTTACAATGGTAGATGAAGTCTGCCGTTCACAGCGCGCTGGTATATAGCAGAGAAAGTCTCATGTGTGGTTAGCACTGGTGTCCTAGGTTGGAATCCAATGATGGGCAACATCTGCATGGAGTTTGTATGTTCTCCCCGTGTTTGCGTGGGTTTCCTCCGGGTATTCCGGTTTCCTCCCACACTCCAGTAACATACTGATACGCACCTTAGATTGTGAGCCCCATTGGGGACAGCTTGGTGCTAATATCTGTAAAGCGCTGCAGAATATAGTAGCGCTATATAAGTGCATAGAATAAAAAAAAAATGCCCAAGAGACATTTTTTCTAAAGAGTAAAATTACCGGTAGAGGCGTCTATGACACTCGTGCAGATGTTACTGCAACCTCTGTGAAGGACAGATACAACCAGGTTCAGGAAACCTGACCACATGGCCACACCCTAAGGCCCCTTTCACACGAGCGTCACGGATTAGGTCCGGATGCGTTCAGGAAAACTCGCACCATTTTGCAAGCAAGTTCAGTCAGTTTTGTCTGCGATTGCGTTCAGTTTTTTTCCGCGTGGGTGCGATTCGTTTTGATGCGTTTCAATGCGCGTGATAAAAAAACTGAAGGTTTACAAACAACATCTCTTAGCAACCATCAGTGAAAAATGCATTGCATCCGCACTTGCTTCAGGATACAATGTGTTTTTCACTGAAGCCCCATTCACTTCTATGGAGCCAGGGCTGCGTGAAAAACGAAGAATATAGAACATGCTGCGATTTTCATGCAATGCAGAACTGATGCGTGAAAAAAATCATGTACACAGACCCATTGAAATGAATGGGTCAGGATTCAGTGCGGGTTCTATGCGTTCACGTCACGCATTGCACCCGTGTGGAAAACTCGCTCTTGTGAAAGGGGCCTTAGGCTACCTGCACACACTGCCGATTTGCAAGCAGAAAATACCTATGAAATCCACATCAAGACCGCATATAAATCTGCACCATTTATCGTGGTTTTGGTGCATTTTTGGGTTAACAACTCCATTAAAAGTCTAGGGGGAAAACCACTGACTATAAGGTGCGGAATCGCACAAACAATTGCTGTGGATTTTATAATCATGTTTCCGCACACACACCCAAAAAAAAACAAAAACGCAAAGTGTACATGAGATTTGTGAAATCGCAATCTGCATCCTGTGCAGGTAGCCTAAGGGTACAGCCACACGGTCAGGTTTCTGCATGCAGTTTTGGAAGCCAAAATCAGAAGTGGATCATAAAAGGAGAGAAACTATAAAGCACAGATAGGACTTCTCTTTTTTTTTTTTAAATTTACTCCAGGTTTTGGCTTCCAAAACTGCATCAGGAAACCCGACGGTGTGACTGTACCTTCAGAACGGTGGAGCCAGCACTCTACTGATCAGGAAACCTGACGGTGTGACCGTACCTTCAGAACGGTGGAGCCAGCACTCCACTGATCAGGAATCCCGACGGTGTGACTGTACCTTCAGAATGGTGGAGCCAGCACTCCACTGATCAGGAATCCCGACGGTGTGACTGTACCTTCAGAATGGTGGAGCCAGCACTCCACTGATCAGGAATCCCGACGGTGTGACTGTACCTTCAGAATGGTGGAGCCAGCACTCCACTGATCAGGAATCCCGACGGTGTGACTGTACCTTCAGAACGGTGGAGCCAGCACTCCACTGATCAGGAAACCTGACAGTGTGACCGTACCTTCAGAACGGTGGAGCCAGCACTCCACTGATCAGGAAACCCGACGGTGTGACTGTACCTTCAGAATGGTGGAGCCAGCACTCCACTGATCAGGAAACCTGACGGTGTAGCCGTACCTTCAGAACGGTGGAGCTAGCACTCCACTGATCAGGAATCCCGACGGTGTGACTGTACCTTCAGAATGGTGGAGCCAGCACTACACTGATCAGGAAACCTGACGGTGTAGCCGTACCTTCAGAACGGTGGAGCTAGCACTCCACTGATCAGGAAACCTGACGGTGTGACTGTACCTTCAGAACGGTGGAACCAGCACTACACTGATCAGGAAACCTGACGGTGTAGCCGTACCTTCAGAACGGTGGAGCTAGCACTCCACTGATCAGGAGACCTGACGGTGTGACTGTACCTGTCTGACATCCGACATCTGCCATAAATAATACAGTGGACAGAGCCAGAAGCAGAAGGCCATTGTGTAGTGGGTGTGCCAACGTACCGCAGCTCGGCTCCCGTGTCAATGTAACCCAGCACAGCCTCTACACCCTGGACACAGCTTCTGCCCCCCTTGTTCCCAACACCTGACAAGAGCAGCTGATTGATAGAGGTGCTGGCTCCCCTAATACTGATTATTAATATCTAAAGAGTGGAAAACCCATCTTGTAGCGTCCAGTAAATGCACCTTGCAATGATGCAGTCTACCTTCATAGGAAATACCGCCAAAGTCCTGCACCAGCGTCATACACACACCGCCATGATCTCTGTGATCACACAGAACATCCCAATACGTGAACAGAACAGTTTTACTTTTCTACACTGGGTCCAATGTAGGCGGGTAGTGGACATGTGTAAATGAGTGCCAGCCAGCCCCTAATACCATGGTGCACTCAAAGCATATATACGTCCTTCTATAGATGAGTCTGCAATGCTCAGCATGATGGGAGCTGTAGTCTCCCCACAACTGCAGACACCACTGATACACACAGGCTTGGCAGGAAATGTTCCCCTCTCCACCAGTAGTGGACTATACTGGAGACCTACGTAACAGCTATAACAACCGCTGTGTGTGAAGGGGGCTGTAAGTGACGTCCTGTGACGTCACCCGAGCCCAGTGTACACCCAGTGGTGACCCGTGCACGGGACGTCCATCTACTCACTCTGCCATACTGTGTATTTCAGTCCCCTATCAGTCGTCATATCTGTTGCCAGAACCAACGTCACTGGCACCGGCCTCTGCTGTGGAACCGCTCTTGGGCCTGTGGGAAGGAACTGAAGTGACGGGCAGATACGTCACCGCTCGGCACTGCTCGGAACCTCTGGTCACTGGTTGTGAAATTTACTGTCTGCAAATAATGACTCCGAGAAAATGGCGGCCCGAGTACCCGCCTACATTTCATTACGGCTTTGGTGGGGTCAGCCGCTGTCTGCGCAGGCGCTGTTGTGTTTCCGTGCATGTGCAGAGGGCAGTACTACTGCATTGCCGGCTATGCGTTCCGTTATTGAATATGAAGACCGTAAAACATGACGTTATAGTGGGTCGTCCCTTTTTCTGCATTTCTCATGCATAGCTTGTTGCTAGACATATTCAGACATTTCTAGGGTACATTCACCCCTGAAAATACCCTAGTGGCCTGAGGCCTATGAAGATGAACAGCAGGGCAGGAAGCCATGGGCCCCTGTGCCCCAGTGTATTCACATACGCTGTAAAAATGTCAGCGCTGGTGACAGATACCCCAAGCAAACCACTGGTCAATTACTTGAATTAACAAGGGGCAGACTGGCCATAGACCCTGCTGGGAAAATTCCCACCCGAAACCTTCTCATGGCCGCTGGCCAAGTACATAGCACCCTGCAGCTTACGCTGGGATCTTCAGTTACTTAAAGGGGTTATCCAATTATCCAATCCCTATAATGACACTCCCCCAATGCCCGGGCACTTCATATACATTATACTTACCCTGATAGCTGCGTCACTCCTGATCCCCACATGGCCGCTGCTGCATCTCACCCGCGATGCTCATCCCCGTCACAGTCTGCTATCTTCAAAACAGATTTTAGCAAAACGGCTGGATCAGTTCAAGTATGTGACCTGCAGCGAGCCCCCGTGGGTACCTGTGTAGAGGATGGGAGTGGTAGTGGCCCTGGTATAGTGTAGTTATGCCAAGGTGTCCTACCTCTGGGCGTCACCCCCTGAGGTGATGATTTCTGCACTTAGCTAACACAGGCCTAATAGTGGCTTGACGATGATGAGAGTGTCCATGCCCCATTCTCTCTCTGTATATGCAGGGAGTGGGTGCTCTATGAGCTGCTTTCACACTCCTTCTAGCTGGAGAGGGGCCACAGACATCCCCTCTCCGCTTCACTGTTCTCTCCACTGACTGGACTAACTCAACCACTTGGCAGGAAGTCGTCCGAGCCCACTTCTACTAAAGGGGAAAGCAATGGAATGGTAAGTTCCATTCCTATGCAGAACATGGCCAAGCTGACTCCATCTACAGGTGTAATACATGTCATATATTCACATGGTCATTTACTTTAGATGAAAGGCACATGGAACACAACCTGGTGCAGAAAATGGTAATGCCTCTATTTTGGGGTATGACAGACCCAGTGTATCTCAGGGTCTGAGTCACTGATCTATGCCGCCCTCATGTAGGCCAGCATAAAACTGGTGACAGATTCCCTTTAAATACACAGCATGTCCTGTTAGTCACAGATTTGCAATGGATTTTGTTTCAGGGTCACGTCTCAACACACTCCTACTAAGTTCTCACTATTTAAACTCATCTGCAAAACTCTCGCTCACTCTCCTGCTCCTGGTAGACACTCGCATGTGACAGATTGGGGAAGAGACCTTCACCATGAGACAGTTGAGAGTCCAGTTGGGATATACAATAGTATCACATTTCTGTCACAATTCTACCACAGCCGGATCAGCATACAAAGTGCTTACCCATTAGTATCTGTCTGGCTGAAAGCCAGCAGATCCCATCGGATCCCATTATAGTTGATAGGAATCATCAGTATGCGGCTATGCTGGACATGGTAAACTCCGGTAGTCTGTTCCTCTGCTGAAGACTACTGGAGTTGTTGCTGCAGATGTGAACCTACCCTAACATACAGCACATACAGGTCTGCTTTTGGTTCTGTGTATTAAATCTTATATGCTCTTTTTTAGGCAAAGCAGCGATGCAAGATTCTCGGCAGCTTTACTGCACTTTAGAACCTAAAGCAATCCCATCTTCAGGGGAGTCTGTCATGTACTTTTCACTAATATGGTATAACTACCATCAATGGTCATCAGAACGTTGTAGAAGCATTAGAACCAAACCTTTATTCATTGTCCAGGAAAAGCCCTTTTATTCCTATAAAAAACGGCTCCCAGGTGCCCTGCTGGGCAGACTTTCCTTTTCAAAGTGCATTCTTTCTGCTGTTAATTCCGCAGAGGAACAGAGCGCAGGTATTGACACGTTTTATCCCCATAGGCTAACATGAGGATATCGTTATGGTGCATATGTTGTTGCAGAAAATGATGCAACATATGAAGGCACCCTAAGGGGTACTACTGTTGACAAAGTCCTGCCCTCCATGACGGAAATGGATCCGTTATGCTTTCCCATAGACTTCTATTATGACGGATCAAAGGTTGATGAAGTGTATTGATCATACACTAGTTGATTGGTAGTTGTTATTTCTTTCATTTTCACCGTACAGTGATTGAGAGGGGATGAATGAGCGGTCAGTTCTGCACCTGCATAAAAGATGTAATGAACAAAACGGAGTATTTTATTGTAAGTCATTCAATCGCTGGGTCCGATGCCTTTACCTTACCAATAATCAGAATGAGAGTTTGAACTGGCAATGTTTCTCCGCATCATCTGCACTTTTATCAGTGTTGATTTGAGTGGGGGAGTATATTAACTAGTGGGAATACCTGCCTTTATGGGAATTCCATGATGACTCCATGTAGCAAGCTGACTATTTAGATACAGAGGTGGCCAGTGTAATATACTGCAGTCAATAAGAGGTTATCACAAACTGTGTAAATCCATTAGGCAGTGTAGTATACATTCAGCTCCTACCCATGAATAGGAACAAACACCAAGTACTGTGACCTGCAAGTTAGGCCTCATGCACACGAACGTGTGCCGGCCGTGCCCGTGCTGCGGGCCGCATACGGCGGGTCCGCAATAAACAGGCACTGGCCATGTGCAGCCTGCATCACGGATTGCGGACCCATTCACTTCAATGGGTCCGCGATTCGGGAGATGCGGAGCGAAGGCACTACGGTGTGCTTCCGTGGTGTTTCTGGCCGTGCCTCCGCACCGCAAAAAAGTAGCGCAAGCACTACTTTCTTGCGGTGTCGACCCTCGGATGCGGATCGCGGACCCCATTCAAGTGAATGGGTCCGCGATCCACATGCGGTGGCCTGATGGTCAGTGCCCGTGCATTGCGGACCGCAGTTTGCGGCCCACAGCACGGGCACGGCCGGCACACTACTTTCACATTTGCAGTAGCCTTTTTCAGCAGGCTATTCTGGCGGGGGAACAGTCTGCCGGATCCGTGCTACTGCACGTGAACCATGGTGGCGGAAGTCCACTCTGTCCCCATTCGCTATAATGGGGGCAGGCCGGAGGTCTGGACGCAGCACGGCAAACATGCTGAGAGGCGACTGGAATAGAACAACAACATGCTGCAGTTTTTGTCTGGCCGCCTCTCGGCACATTTACTGTAGTGTCTACGCCTGTTTTCATGAGTAAAAAGCCTGTTTCTGACTGTCTTATTTTTAAAGTCTCATTTACCAATGATTTTGTGCCTGTTGCCTGTGCCTTTTCTGACTTATTTATGTAGCTGCGCCTTTTGTGCCTAAATTAGGCACATAAAAAGTCTTGTTTTTGCTCCAGTCCTGATGAGGCTTATTTTTCCTGCCTGGTTTGAGGGGGAATTTGAGAGATTTTTTTACATTAAAAGAGATAGTGATCTGACTTTTTTTCCGGTCACTTGTACAATTTTTTCATGGGCAAACCAATGAGACAAGTCTAAGTGAATATGAACCTGTCTTACAAGAAAGCAACCACTAGATGTCAGACTAAAACCAAAAAAGAAAACCTGATTTAATAAAAGATAATAAATGAGACGCAAATTAAACGTTGCCAATATGCCTTTTTTCCCCCTCCAAATAATAAATGTGTCTGTCTAGACCCTTCTACTGATGAAAAAACAATTCAGAATTAAAACTGCAGAACCCTGCAGCACATTATTTGAATCATGGACGCTTTATGCTAATTTTTAGAAATGTGTTGGAAACAGCACTATAATCAACTTACTAATCGGCTGAAAGAATAGCCGCTGCATTGCTGTCTCCTGTGCAGACCTGGGTGCTCGCACTGACAATCGACTCTTACGGGACATGGCCACTGATAGAGGGGCACATCACTAGACCCGTCCATCAGCGCCCCCATAGAGTAACACTGTGTACAGCATGGCTAACTAGGGCATGTGCAGTGCCAAACACAGTGTTAATCAATGGAATAAAATATTTAATAATGTTCTGTACTTTTTAAGCTTGTGTGCTTTTACGTAAAGTTTTTTAAGACTGCTTTCGCATGTCAGTGTTCTTTCCATTCTTCTTTCCAAATCTTTCCATTATACCTTATCTCTGTGTGGGCTCCACTCCTGGTTTTAGCTCACAGTCACTGATGATGATGTGAAGGCGACCTTACTGTGTTAAACCCTTTTCAGTTTGACGCTCGGTGGTCAGGTGCTTGATGCGAGTCTGGCCTTAGTGAATTCACAGAGCTAAGTGGTTATTGCCAGGAGAAGATGCAGCTGGCCCTAGGTTTCTTTGTAGCAGTGGTTACAGAGGAATGTAATATTTCATGCTAGCCATTCAGTGAAAGGGGGTTTCTGTGGTCACAATACTGATGGTACGTATATCCTTAGGATAGGCTATGAATATCAGATCAGTGGGAGTCTGACTCTTAGCTTCTCCGCTGATCATCTGTTTGAAGGAACCATGGGCACTAGGGCAAATGCTGCAACCTCTTTATTGTGTATATCGTAGCCATCTACCTAGTAGCGGCTGTGCAGGGTATTGCAGTTTTGTCTGATTCATGTGACTGACACAAATCTGGAATACCCTGCACAGCCGCCAGGGTTGCCAATCAAAATTTTTCTTTTTTCTGGACAATTTAGCCCAAAATCACAGACAGCCAACATTTTTTATGGAAAAACTACCACGAATGATAAAGATAATAAGTAATCCATGTCTGTAGCTCAATTTACTGATAAGAACTTGTTACCAGCGTTTACTGTGAGCTGTAAAATTATGATAATTACCACCAAAATAATCTAGTCAAGTGCCACCAGCTTAAAAAAAATCCTTCACACACCTGTTTTTTTTTTCACGGACACAGGAAAAAAGTTGCCAACTTTTACGGACTGCCCAGAAATTTCTGGACGGTTGGCAACCCTGACAGCTGCTACTAAGTAGATGGTTGCAATATAAACAATGAAGTGCCCTAAATGAAGGTCAGGGATGCTGGAGACCGACCCCCACTGTTATGATAGGCTGTTAATATTGTGAACATGTAAAACCCTTAGGCCCCTTTCAGACAAGAGAGTTCCACACTCCAGACTTGCAGGGTGTGTGCAGCAGCTCCCGTCCTGACCTCCCAGCACTGACGGGGTTGTATAACATTATATTAATTTATGATGATATGTAACCCTTAGAGGTCTGGAATGTATTGTATAACATTGACAGCATTAAGAGTATAAAGGGTTACATAACATCATAAATTCATATAATGCTATGCGACCCTGTCAGTGCTGGGAGGTCAGGATGCTGCATACACATGCTGTGAGTCCGGAGCGTTAATATTTTGTAGTAATATGGTAAAAGGTCTTCAACCCCCAATCCAGGGGCGAATTGGCAATAGACCTTACAGGAATGTATCCTGGTGGGCCGATGCCTAGGAGGCACAGCTGGCCAGTGGAAGTTATTGGGGATGTATGTTGTGCTGCTGGTAGTATCTTGTGATGGACTGTGGTATTTGCTCTGTTGGGGTGGTATAATGTGGCACAATATGGTATTGCTGGCCCTGCCTTCCATCAGTTTGGACCCAACTACAAAACAGGGCCACTTTTAGTATTTTTTCCAGTGCCACTTTAAGTTCTCAGGCGCCCCTGCCCCAATCTTGTCTGCACAGGGCCAGGTATCTAAACAGTGAGAATGCCTGATATGTCAACCAGGCCATGAGCTGGAGTGGTGACAGTGGTGAGAAGAAGGAAAAGTGGTGCTCAGAGGAGCAGCTAGATCTTCATTCTGATTTTCTTACAATGTACGACTTTCTATGTGTATGATGGAGCGTGAATATTTCTCTTTTTCCTCACACAATAGCTTGATTTTCTCTTCAAAACAGGTCTGTTCACCTTAGGATACAGTATCCCGCAGTATATACCTTTGCAGCCTCCACCCACATTCTATCAACAGCCTTAGAGCAGGAGCTGAGACTTGGAGAGCCTTCTTTATAGCAGCTGTGAGCAGTGATTTATGAAGGATGGCTGGTGGCCGTGCTTGCATGCTATTGGAAAAAGCTTTGACAGGAGTGTGCAAAGGTCACCACTTTTTCCTATAGTGTACATGTATGGCCAACACTGCTGGATTTGCAGGGTGGTCGTAACCCCTGGATACAAGTGATGTATAATGTGATGGAAAAATGAATCGAGCCAGCAAAGGAAGCAATATGGACAATCACAATACATTAGTAAGTGCCTTATATTAAAGGGGTTGTCCCACAACAAATATTCTGCAGCTTTCAAGCCAGCACCTGGATTTGAATATTATTCAATAAAATCTATCCATATAGTGCCACCTTCTGTTTTTTCATATTTCTCTCGCTTAGGTGGACGCACATGCTCAGTTCCATCCGTCAACTGCCTCTTGAGCTGTTTTAGTAAGAGAGCTGCACCAGAAAGAAAAACCCTCCCCTTGAGCTGTCAGCTTGATATAAATCTAGCAGAGCAATGAAGGTGGAGATCTCTGGATCCATGTGAGGTACAGGGCTGGTTCTAGCTTTGTTAGAAAAAGATTTACTTCATGATCTCTGATTTTCATTTTTTACATTAATCATGAGATGCCCCCTTTAACTTTGTCTACATGATAAATGGTGTTTGCTGAAGTGAAATAATCCCTTTAAAACAGGCATACTGCCTGGTACGGGTGACCATGGTGAATGAAATGAGCCTTCTATTGCTCCAAACCAATCTACAGACCATTGCAACATACTTATTAGTTTGATTGATATGCAAATGAGAGCACGAAAGGGCTGGCCCAGCTCATTGGAGCACAGTTTAAGCTCCACCTCTCCCCCATCATTACACCTCCTCATGCTTTGATTGACGGGGTCGGGCATCCTTGCTGTTTTGATTCCTGACCCTGAAATCTCATGCTTCACAAGCAAAACTTCATTGGTGCATGCAGGGTTGATCTCAGGAGGCTCTTCTGGCTGAGATTTGCACTGTGCTAGCACCAATGACATGATTCTTCTCCTGGAAGAGAAGACACTTGGCTCTCAGTGGGGAGAGCCTTTTGAGATTAAAGGGGTTGTCCGGGCTTTTTAATATTGATGACCTATCCTCAGGATAGGTCATCAATATCAGATCAGAGGGGGTCCGACACCCGGCATAGTGCGCACGGTCTCCCCCTACAGCTGATTGGCGGGGGTGCCAGGTGTCGGACCCCCGCCGATCTGATATTGATGACCTATCCTAAAGGATAGGTCATCAGTATTAAAAAGCCCAGACAACCCCTTTAACCTTGCAAATACCAATAAAGTCTTTTGGCGCAAGAGTGAGATTTCAGGGCCAGGTATCTAAACAGTGAGAATGCCTGACATGTCAATAAGGCAGATGAGAAGAAGCAAAAGTGGTGCTCAGAGGAGCTAGACCAGCCGCTTGGTCCTCCGATCACCTCAGTAGTTATGCTGCATCAGTAGATCCATTTGCAGCAATGGAGGGTCCATTTTATTTACCATGATCAACCCCATTGCCTGGTTTAATAGGGTTGAACATGGTGACATATGCTCTTACAGCTAGGTTCACATTTGCAGCAAAATAAATATATTGAACCGTGCTGGTGTCTGCCTGAACCCATTGACTGTAAGGGAGTCTGTCGGGATATCAGCATGGATGTTTGCCAGAAAAATACTACTGAATGCAGCTGCATTTTGACCATTTTTATTCTGAAATCTACAATGGAGGCTCTGATGTCCGCTGCAGATGTGAACCTAGCCTAACAAAGTACAAGACACTTTTAATGCAAAGCTAGATACTGTTTTCAACTATTTGCTTTTGAATTTTTCCTGACAAATGAAAAATAGAAATATAAAACAATAAAACTGAGAAATCATTGTGGTCAATAAAATCTATAAAGCTGCCTAGATTCATTCAGCTAGATCTTCATTCTGATTTTCTTACAACATGGGATTTTCTATGTGTATGATGGAGCATGAATATTTCTCTTTTTCCTCACACAATAGCTTGATTTTCTCTTCAAAAGAGGTCTGTTCACCTTAGGATACAGTATCCCACAGTATATACCTTTGCAGCCTCCACCCACATTCTACCAACAGCCTTAGAGCAGGAGCTGAGACTTGGAGAGCCTTCTTTATAGCAGCTGTGAGCAGTGATTTATGAAGGAATAGGTGCAATTCAGGTCTGAAAATGGTAACTAGAACCTCAGCTTATCTCTGTCTCCTTCACCTTCTGCTTCATGTATCCACAGAGGTAAGTAATAACTTTTGTAGTTGTGCGAGCAGTGTGTTGTAAAGAGTTACCATTCATAATAGAAAAATAATTACTAGAATATTCTATTTACTACAACATTTTGCGGTTTCAACATTAAAAGTCTATAAAATTGTGAGGCGTTAACTATTATTCTTTACCTGACAATACCGTACAATATGTGCAATACTCGATCAGTGCATGAAGCTTATATATTTTTAGTTAAAACAGTGCATTTTATATAGAATAATTTGTAATTCGCCGTAATAGAGGCATGCACAACCCCATTCTATCTTTTTGTATGTACTTTATATAGTGTTTTATTCTGCTTAAGAAATTCTAACTCTAATGATGACAAGGACTTTGTGATATTATCTTTAGATTTCTCAGGACAATTTTTCTTTCTTTCCTCCCATACTACTTGGAGCTTGCATCTTATAGTGCTCCTGCTAGTATAGTGCCCATTTATTTGTACCAGCCACCTACTGATTTTAACTACCTGAGAGTTTGTAAAATATCATCATGTTTCTTGAAAGATTTCAGGTCACACATGGGAGCGGTATATCCAAATTGTATTATATTACACTGTCTAATCCAGGGGAAAACATTCCTTTCAGACTTTGATACAGAATCAGCATTTTGTATGAAACACCCAGACCCAGCTATACCTAGTCACGTTTTACCAAGAGAGGACATCAACTGCAATAGTATTTTTTGGTACCTTGTTCACCAGCCTACCTATACAGGTTCACACCAATGTCATGTTCTAATATTTGGACAGTAAATCTCTATAGGGTAAAACTTTAAACGTTTCTGCAACTTTGTTTAAAATTGTTCTAAATGCCATATTGTACATTTTTGTAATGTAACATATATATATATATATTTACTTATTTTTAATTTCTTTTACTGTTTTAGGAACCAAATAGGCACCCAAAGGTCTGGGCTTTTATAGCACTTTTGAATCCGTACACTGGTACACGGATGACATGTATGTGGTGTATGGGTGTAGATATTCCAGTGTACTGCAGGCATAAGGCCCTGAGTGAGCACTGTACAGACAGGAGCACACCTCGCTACTCCTGCCTCTGCCCGCACCGCTCAGCTGAAGCCTGGCATAGGACATGTGCTATGCAGAGCTTTTAGCAGAGCATAGCTGGTAAAGATCTGCTCCCCTCCGCTAAAAGTTCTTTATTGCACATTGGTGCAGGAGCAAAAATGAGCATAGTAGGCACAGGTCAGAGCAGCGAGGTGTGCTCCTGCCTGTACAGCACTCACTGTGGGCCCTATGCCTGCATTACAGTGGAATCTGTACACCCATACAACACATACATTAGCAGTGTTCCAAAGCGCTGTAGAAACCCTGGACTTTAGGTGCCTATTTGGTCTCTAAAACAGGGCATTATAATAGGGCATTTAGAGTGCCAGTGCTCCTCTACCATACCTCAAATAACGTGGTAATCAAAATGGTACATTAATCTCTTTTGGAGTGCAATCACAGATAGGAATCCGTGCTACTCACAAACGGTTAATTAAAGAGGAGCTTTCACTGTTACAACCTTTTTCGCAGTCAGCATAGTGACCAGAAACCACAGCTATACAGACCCTGCTATAGGTGAGGGACTACAGCTCAGAGTGACGCCCATCACCTTAGAATACATCCAAGCCAGGCCAACTCATAAAAGCCTGAATTACACAGTGTACACCTACAGCCACAAGTACCAACTTAAAGGGGTTGTCCGGGTTCAGAGCTGAACCCGAACATACCTTTAAATTCACCCAGGCAGCCCGCCTGAACAGGGCATCGGAGCATCTCATGCTCCGATGCCCTCCTTTGCCCTGCGCTAATTAGCGCAGGGCAAAGGCATTTAGCCCGATTCCGGTGACGTACCGGGCTCTGCCAGGCGGAGGCTTCCGCCCGGCAGTGAGCCCAGTGACGTCACCGGCGCTGATGGGCGGGCTTTAGTGACGGTGATAGCCGTCATAAAAAAATCTAAAACTATGGGGGTCATTTATGATCCAGAAATACCTCTACTACAGTAGTCGTATCTCTGGCACAGATTGCGGCGCAACGGTTAGTTGCGCTGCAACCTGCAAGCTTTCCTCACGTCAGGTCAAAAAATGTATGCGTGACATGGACGGGGAAGGGGGCAGGCTGGCAGGCCCTCTCATTCATCATTTTCCACGCCTGTTTTAGGCGTTGAAAATGGTCTAGATGTTAGCCAGCTAGGAAGCTGTCTTACATTTAGGACTGGCTCTGCATGAGCCAATGTTATATAAAGGAGGAGCCTGCGCCTCTTCATTACTTCAGCGGATCCCCCACCAGATATAGGGGTTATTAAGACCGGCATCTAAAATGCTGGTCTTAATAAATTTCTCATGACCACATCCACAGACGAGATTCCCTCCCCTAAATTAACGTCACTGAAGGGAAACTACTGCCAATCTGTGTGAGGTATCTCCACTTTTAGAATCTGGAAAGTCACATGTCTTCTCCAGCTAATCAGCAAGGAGATTCCATCCACATCTCTCGGCCAGCTTCTATCACCTATACCCTTAAGTTCCAAATCAATGTTTGAGCGACAAGGCTGGATAGTGCCTAAGAAGTGGATTTGCATGCTTTTTTTCCCTGTTTCTCACTAAGGAGAGACCAGGAGAGCATACTGAGGAATGAAGTTACCCATAGCAATGGGTGAGCTGTGATTGACAGAAGATAGTGCATGTGGAAGGCTGGACACTATTGAAGTAATGGAGAACAACTAAAATGGTCTATACTTAATTATCAATTTTTAAGCAGTGCAGAGTGCTGTCTATGATTGTCTGTTTGAAGGTGGCCTACTTCATCCTGCAGCACTCTCATTTTAGATACTTCCCAAGGGAGAACTTTTTGTTTCTTTTGAAGCGCAAATGTTATTACCTGTGTCATAAATACATAACATAAAATAACACAAGTACAATGTGCATGAACTTAGCAACAGACTGGTAGAGAGGTGGAGAGGATCCTGCCCATGAGAGCTTACAATCTACAGTTACAAGAACTTCAAAGATGTGAAAATTGACCTACATAGTATCAATAGACCCTGTAAGGCTGTTCATTTCTCATGCAGCCAGTGAGGTAAGTGACTCAACAACACAATTTCCGGGTACTTTCCTTACATGAATCAGGGAGGTAAAGGGGACTTCCAGTTATAGGGCAGATTCTAATCCTCCGCCTAGTTCATCTTTGAGGAAAAAGTAAATGTTGTTGGTGGAAAGTGTTAGGCAGTGTTTTTTTTTACTGTAATACACAAGTTTTTCTAAATAAATGATGGTTCAATTATATTAAGAGCTGGCACAGTTTTATGGTGTAAATGTATACTATAGACATTTTTAATTACAACTGACAATTACAATTCAAGAACATTTTAATTCATTTGTGTTGCAATAGTTGACTACTGTAGGATGCACTTCCGTATTGTCAGTTATTGACAGTTTAGTTTTTTGTAATATTTACACATGGTATGTTGCAAAAAATTTGCCATTAGGTGCTGATCCACAGAGGCTTGAGGGACTACCTCTGATCACAGAAAGTGTCATGGCGGTGGTTCTTGACCACTGCTGCTCCTCTTGAGCTGGCAGGCATAGCTGCTGCCTTGTTCACCCACTTTATAACTTCAATGATCCAGCAGCCCAATTCCATGGCATCGCCCTTTCCCTGCCTGGTAGTCCCGGCAGCTGGAGTAGAGATGCTCTTCCTCACAGTCTGAAGCCTACTTCCTGCAATGCCTCTCCCTGACCTCTCCGGCTCTTAAAGGGCCAGCGTGCATGCACCCTAATTTTGCACAGTCAATAGCTGGTTACCCTGGACTACTTCAGGCACATTCCACCTGATTAGTCACTTTCCTGCAGAGGTGCACCATGTATTCTTTTGCCTGTTCCCTGTACCAATTTCTGCCTGACTTGTTTCAGTGATCCTTCACTGCCTCCCTGCCTTTTCTCCGTTATGACCTTAACCTGCACGCCCTGACCTTGAACTGTTTATCATATTGCTCGTATTCTGCCTGCCCTGACCTTGGCCTGTCCCTGACTAAAGTTTTGCCTGATCTCTTAGTGCTCTGCACCGGTGTCTCTTGACTCTTGTGGGTCAGTTGTCACTTTGAACAGAGACTACTCCAGGAGGTAGCGGCCTGATGGTTCAAGTGAGAGTAATGGATATATAAATCAAAGGAACGGCATATATACAATGTTATCAATTCAAGCGCTTTATTTGTTGGCAGAATTTCATTAATGCAAAGTTTTCTGAATGTAAAGGGTGGAGAAAGATTTGCCAGGATTTTATCCTAAGATAAAGATTATCTGTGCTTCCCAAGATATGGAACAATGAAATAACTAGATTTGTGAAGGCCTCCAGCTGCCCTATTTCCTTATGAAAAATGACAAGTATATTGAGTCAATGTAAGAGCACTTGGGCGGGGAGAGGTACTGAATTCTACAGTATGTAATATCTTCACTGATCACTGCTATTAGTGAAGGTATTAGTAGATATCAAGGCTTCGTTTGTTAAAAATTACAGTAGGAAGGTGGAAAGGTCATTTCCTAATACTGAGCCAAATCTGTATTATCTGGTCTGTCACCAGATAGGAACTTTCTCATTTTCATGAATGAGCAGATTCAGAAAACAGCTATGCAGCTGAAATATTTATTCAGTACCTTGTCTACATCTTACCCAGACAGCAGAGATTTATCATTCCTGTCGGTAGGACTGCTAGTAATCTTTTGCAGGATCTCACAATGCAATACACACATAATGGAAAGCTGTATTAAAAACGTGCATTATCAAAGCATGTTCAGTTTTGCAGATAGATCAAAATGTCTATATTGTATTAAATTGCAAACCAAAATAATCATCTAGCTGCATCTACTATGACCCCAAAGTGCCCGTCAGGGTCAGGGATCCTGAATTGAATGAGCCTACTTCCCTCAACACCTTAGAATAGGCTCTGCTGAATGACTGAGCAGGTGCACAGAGGTGAGGACATGCTAGTTCCCAACGCCTCTCAGCAGCCAATCATGAAGCTGTCTATATTTATTAGAAAGTTCCCTTTAAGGTGATCAGGCTGGTTTGGTAGTTGGGAATTTTTAAAAATGATCATAGCAATTATTTTTCCTTTGTTATTGAATTGTAGTATGGTTGTATGTTGAAAAATACTAATAAATTCTATATATGGGCATAGGCGGTAACATAGTAACATAGTAACATAGTTTGTAAGGCCGAAAAAAGACATCTGTCCATCCAGTTCAGCCTGTTTTCCTACAAGTTGATCCAGAGGAAGGCAAAAAAAACCCTGTGAGGTAGAAGCCAATTTTCCTCACTTTAGGGGAAAAAATTCCTTCCTGACTCCAATCAGGCAATCAGAATTACTCCCTGGATCAATGACCCATCTCTAGTAACTATAGCCTGTAATATTATTACCCTCCAGAAATACATCCAGGCCCCTCTTGAACTCTTTTAGTGAACTTACCATCACCACCTCCTCAGGCAGAGAATTCCATAGTCTCACTGCTCTTATCGTAAAGAATCCTCTTCTATGTTTGTGTACAAACCTTCTTTACTCCAGACGCAGAGGATGTCCCCTCGTCACAGTAACAGTCCTGGGGATAAATAGATGATGGGAGAGATCTCTGTACTGACCTCTGATATATTTATACATTGTTATTAGATCTCCCCTCAGTCGTCTTTTTTCTAAAGTAAATAACCCTAATTTTGATAATCTTTCTGGGTACTGTATTCCACCCATTCCAGTTATTACTTTAGTTGCCCTCCTCTGAACCCTCTCCAGCTCTGCTATGTCTGCCTTGTTCACAGGAGCCCAGAACTGTACACAGTACTCCATGTGTGGTCTGACTAGTGATTTGTAAACTGGCAGGACTATGTTCTCATCAAGGGCATCTATGCTTCTTTTGATGCAACCCATTATCTTATTGGCCTTGGCAGCAGCTGTCTGACACTGGTTTCTGCAGCTTAGTTTGCTGTTCACTAAAATTCCTAGGTCCTTTTCCATGTCAGAGTTACCCAATGCTTTACCATTTAGTATGTACTGGTGACTTGCATTATTCCTTCCCATATGCATAACCTTACATTTGTCAGTGTTAAACCTCATCTTCCACTTTTCTGACCAAGCCTCCAGTCTATCCAGATCCATCTGTAGCAGTGTACTGTCCTCCTCTGTGTTAATTAGTTTACACAGTTTAGTGTCATCTGCAAAAATTGATATTTTACTATGCAAACCTTCTACAATATCATTAATAAATATATTGAAGAGAATAGGACCCAATACAGACCCCTGTGGTACCCCACTAGTGACAGTGACCCAATCTGAGTATCTACCGTTAATAACCACCCTCTGTTTTCTATCACTGAGCCAGTTACTTACCCACATACAGACATTTTCTCCCAGGCCAAGCATTCTCATTTTGTATACTAACCTTTTATGTGGTACCGTGTCAAATGCTTTGGAGAAGTCCAAATATACGACATCCATTGAGTTGCCGCGGTCAAGTCTAGAACTTACCTCCTCATAGAAACTGATTAAATTGGTTTGACATAACCGATCCCTCATGAAGCCATGCTGATACGAAGTTATTTGCTTATTTTCATTGAGGTACTCCAAGATAGCATCTCTCAGAAAACCTGTATAGTGTGTATAGTATAATATTTTATAGTAGCCTAAGAAGGCACATAAAAGGCTGAACTGAATGTGGATGAGGGGGTGATGCTTGACGCAGGCCTAGAGTGTTCCTTTAAAGAAGGCTTCCTATACAAGTGCATTGTAATAAATTAGAATCTGTTGTTATCCCTGTTACTTTTTCTACCAAACTTTTTCCTTCCACTAAACTTTCCATTAATATGCTTGGATACGGCACTCTTTGAACAGCCAGCTTCTTTATCAATGACCTTTTGTGGCTTGTGATCCCTATGGAGGGTGTTAATGACTGTCTTCTGGACAACTGTTAAGTCAGCAATCTTCCCCATGATTGTGTAGCCTACTGAACCAGACCGAGGGACCATTTAAAAGCTTAGGAAACCTTTGCAGGTGTTTAGTGTTGATTAGCTGATTACGGTGTAACACCATATGTCTACAATATTCAACTTTTTCACAATATTCTAATTTTCTGAGATAATTTTTTGGGGGTTTTCATTAGCTGTAAGCCATAATCATCAACGTTAAAAGAAATAAAAGTTTGAAATGGATCACTCTGTGTGTAATGAATCTTTATAATATAGGAGTTTCAGTTTTTGAATTGAATTACTGAAATAGTTTACAATGATATTCTAATTTATTGAGATGCAACCATATACATATGTACTATATCCTTTATATGACTTGTGTGCAACAGAAGCAATATTTACTGGTAATAAATGACTGATGAGGCAATCTCTGGTGGGGATCTATATTTTATTTTCTAATTTTTTTTTTCAGGTGGCTTCTTATGACACAGGTAAATCAATCTGTCTGTCTATCTCTGTCTATCTGTTCATCTTTATTATTTGCCTAGTATTTAGCACTATATACTTTATATAGGATTATATTATTTTAGTATTATACATGTTGTATATTCTATATCGTCTTTTTTCTTAAATGAAAAAAAAAATGTTCTTGCTCCATTCATAGGCATTGCATGTAGTTATACGGTAGTAAAAGTCAAAACTTTGGATGCACCTTTTCATTTCATGTTTTTTCTTCTATTTTAATTTTATTTTCTACATTGTAGATGCATACATAAAAACGAACATATATGAAATTAAATATCAAAGGTTTTGTGCAGTGGTGTAATATTGATGACCTGTCCTCGTCAATATCAGATTGGCGGAGGTCCGACTTTCAACTCCCCCGCCGATCAGCTGTTTGAAGAAATTCCGGTGTTCTTGCGAGCGGTATTTACCTCCACGCCATCTGGCTTGTAGCAGCATTGCAGTGTAATTACAACTAATTCAAGTGAATGGGATGAGCAGCTGTAATTACACTGCACCGCCACTACGAGGGTGATGGCATGCAGTTAAACATTGCAGAGGATTGAGCTCTCGCATGAGCTTCATGACTTCTTCAAACAGCTGATCATCAGGGGTGCCAGTAGTCAGACCCTCTGCCGATCTCATATTGACGCACTGTATCCTTCCAATAATCTACATTATGTGGCTTTGGAAAATCAGTCAGGTAGAAAGTATGTGGTGGGTATGAGGGTTCATGGCAAGTTTTGGCACCAAACATTTTATCACCTTGCAGCATTTTCCTCTTCTTCACTTATTCCTGTTTATTTTTTATGGATAAGCAGTAGACAACCTCAAACTAAGAACATGACATAGTCAGTATTTACAATAAGATATCCATGTTCTTTTTCAGATTTCTCAATCTCCACATATGATGTTACATCAAGAAGTATATATGTTAAATGGACACAAATTGCTGGTGCCACATCCTATGGAATTACTGCATCCCCTTTCATGTCAACAGCACAGTCTTCATTCGCTGTATTTAATCCAGCCACAATTATAGGAACTGTAAACACTTTGCTTCCTAACACCAATTATACAGTAACTGTAGAAGCCAAGGACAAGGATGGCAATACTCTTGCTCAGGCTCAGACTCTGCAGCTTACAGGTTAGTTTGTTATTTACCTGTTTTTGCCCCATCAAGCATTTATTTGTTGACTTCAAAACTGTTCCTGGTTCCCATTTCTTGCAGCTCCAGAAGTTCCCATTATTGAACAGGCATATTCCAAGCTGAGCAATAGTATCACAGTGGAATGGGCTGAGGTGTCAGGAGCTACAGGTTACCAGGTCATTGCTCAGTCTGGACAGTTGTTCTTTGAGTCTTTTGTCACCAGTTCCCCAGGAACAGTCACTGGTTTGCAAGCAGCTACATCCTACAAAATTACTGTGAGATCCATCAACTTAGCTGGAAAGAGCCAACCTTCTCCTCCTGTGTGGGCAACAACAGGTAATTCATAATTGTCAAACAAATTTATAGTGGAACTGTTGCAAAAATGTGCCCTAATCATAAACCAATATAAGAATAAAAAATGTAAATGTCTATCAATTGAAGTTGATATTTATTGAAGACAGAAGATTCACTGTTAAACCAGGCACAACACAGTGTAGGGTTAGCTCAACTGAATGAAATGATGCATTTCACTTAGCATCTACTTAGTAATCCATATGCAAATAACCCCTGCGCTCGCGGTGGATCCGCCGAAGTTATGTAGAGGCGTCAGCTTCCCTGATGGTGTACAATTAGAACATTTTCCATGCCTTTTTTTAGGCATAGAAAATGATAAATGAGAAGGTTCTGCTGACCCGGCCCCTTCCCTGTTCATACCATGCCACCTTCCCCACTCACACCACTCCCCCTTTTTTACATCTGGCGTGAACGGGGTAAAGTCGCAGATTGCAGCACAAATAACCTTTGCGCCACAATCTGCAACAGATTGGTAGGAAATGACCCCCATTGTTTCTTACCAGAAAAAGGAAGGGGAACCCTTGGGTGTTGTCCATACAAAATGAAGTATGGTGAGGCTTTACTACACTGCACTCTCCTGCATGATAGTTGCAGGAGAATTCTGCCCATGGTAGTAAACTCGCCCAATTATCTTGGCAAGATGACACAAAATTTCTTAGGTAGTTTTTTGAAAACTTGATTGACGTGCAGGTAAAAGTTTTCCCTCTACTCCTCCATTGTTACACGACTGCTCTAACACATACAGAAGAAGCTTCATCCTCCATGATGAAGGCCTTAGTGGCAGGGGCGTAGCTTAAGGCTCATGGGCCCTGGTGCAAGAGTTCATCATGGGCTTCCCTTCCCTCAGTGCTTTGTGGCCAGGGGCATGGAAGCACATAGCCTTCATGCAGCCTGAGGCAAAAATTTAAATGGCACCCCTTCATGCCAAATTCTTGACCCTTCCCTCCAGCCAAAGGTGTAACTTGACCAGCCTGCACTCTATACTTCCAGTGTCTTCTTATGTGGCACAAGGCTCTTTGGTCCCCCTCAGGCTCCTGGGCCCGGTTGCAACTGCTACCTCTGCACCCCCTATAGCTACGCCCCTGCTTAGTGGTGTCAGGACGATGAGGAACGTGGCAGAGAATAAGGCTTTTTTTAACTCCATTAAGGCTGCTTAAAGGGAACCTGTCATCTCCGAAACACCCCCTGAACTAGAGTAAGTGTTGTATAGTGTAAGTGATGCTGATTCCGATTATGAAAGTTTTACCTTCATACTCACTTCCATTCCGACGCTGTGCTCCCACAAACCTGCAGTAAAATGCACTCACTGGACTCTTCTTTGAGTCCTCTCCATTATGTGAGTGAGCACTGGAGTCCAGTGAGGGCATTTTACTGCAGGTTTGTCAGAGAACAACGTCAGAATGCAAGTGAGTATGAAGATAAAAATTACATATTCGGATTCAGCATCACTTACACTATACAACACTTACTCTAGTTCAGGGGGTGTTTCGTAGATGACAGGTTCCCTTTAAGCTTGAGGAGTCAACACCTTTCTTTGTTTGAGCAGTAATAGCTGCGACCAGAGAAGAGGGAAATAAACCGCTGATAATGATTGGAAAATCCATTTGAGCACATCGGACGGTTTCTAGGATTTCTAGGAAAAGGCAGTGTATTATTCTTCAAAATGCATAGTGATAACATAGTAGAGTCAGTACAGCTAGAAGAGCTAAATTTGATGTGTGGCATCCTGTCAGTGGTGATGAATATGGTGGGCAGAGAGCATGACACTGAAAATCTATTTGTGACTTTATTTAACTCCAGTATTTCACTATTACTATGTCATACTGTATGGTTACAGGACGGACGCATCTGAACTAATTTGCAGAAGGGAATTATGTACTTATCTGCCCATTCTTTCCATGTCCAATACCATAAAAGCTCTTTAGTGAAAAAAGTACTGGAATAGGCAATGTAGCTCCCCAATTTATGAACCAAAAAACTCTCCAGGTCTCAGCTTCCTAGACCCTTGTGAGAGTAACTGAAGTAAAATGGAGTATTAGAGATCTCTGCAATTATACCTCATTTATTATATATTGAACAAGCCTCCATGTTTCAATATATAAAATCTGTACATATATTGTATATTGTAGTTCCAATAAATATGCACATATATTGTGTCACATAAATAATGTAATGGAAAAGTACTGTATCATTGTACAGGCCAGACCTTTGCTGTAGTTAGGAAACTACATCTGTAATACCGTACAATCTGCATTTTGTAGTTGTGCACCTCTTTAGCTTTTCCCCCCTGTAGGTGTATCTATGTGTTTTTCACTTAATTGTTTTTCCCCCCAATAACCTAGTGCTAGCAGCTCCATCTGTTACGGTGAAATCTTCAAGCAGTGACTCTATCGGTGTCAGTTGGCATCCAGTGCCATCAGCGGTTTTGTACTCAGTTTCTGTGATGAGATCAGATGGATCTGGCAGCAGATGGAACCAAAACACCACAGCCCTGTCCCTCGAGTTCACCTTATTGGATCCAGGCACTGTATATACTGTTAAGGTTCATGCATGGGATGCCAAAGGCACTCCCGGAGATGATATCACCTACAACCAGATAACACGTAAGTCATTTGTGTCAGATATTTTACTTTAGTTTACCTATACATATAAATTTAGCCATTTTAAAATAACTGTATTTGCCATATTTCCAACTTGCATTTAGATAATAGGGTTGTTTTCTTAAAATGTATATATGCTAGATGGCTGGCCCCATGGCATATGAGTAATCCTTCAATCTGCACCTTAGCTAATAAAGTATTTTGTCTGTGGTGTTTCTTGTAGGCCCGCCTGCTCCATCTGATGTTCAAATAACTTTCAACAGTGGAGCTTTGGAAGCCACATTCTCAGTACCTGGAGCTGAAGCCCTGACCAACATCACAGTACTTCTTTATAGTGGGGCAACACCAGAGGCAAGTGCCAACTGCACAATGTCAGGGTCTCCCTGTACAATCTCCACATTGCATTGTGGGATAGAATATACTGTGTCTTTGTTAGCAACCAATGAGGCCGGATCTACTCCATCTGCAAAGACCTGGAGTCTTATGTCAGGTATGTTTTTGTTTCCAGAATATAGACCATGCATCTTGTAACCAGATGGATACTTTATTCAGAAAACACGACTTCTTCCGAGCACAGCCTCTCATGTATAGACTGAAGTTCTACTTTTTGCTAAATTAGAGTTTTATTTGCAAATAATTCTTATCTGGTTAGGACCGAACCCAAGATCAAGTAAGAAACACTGATGTAGAGCTCAGTCTGAGCCTGAAACGTGTCACATGAAAACATTGCAATACAACCCAAATTGACTAGAAAGTGGAACTCCATTCTGTTCATGAGACTGGGCTGGAAAGAGGTCTTGTCTTCTGATCCACTTATCCATTGCCTAACTCTGGACCCCAGTGGCAACACCAAAGAGGATCAGTGAATCACAGCCTTGGGGAGAAGATAAAGGCCCAGTTACGCTACTAGATTTAGCAGACAATTTGGCAGACAGTGTTTAGACAGCACAATCTGCTGCTGGCAAGTGATGGTTTACATAGGTGTCCGCAAAAACAATCTTATTACCCGATAAACAAGCGCTTTGCTTATTCATTGGGTAATCAACGGCACCTTTACCCCGGGAGATAATCTTTAACGAGCGTTCCTGCTAACGATTGTTAGAGATTATCGGCTAGTCTAAAGGTTCCTGAAGTGTTCCTTAAGTGTTCTGCACACAACCACCTAAGGTCCCTACAAAACCTCCAAATATGGTCCCAATCTTCCTTAGCTGGGCCATCTAAGCACCAAAACCAATTTGTACATAAACACTTGACCATAATTTTCTTGGGTTTTGTTGTGAATACCTGAATATAGCAACTCCTCTCTATACTTAGTTCCATGCGCACCAAGTGGAATCTCTGTTGTGGAAGAAAATCCTGGCAACCTCACAGTGTCATGGTCTAATGGAAATCTCTCTGAGTATTACGTTGTGTTTGTGAAGAGTGATGACGGCTTTGAAGTTCACTGCAATACAACCCAGTCACCATGCTACTTTCCAGCTGAGTGTGGATTCATCTACTTTATGAGTGTCTTTGCCTATAATAAGGCAGGACAAAGCCCTTTGGGTGAGCTTTTTAACTACACCACAGGTGAGTAATCGTAACCAATATATACATCTAGGCTGATGATTCCTAGTTTGAAAGCAAGATATAATGGATTCCATCACATGCATGGTAAAGGCCCATTATAATAATTATTGTAGACTATTGCCATTGGAACAACACTTTTATCTTTTGATGAAGCTAAAAAAAGAGATAAATATATCATACCGGTTTGGCTAATGTGTAACATTAAAGAGGTTTTCCTGGTTTTGATACTGATCGGTGGGGGTCCGACATTCAGTGGACCCCCACAAATCAGCTTTTTGAGAAGTCACTGGAGCGTTGTGACCTTCTCCGTGCTTACCAAGCACAGTTCCGTACATTGTATAGCGGCTGTGCTTCACCTCTGTGGTGCTGAGCGCAATACCAAGCATGGCCACTATACAATGTACAGCGCTGTACTTGGTAAGCATGGAGAAAGTCACAAAGCTCACAGGAGCTCCAGTGCTTTCTCAAACAGCTAATCGGTGAGGGTCCCGGGTGTCGGACCCCCACCAATCAGATACTGATGACCTACCTTGAGGATAGAATCAGTATCAAAATCCCAGAAAACCCCTTTAAATTTTCAGTGTGAGCCATAACTGGCTTTGATATTATACTGGTACATGGAACGGTCGTGCAGTGCCATGTTTCTTGCCCTCTGGTATATGATGGTCACCCAGGAGATGCCAGTTATAATATCCTCGGTATTATTGATGTACAATAATGTTTGTAGGTCCCAACCATAGGGGCCCATATACAGGAGGCAATTTGAAGACCACTGCTAACTAAAGGCATAATGCTGTACCCTGTGCTTGGCTTTAAAGCCGTATTCTAAGAATTTGTTATTGATTGCCTATATTCAGGTTCGGCCATCAATATTATAATATTATATGAATTGAGGGTCCGACAACCTGCTCATCTGCTGTTTCAGAGTAGCTCTGGCATTAGAAGTCGGTGCTGGCTCTATCCACTGTGTAGTCATATGGGAGCTGCGCTGCAGTAGCTGGCTACCACTGCACTATGGGCAGAGCTCTGTAGATCTAGTGCTGGAAGCTACTCAAACAACTTATCGGCAGGGGTGCAGGGTGGCTTATGGGGCTCAATGGACATCCAGTATAGAATCTTTGTGTCCACCCCCTCAGGTCTTGCGGTTTTGCTCATAGGTTTCCTTTACATGAAGTAGGGCACTGAAGAAATATAAAATACATGAACTAAACGATGATGACATGTTGTATTCTTCTCAGCAATATATTGAACTAAGCATTTCTGAATGTTCATGGTTTTATCTACAGCACCCTGCTGTCCAAGTGATTTCAGCACAGCTTATGTGTCGAGTGATACGCTAGAGATTGTCTGGTCTGCTGTGCGAGGTGCAGAAATGTATGAGACCAAGGCTGATGACGGGACCAACGTAATCCTGTGTAATGACACAGCTACAATGTGTGCACTGTCTGGTCTGCAGTGTAACACCCAGTACAATGTCACTGTGTATTCATACAGTGAGAACAGGGGCAGCAACACCTCCTGTTCATCAAAGTACATGAAGACAGGTATGTAGATGTGATATGATATCAATTATATACTCTTTGTTACTGGCTCTGCTCTGGCTAATAGAGAAGAATGGAAGACCATGATGTCCATTAGCTACAGTAGAACTTTGGTTTAGAAAGCTTCTACTATGTCATTTGGTACAACCCCGTTGTGATGACCTGAGAGGTCCATAACACAGTAGGATTGCTCCTTTTAGCCCCAATGTTGTAGATTTCTTTAATTCTGTATGGCTGCTCTAAAAAGCCCATTGATTTCCAAGATAGACCCAAAATGCAGTAACAATCTGTCTTTTTTTTGGTTTGCATCAACATCCTTTAAAATAACCATTTATGAAGGGGCTGTTTTGGACGTTCTGGGCTGTGGTCACATGACCATTGTCTATGCAGCTCTTTCTTATTTCCTGTGATGTTATGTGCATGGACATGTAAAAGCAGCAACAGGGGCAGTGATAGGGGAGCTTCTGTGTAATCAGCTGGTGGGAGGAGCTATGAAATAGCTGGGCGTTGTTAGGGGCAGTGATAGGGGAGTGTCTATGTAACTAGCTGGTGGGAGGAGTTATGAAATAGCTGGTCATTGTTAGGGGCAGTGATAGGGGAGTGTCTATATAACCAGCTGGTGGGAGGGGCTATAAACTAGCTGGGTGTTGTTAGGGGCAGGGCTGGAGCTGTGGAAGAGGAAGGAGAAGTGCATCATGGGTTTGGTTGGATACAGCAACAGGAAGTGCTACATACAGGATGTAAACTAGAGTGATTTATATAGTGGTTATATAGTAAAATGGGTCAGGAGTCCAAATTGAAAAAAAATCATGAGGAAGATGTACATGAGGTAAGCAACTACACATGCATATCTATTAAAATTAAAAGAACCTGGAAAACCCCTTAAGGCTAACTGCATACACTGCATAGTTTGTATGCAGAAAATCTGCATCAAAACCACGTAAAAAACTATACATAAATCTACACTATGTATTGCATTTTTGTGTGTTTTTATTTGTGTTTTTTTTTGTTGTGGAATTTCTACTTATTTAATATTATCTATTGTTCAGAGCTGTAAGATCAGAAGAGGTTTGGTCAATTACTGCCAGGATCAGTGTGGGTGCCAGTTCATAGTATCAGAAGTCAGTGTGCCTACACCAGCTCAAATCTGGGATAGATTTCAGTTATTATTTACGCCAGAAAACTGGTAAAAATAATAAATGAGTCGTGGCAATTGGCACTGCCCCCACAAGTGGCAAGGGCACCATAGAAATGCCACTGGTGTCTACATTTAGGAACAAACTTGCGGTTTGTAGCTATTTTTTACACCAGTTTCTGACATATGGGATCACTGTCATCTCAAGACGATGACATACATTTAGATTATTTCAGTTAATGTGTTAAAACAAAGTCATGGATTTTCTGGTAATCATTATATGTGTAAATTATATTTTTATTCCATAGTTTCCTAGATTATTTGTCTCACCCTGCTTCATGTATCTTGGGTTCTGTCATATAACTCCCGCTAACTACTTGTTCACCTCCAGCTCCCTGCAGTCCTGAAATTACAAATATCACAACAATTGATGCGAGCACATATGTTATACATTGGGATTCCAGTAACTATAATGCAGTGTACACGGTGACTGTCAAAGGGGACAGTAGACTATGGAATTGCACCAGCTTGGGCACTTCTTGTACTCTGGAAAGCCTTCCTTGTGGATCAATATATATGGTCAGTGTCGGAGCATCTACAGCTGAAGGAATAAGCCTGCCCAGTTACAGCGTGCCTTTGGAAACTGGTAATGTATTACGCTATCTTGGCTTCAAAATTATACTGCATATTGATTACATACAATATACGCATACAAATGACCTCTTCACAGCACGACCTGCAATTTATAACAAAATCCTATTTCTTTTAAAGCTCCTTGCTGTCCAACAAACCTTAGCGTTGTCCAAATCACACAGTCTGTGTCCAATGTAAGCTGGTCCACCGCCACAGGAGCACAGACATATACCACAATGCTGGAATCACCAAGGGGACAGGCCAAGTGCCACACTCTAGAGGAGCATTGTCTGCTGGGATGTATTACGTGTGGAACAAGCTACTCGGTATCCCTGGAAGCTGTGAGTGAGACGGGCCTTGTGTCAGAGTGCTCTTATCATGGGTACTCATCCAGTAAGTCACTCCATTTGTATTTCCAATGTAGAGTTTCAATGTTATAGGACCTCAATTTGACAGCTACAAGGAGCCACCATGAAGCCCACTGACTAATAAAGGTGTCTGTCAGCTTTCAGGATTTTTTGACAGCAAGAACAGTGCTACAAACTGTGCTATTGTTTGTGTAAAAATACAGCAAAACCTTTCATGGAAAGCACAAAAACATAAATGTGAACAGATCCTTTATTAAAACTGCTGTTCCTTGAGATTACAGCTATTAAAGGGGTTGGCCCATCTCACACTTTGGTGACATATCGCTAGGTGTGGGTCCAACCTCTAGGATCCGCATCTATCTGTATCGAACGGGGTTTGCTGAAAATAGCCGAGCACTGGCTTAGCTATTTCCGGAACTCTTACAGAGGTGAATAGAGAGGTGGCCGCGCTTGCATGGTGCTCTCTCCATAAACTTGTACGGGAGTTCCAGAAATAGCAGAGTGCGCTCGTTTGGGTCTTTTCGTAACTCCCATATAAATAAATGGAGAGCACACAATACACGCACGGTGCTCTCTCCTTCACTTTTGGGGGCCCATTTTAGAGATAAGTGCAGGTTTCAGAGGTGGGACTCGAATCTATCAGACATTGGTGTCGTACCCTAGCGTTATGCCACCAAAATGCAAGATGGGCAAACCCCATAATAGCTATTCTATCAGCTTTGCTATACATACACATGTGCATGTGTTATAAATGGGCAAAGGGGAGTAAGCCGCTGCCAGACACCTCTACCACTGGCTTTTCTGTCTTAAAAACAAAAGCATCAGGCACTGAATTTCAACATGCCCCATCCTTCGTTTTCCTGACATCATACCACGATACATGAAAGATAGTCAGTCGGTTCCACTTTATTCTTATGTGTATGGGCACCTTTAGATTGTCAAACATGGCTTGACCAGCAAAAGTCTTTTTATGTAACAGCTTATTTGTCGAGGTGCTTATCATACAGCATCTATCTAGAGAGTTGTTTGGTGATGTACTAACTTTTCTTCTGGATTTCAATCCACCAGTGACAATATGACAATTATTAAACAGTCCTTCACATGCAAAGAAGCAGATATTAGGGTGCATTGCCTTGGTAAGATGGTTGTGGGCCCCTTTTAATACTGGGCCCCTTTGCAGTCTTATTCCAAGGTCAGCTCCAAATTATACTGTGTCAGAGCTTGGGCTCACCAGATCATTCTTTGGTACTCTGGTGGGCTAGGCTGACCCTGGACTGGTAATTTAAATTTGAATCAAACATTTTTATCCAGGTAATAATCTGATTCAATGAGTTTGATCATTGTCATATAGGTGGCCCGTGTCTGCTACTGTCTTGCTCCTCTGGGTGGGCACAGTCATTGCTCCACTTATCCTGCCGCTTATGTGGGCTGGCAGTCTGGATCCACTGGCCCTCTTCTTTCCTACAGCAGCAGGCTGGCCGACAGAGTTTCATGTCTTCCTCTCTGCTGTCTACTCTAAGCCTGGCCTTCACACTCAGTCTTTCTATAGGGCTCTCTCTCCCCCCGTGGTCCTTAAAGGGCCAGCATGCGCACCCTAATTCATCCCCAACCTATGGATGACTATCTCTGAGTGCTTAAGGCACTCTCACAAATCAGAGGATGCCTGTGCAATAGATGTTTCTAGCTGGTTAGTCCCTACGTAAGGTGTGCTGTTCTGTTCTGATCACTGTCTGATTTCTGACTCAGATTCTCCACTGTCTGACCTGATCATTGCTTGATTACCGTGTTGACCCTGCCTGCCCTGACCTTGTACCACTTTACTGTATTAAAGAAACTCTGCCTACCCAGGACTTTAGCCTGTCTCTGACTACGATTTTGCATGTTTCTTCGGTGCTATGCATCGATGTCTCTGACCTACCATACAGAGGCTACTCCCAGAGGTAGCAGCCTAGTGTGTTCTCTGCAGCGAAGTCCAGATTCCTGTATAGTGGTTAAAGGTGAAAATCAGGGAAACGCCAGGATAACGCCCCTAGGTTTAGCCGTAAATCAAATCCGTTGGTTGGCACAGTTGTTCCAAACCCACTTTTCGTAACAGTCATTATGTTCTTTTATGTATAATATGCCTTATGTGCAACAGTAATGTCATTGGTTTAGTTTGTCATAAGAAAGATGAATTGAGGATCCTTTAAACTAATTAACTAGAAACAGAAATAGATTCTGCAAATGTACACATGGAAGATTGCTGACAAGAAGTCCACTAGTTTCATTGTATTCCACAGGTGCTTGCTGTCCATCAGGAGTGAAGCTATATAGACTGTCTAATACTGGCATCCGAGTTACTTGGCGAGCGTCAGCCGCTCCAGACAACTACACAGTCAACATCTACGGAACAAAAGGAAACTTTACCTGTAGTCCAAACAGCAGCTTCAGTTACTGTGATGTTACCGAAATTCCATGTGGAGATGTGTACACTGTGGTGGTTTCCCCTGCCAGTGACGTAAAGAACCAGATTCTATTCTGCCCTCAAAAAATATATTCTGGTAAGATGTGTAATCTTTTTAGTGAGACCCTGCTGCCACAAAGATTTCCCAACATTATCAAGAAATTACTTTCTTCCCTGTTTGTGACCTAATTAATCATAAAGGGGAAATTAATGAATGTATAACTTCACTCTTGCAGTGCTTGGTGAGAATATTTATTTTTTGTACTGTTGCTAATGAGGGAAGGCGGTTGGATGCCGCGTGTGTCTATCAATGGGAAACAGCATGATTCATTGTCTGCTATGATGTTAATTTGTCTTTTATGCTTTTTATATCATCAGTAAGTGTAAGAGACCAATGATCGGGCATTGATTCCTAGGAATGCTCGTTCCCAATTATTGCCTTGTGTAAATGTTCTGTCGATTACCTGATGATCAAGCTAGCACTCATTCATTGAGAGAAAGCTGTGGACATCTAAATCATTGTTTCTGGTGAGGAGCAGGTATATACAGTACAAAGGCACTGACACTACAGAAAGTGCCACCCAGCTTTCCTGGGTGTCTCAATGTGAAGTTTGCCAATATAGGAGAGTTTTCTCAGTGTCTGTCTAGGCAAATCTGACATTCATCAGTGTGGCAAAGCTGGATTTGTAATTTGTTATTCTTTGTTAATTTTTAAATGGCAATTAGGATAAACTTGCAATTTTTGCTGCAGATAATAAAGTGTCTATGGCAAGCTGGACATAAATAGACATTTCTGCTTATCAACAAGCAGCTCCCTGATGGCGCTCAAGCAAATTTCTACCAATTTCTAAACCAAGAGGGTGATTTATTATTCTGAAATACACCTAAGTTAGGCGTATTTCAGGCGTCGATGGCGCTATCTGAGACTTCACCATACTCACGCCAGGTCTAAAATTGTAGGCGTGATGTGGGTGGGAAAGGGGACGGGCATGGGCTGGTTTTAGGCATAGAAAATGGATTACATTTAGACTGGTGCTGGATGCGCTGAAGTTATGGGGAGGCGGTGCCTCTTCATAATTTAGGCGGCTCCACCACCAGTTTTAGGGCTTTAAGACCAGCGTCTAAAATGCCGGTCTTAATAAATGTACCCCCAAATCTCTAAGTCAAAGTGCCAGTTTTTCCTATCGGCTGTAATCGACTAGTAATTGTTAGTCATGGGAAACCTTTGCCTGTCCTCTACATGTTAAAAACAATGCATATTTAGACCTACTGTAGTCAAATAAAAAGTTTTATTAATTTTCTTTTCTTATTTTATTACAGTTACGTGTTCAGGTAGCTCTCTTGGAATGGGTAAGGTACCTTTTTTTGTAAATTATTCAACTTCAAAGAAATTTTCGGGACTTAATTACATATGCCAGGGATAGGACATCAATATCTGATTGGTGTGCGCAGCAGCCTCTTCCTAGGCTTGTAATGTCACATCCATCGGTCACATCGCCTTTTTCAAGTAAATCAGATTAGGCTGCAATACGGAGCACAGTCACTATACAATGTATGGTGCTGTGCTTAGTATAGTAAGAAGAGGCACGTCTTTTGAACAAGTACAGAGGGCTCTTCAGACAGTGCCGGGAGTCAGACCCACACTGATCAGATACTGATGAGCTATCCGAGGGGAGGTCATCAATCTTTAAGTCCTGGAAACCCCCTTTAAGTGAATTGTCAGCTGAGCAGTTGCATTCAGCTTCAGTTGTCTGTTCACACATGGCAGATTAATTGTAGAAATCTCTGTGACTGAAAATCTATTCCATGTATCTGAATGGCATTCTTATTGCTTCATATGTGTGTGTTATTTTTATAAACCCTATTCAGATGTATGGAACAGTCACAGAAGTTTTTACATGAGAAATCTGTGACATGTAAATATACTGTAAGAGGTCTGCCATGCTGTAATAAACCTGCAGGGTCAGTGCCACATGAATTTTCTACTCTGTTGGTATTGTGTGTTTTAATCTTTAATATGTAGTAATTATACCGTGCGTCCTTTATCTAGTGATCTATAGAGGAAAAAGAAGCATCACATAAAATAATGAAAACTCTGCATATTGGTAAGTAAATTATGTGCATACTACACTATACACAGTTGGGGAGAGTTATCAAAACTGGAGTAAAGGAAAACTGGCTTAGATGCCCCTAGCAACCAATCAGATTGATCCTTTCATTGTACTGAATTGTACTGCATTGAAACAGGGATCAAACCTTGAAAAGTTGAAGTCCCACAGTGGGACAAAAAAAAAAGTTTAAAAAGTGAAAAAAGTGTTTTAATAATAAAAAAAATTAAAGTTTCAAGTAAAAAAAAAAAACACGCCCGTTCACCTTATAAAATCATGTACAATAAAAAAATTAAAAACAAAACATATTAGGTATTGCTGCGTTCATAACAACTGGCTCTATAAAAATGTCTCATGATCCACCCTGTCAGGTGAACGCCATTTAAAAAAATAAAAATAAAAACTGTGCCAAAATAGCCATTTTTTGTCACCTTGCCTCATAAAAAGCGTATTAGCGAGCGATTCAAAAATCATATGTACCCCAAAATGGTACCAATGAAACCATCACCACATCCCACAAAAAACAAGCCCCCACATAAGACAATTGCCATACAAATATGGCTTTCAGAAAATGGCAACTCAAAAACAAGATTTTTTCATTTCAATAATGCTTTTACTGTGTAAAACTTAACAGAAATTAAAAAATACACATATTAAGTATCATCGTAATGACTGGTTCTGTAAAAACGTCACTTGATCCAAAAAAGTGTAACATTTAATGATCAAAAACTCAAATGTACTGAAAAATTGTACCAATAAAAACGTCAGCTCCTCCTGCAAAAAACGAACCCCTAAACAAGATGATCTGCAGAAAAATAAACGAAATGTAGCTTTCAGAAAATGAAAACACAAAAACATGAATAAAATAAAAATATTTGATATCATCGCGTCCATATAAACCTCAAATAAAAACTAAACAAGATCTATCCTGCTAGGAGAACTCTGTAAAAAACAAAAAATAAAAACGGTGCCAGAACAACCATTGTTGCCATGTTTTTGTGAGGCATGTGGTTACCTTGCCTCACAAAAAGTGTAATCAAAAATCGTATGTACACAAAAAAAATAAAAAAAACGATAAAACTGTCACCTTATTCTGTAGTTTACAAAATGGAGTCACTCCACCCTAGGGGTGCATAAGGGGGCCTTCAAATGTGACATGGCAACTTAAAATTATCCCAGTGACATCTGCCCTCCAAAATCCATATGGCGCTCCTTCCCTTCTGCGTCCTGTCGTGTGCCCGTACAGCAGTTTATGACCACATATGGGGTGTTTCTCTAAACTGCAGAATCAGGGTAATAAATAATGAGTTTAGTTTGGGTGTTAACCATTGCTGTATTACAGGAAAAAATGTATAAAAATGGAAAATCTGCAAAAAAAAAATAGAAATTTTGAAATTTCACCTCCATTTTCCCCTTAATTCTTATGGAACACCAGGGTTATCAAAGTTTGGAAAATCAGTTTGGAATAATTTGAGCAAAATAGGTTCTAAAATGGAGTCATTTATGGGTGATTTCTACTATGTAAGTCCCACGAAATGACTTCATAACTGAATTAGTATTTAAAAAAGTGGGTTTGGAAGTTCTCTTTAAAAATTTCAAAATTGCTTTTAAAATTCAAAGCCTTCTAACGTCCTAAAAATAATATGACATTTACAAAATGATGCCAACATTAAGTAGACATATGGGGAATGGTAAGTAATAACTATTTTTAGAGGTCTCACTATCCATTTTAAAAGCAGAGAAATTCAAATTTACAAAATAGTGTATTTTTCCAAATATTCTGTAAATTTGGGATATTTTTGTTATAAATATACATAAAACATTGGCTCAAATTTACCACTAACATAAAGTACAATATGTCATGAGAAAACAATCTCAGGATGGCTTGGATAAGTAAAAGCGTTCCAAAGTTATTACCACATAAAATGAAACATTTGCAAAATGTGGCTTGGTCCTTGTGATGAAAACTGTTTTGGTCTTGAACAGGTTAAACACATTCTAACTGGCTTTTTTTATCATATAGTTACGACAAATGTGATTGATTTACTAACATTTCTTTTATTCTGTCTAGATCTTCGTGTTATTTCCCTTATAGAATGCATGACAACAATTAAAGATGGACAAATGCAAGAAATACGTATAGCCAACAGTATGGATAAATGTGCATACATGACACAACAGCAACATGTTCAAGAACTGTTTGGTGCAACATCTCATTGACCTTGATATTGTAACTGTAAATGGTTTCCATTTCAGTGTAAGATGGTGACCACTAGATAAATGCTGGATAGTATTGGTCACAATTTCCAATAAAGTTATTAATGATACAGTTGACAGGTTTCAGAAGAGCCTTGCTCTGCTTGTGTAGGTGTAGCGGGAGCCTTCTGAGGCACAAGGTAGAATCTTTGTCTGGATCATCACTTGATCTCAGGCGGCAGAGATACCTTTAGGCCCACGAAAGCCTAGGGATAACTTCAACCTCTGCACCTTTTATAGCTAAGCCACTGATTCTAATATGTTATATTATACATTATGGGAGGTATTTATCAAGACTGACGCTTCACATGCCAGTCTTGATCTAGTTTGTGCTGCCGTGAGATGCACCAAATTGTCTGGGCTTTTATTAGTGATGACCTATCCTCAGGATAGGTCATCAATATTAGATCTGCAGGGGTCTGTCACCCCCGCCGATCATCTATATGGGGAGACTCCCTTCTCCCTTCTCTCTTCCTTTCCACTGCTGCTGTCTATGGCAAAGACCATAGATAGCAGCAAGGTCAATGAGAATTCTGACACCTGGCACCCCAGCTGATCTGATATTGATGACCTATCCTGAGAATAGGTCATCAATAATAAAAGCCCAGACAACACCTTTAAGAGGCACAATAATTATTTTGGTGCATCTTGGGAGGTCCATGCACAAGAAACTGAGATTTATGCCATAAATATAAATCCCCTTCCCCCCTTGCAGACAAAGATGTTCCTTCCAGCCATTTTCATTTCTTAATTGACATCATAAGGCTTGCAGGTTCTTTACTGTGTTTGTTACTTATTATTAGACAAGATAAGATAACTTGGTGACTATAATGATGGAATTAATAATCAAAGTGCAAATAAAATGGAGGACTCAGTTTTGTTTAAATTGCTTCGTATCACATGTACTTGATCCTACCATGTATGTTCTTTAATGTTGTACATCAGTTTTACCACTAGGAAGACATATTTTGATGCTGTTAATGCACATTTATACCTAATTTATTACTCAGCAAACCATAAAGATACAAATGCAATCTCATTTCATGTAGGTTCAGAGATTAATTGTTATGTTCTGTAGTTTGTAGAAATAAACCTACTGCATAATGTCATGTTTGTGTTGCCTTTTGTCAAATACCAGATATTACACACTATAATGGGGTAGAACATGGTGAATATCTAATTACAGGCGTATTTGCTTTGGCAGGGTCATTTACATTTGTTTTCTAAAGGAAGGGACATTTCTGGAAAAATTGAAGTATCATAAAAATAGGACACAAAAGCAGTAAATCTAGTAACACTTCTAAACAATGGTATCATTCTATCTGCGACCTGAGTACAGGAAGCACCTGGGGTGATTTTCTCAATGACACAATCTAGTTCCCACTTGTATTCTGATATCCTCAAACTGTTAAAGGTATGCAGAGATAAAGGGTTCACTTTACTGTAGCATGGCGGAAATAATCTACAAACAGGTCGTGATTGTTATAAGCAATGGGTGTGGAACCACTGCACCAAATGAATGGTTTGATTTTGGGCTATCCTAAGGGCATTATCATAGCAGTCCCCTGTTTTTCACCCTTTAGCCCATATACAGGGAAATGGACATTGCTTCAGGGGAACAAACAGGCCTTTACCTTTTGGAGTAGTCACTGTGTAGATGACAGCTGACCTACAGAGGTCAGAGATACCATTGTGGAGTACTGAGGGATCAGCTGAAACCTCAGTCAGAGGCAAGCTGAGGTTAGGGCAGATAGAGTACAAATGAATCTTTGAAACAAGTCTGAGGTCAGGGCAGACAGAAAAGAGTCAATACAATAATCAGGTAGAGGTCAGGTCAGGCAGTGGAGGGTCAGAGTCAGGAAACAGGCAGAGAACGGTACATGGTCAGACAAACAGAACAGCACAACTTTGCATGAACTAGTAAGCTAGATTAACCTATTGCTTAGACACCCTCCAACTGGAGACTGTGTCTGAAGTACCCCAGGTTACCAGCCATTGGCTGGTGAAAATTAGATTATGTGCTTTTTGTAATAATAGTGTCTTTTTATGCGACAGAAGGACCAGTTCCTAGATTATGCTGGCTGGTTCTAGTATCAGTATTTCCAGATGCCATAACCAGAAAACCTATTATTTCTGTATTTGTTAAAAAGGTAAAAGAAAAAGTCAATTCAGTTGGTGTTTATTTAAAATATTGAGCTGTTCTGTCACAAAGGGTTAACTGTCTAGCTGTGTGAATTGTACTTTCACTTTGTGCCGGTCATCTAATAAACCTTATCTCTAAATTACCAATGTTTGTATTACACTGGCAGATTTTCTGCTAGATGATCGCTAACAAGTATTTGTAGTTACGCTCGTTAGCGATGATCTGGCAGTGTAATACTGCCGCCGATTAACCGATGAACAAACATTGATTGGGCAATTGTGATCTTTAAGCTGAAAGATCGCTAATTGCCGATGGCAGATGTGCTGTCTAATCACAATCTGCTGCCGTCTTATAACTAGACAGCATGGGGATGAGCGATAACGATCGTTACTCTCCATGTTGTGGAGGAGATCACTGCATGTAATAGCTGCGGTCTCTTCCACTAAAGAGCAGGCGATTGTCTGCAGAATTTGGCAGTGTAATACAGCCTTAATGTGTCAGAAAAGCTTATGGTCCTATTATTGTACAGATTCTCAGGCATGCGAGCAAAAATGAACAAGAATCGTGTGATGTAATAAGTATGAACGATTCAAAGATGAGCGACAAATCACTTGTTTCTCATTCATCGTGATCTTTAAGCATATTATAAAATTATCGCTACTCGTTAATAGATCCATTCATATAATATGGAGTAGTCTACTCGCTAACTATGTCATATATGCCTTTTGACCAAGCATCTGTTCTCCATCTTTACATGTAATAACAAGGAACGAGTAACAACAGCAAGTACAAATGTATATGTATGCGTATAATAAGCGAACTTTTCATTGTTATCGTTTATCCTAATGTGTGTGACGTCTGCTGGTGTAATAGTACTTTTGTTTAAGCCACATTCTTATAAGATAAGAATTGAGTTATAATGAGTGTTTAGGCAGTCAGAGATCAGAGATATGGAACTGAGCTGCCTGACGGAACACAGTGGAAATTCAGGGGTTCAAAATTTTTAATAAAGGCCAATAGAAAAAATATGGGGTCATTTATCAAACTAGTGTAAAGTAGAACTGGATCGCCTAGCAGCCAATCAGATCCCTCCTTTTATTTTTGACAGCTCCTTTGGAAAATGAAAGGTGGAAAGTTGGAATCTGATTGGTTGCTATGGGTAACTAAGCCAGTTCTGTGATAAAGCCAATGACTGTGATATTCAGATTTCATTCAGGTTTTCTGATGCAGTCTTTGAAGCCAGACTAAGGCCTCATGCACATGAACATGTGCGGGGGGTTCCGTGCATTGTAAATGGTGGTCCTCAGTGCACGGGTAGATCCATGGGTCCGTGATCTGTCCACACCACAAAAAAATGGAACATGTTCTATTTTTCTGCGGTGCAGAGGCACGGAGAGTACCGCCAAGGAAGCACTCTGTAGTGCTTCCATGAGTTCCATGCCTCCGTCCCGCACCACACCTTCCAGATTGCGGACCCATTCAAGTTGTTTACAGGCGGCAATACGGGCATGGCTGGGCAAGAGCTGTGTGCATGAGGCCTAACCCAAGTGTATATTACATTTTTTACGTAGCCCAAAAAGCTGTCAGTACCAAATTTCTGGGCACCTATCCTTTGGCTATAAGTGGCCTGAATAAGACTACAGACTTGTAAGACAGTGCATACTTACCAACATTGTTGTTGATAAATTTGAGGCATGTAAGCCCTGTCCTGGGAAAGCCCAAACCCACTCAGGAATGCCTGCTTATGAAATGGGCTGCAGCCTTTTTGGCCTGGAGCAGATAGTTTTCTCCTAATTAGCCCTGCCATGTGTCTTCTTCTTTGTGCCAAAGATCTAATAGATGACATATTATTCATCTTTCTTTTGATAGTAACATAGTTTATAAGGCTGAAAAAAAGACATCTGTCCATCCAGTTCAGCCTGTTTTCCTGCAAGTTGATCCAGAGGAAGGCAAAAAAACCCCTGTGAGGTAGAAGCCAATTTTCCTCACTGTAGGGGAAAAAAATTCCTTCCCGACTCCAATCAGGCAATCAGAATAACTCCCTGGATCAACAACAACCCATATCTAGTAACTATAACCTGTGATATTATTACCCTCCAGAAATACATCCAGGCCCCTCTTGAACTCTTTTAGTGAATTCACCATCACCACCTCCTCAGGTAGAGAGTTCCATAGTCTCACTGCTCTTACTGTAAAGAATCCTCTTCTATATTTGTGTACAAACCTTCTTTCCTCCAGACGCAGAGGATGTCCCCTCGTCACAGTCACAGTCCTGGGGATAAATAGATCATGGGAGAGATCTCTGTACTGACCCCTGATATATTTATACATAGTTATTAGATCTCCCCCGAGTTGTCTTTTTTCTAAAGTAAATAACCCTAATTTTGATAATCTTTCTGGGTACTGTAGTCCACCCATTCCAGTTATTACTTTAGTTGCACTCCTCTGAACCCTCTCCAGCTCTGCTATGTCTGCCTTGTTCACAGGAGCCCAGAACTGTACACAGTACTCCATGTGTGGTCTGACTAGTGATTTGTAAAGTGGCAGGACTATGTTCTCATCACGGGCATCTATGTCCCTTTTGATGCAACCCATTATCTTATTGGCCTTGGCAGCAGCGGTCTGACACTGATTTCTACAGCTTAGTTTGCTGTTCACTAAAATTCCTAGGTCCTTTTCCATGTCAGTGTTACCCAGTGTCTTAACATTTGGTACGTACTGGTGACTTGCATTATTTCTTCCCATGTGCATAACAATTACATTTGTCAGATCTATAAGTAGTTATGCTATTGTTTGCATTACTACAGTTCAGTTTACTGAATTCTAGTTCTCTGAAAGAAAACTTTTTGGTGTCATTAGTAGTTATAAGTATGAACATAACTAAAGGCATACCAACCATAACAGCTACTTTTATATGGTCCAGAGGCTGAGAAGGTCTAATTAGGTGCAGGAACAGTGCTGTTTGGGAGAATCAGACACCCATCTATAAAGTACAGTAAGAGCTGTATACTTGTATGCAGCGAGCTCCCTTAAGTGCAATTTTTTCAGGTAACTGTATGGAGAAGGACAGGACATTTTGTGCCCTATATCTGAAAAACAGGAGAATATTTTTGTCTTTGAATAGTATGCATGGTTCCATACTCCAGGGTGGCAGGAGGAATCAGGCAGACACCTTGTAACTTAAACTTTACGTGACTCACGTGAGGCATCAAGTGTAAAGGTAAAAACAGTTTTTTGACAGGTAAGAGGCTTAGTGGTGGGAGTCTATCTGTGAGGGCACAGGCATCATTATAGGCAATAGGTTAATCAGGTATACTGTCTCTAGTGGCAACAGCTTAATATAACACTGTCCTTTTAATAGGCAAAACTCACCTACTGTTTGTTGTAACAACTGTTCCTTACGGGCAAACTCAGGATGACTGCTAAATGTTCTCGTCTCCTCAACTTGCTCTTTCAGAGTAATGCTGATCTGCTCATGTACACGTCGTTCTTCCTCCAATAATAAAGACATTAAATGTAAAGAGGAATTGATTGATTCTTTCTCCCACTTTAATAAAAATTCTGGGGACCGTATACGAGCTACAGGCATAAGAGGGATCCTCATACCCCTAGGAACAATATGTAACTTCAAGTAGGTTTCTAACGTCTGTATCTCCCACCACCCACGTATATGATCTTTATAGGTATTGGTCAATTGCTTGAAAGAACTGTTAATACTTGGCGGACGTGGTTCAGAGGGTAAGACCGCTTCAGAGAAGACTAGCTTGGCTTCATTGTCCCATCCTCCAATGTTAATACCACTTGACAGAAAACCTGCCATCCCAGCCACCCAAATATATTTAATAGATCAGATAACTATGATAAATAATAAACAAGTAAGCGTCCAATAAATAATGAGGTATCACAGTGAAAAGGAGGGCGCTAAAATCAAAACAAAAAAACTTTTATTAGTTATGACTTGTTAAAAATGCGGGGTGAAACAAACGCCCTTAATATAAACAAATTGGCGCAATAGCAATCCTGGCCAATCATGCACCATAGTCTATGTGCACTGTGTGCTAAAGCTTGAGGCCACAGATTAACCTAATTTAAGTGGGAATAGGATTTATGGATACACAACTCTCTTTTTAGTATAGTATCCTAATTCCCATATACATAAAAAAGTGTGCCAGACATATACTGTGTAGCTCGATATGCAACCATGTAACAGGAAGCTGATCACATCTCAACCATCCTGTATCGAGCTATCGCAGAAGAGTGGTTGTCTAAATGGTCTCCAACTACTATGAATGGTATCTACTCAACGCGTTTCTGGGCTCTGATATGCCCTCATCAGGAGTTTGACCAATAACTGGTAGTAGTAGCTATGACCCAAATTTTAAAGACAAACAGACATATAGAGAATCGCGCCAGCCACCTCTCACTGTGGCGGCGCCTCCGGCACTAGTGCGGCCGTAGCGCGGCCGCCCCATATGCCCGATATAAAAAGGGGAAGCTCCGCCCCCGTGCAGACCTACTCAGCCAATGAAGCGACCATCCGCCGGGAGGTGTGAGCGTACACCCAAATCGACACCCCCGGTAGGTTGAGCGCCGCTAACAAGTTAGGTTGAGAGGACAAGCAGGCGCATAGCCTGACATAATCTGGGACTAATTGGTGGTTATTATAAGTGTCCTGCAATATCAAACAATGATGGGACATGTGCCATCATGTCATCTATGAGGTATAAGCAGAAAGGGGCAAGGCGATGTAACCATCTCTGTAGATGGATATAATAAATAAATAAATAAATAAATAAATAACGATCATAACTCAGGCATCCCCTTATTATAACATGACACCACTGTGTACTTTTGTCACTGGTGTGTATATGCCCAGGAGCTCGTGGCATTAACATAACCACCACTCTCTCAGTGGGTCAAAATATGCCCAAAAGCTCGTGGCATTAACATAACCACCACTCTCTCCGTGGGTCAAAATATGGGGCTCCAACCTGACAAGCATTTAAGATGGTATCAACACAAGTTATTGTCATTAATCAGTCAGGTGGAAATAGCCACTTAGACCACTAATACAGGATACAACAGCACCAAAATGGCATTAAGTTTATGCTGATCCCTGACAAGGATCTATAGGGATGAAAGCTAAGTATTCAGAGCCAACCCCCCAATCCCATAGTATGACATGAAAACATATCTATCTACATCAATAATCAAAACCAAACCTAAATCATGACATCTCACGCTACATGACAACCGTCACATAGCCGTGATTCCTCATCAAGGAAATGACCAAAAGTTATAAGAAACACACATAAATCTATTCCCACTTAAATTAGGTTAATCTGTGGCCTCAAGCTTTAGCACACAGTGCACATAGACTATGGTGCATGATTGGCCAGGATTGCTATTGCGCCAATTTGTTTATATTAAGGGCGTTTGTTTCACCCCGCATTTTTAACAAGTCATAACTAATAAAAGTTTTTTTGTTTTGATTTTAGCGCCCTCCTTTTCACTGTGATACCTCATTATTTATTGGACGCTTACTTGTTTATTATTTATCGTAGTTATCTGATCTATTAAATATATTTGGGTGGCTGGGATGGCAGGTTTTCTGTCAAGTGGTATTAACATTGGAGGATGGGACAATGAAGCCAAGCTAGTCTTCTCTGAAGCGGTCTTACCCTCTGAACCACGTCCGCCAAGTATTAACAGTTCTTTCAAGCAATTGACCAATACCTATAAAGATCATATACGTGGGTGGTGGGAGATACAGACGTTAGAAACCTACTTGAAGTTACATATTGTTCCTAGGGGTATGAGGATCCCTCTTATGCCTGTAGCTCGTATACGGTCCCCAGAATTTTTATTAAAGTGGGAGAAAGAATCAATCAATTCCTCTTTACATTTAATGTCTTTATTATTGGAGGAAGAACGACGTGTACATGAGCAGATCAGCACTACTCTGAAAGAGCAAGTTGAGGAGACAAGAACATTTAGCAGTCATCCTGAGTTTGCCCGTAAGGAACAGTTGTTACAACAAACAGTAGAACGTTTCACTACCCAGATTAAAGAGCGGAAACATTTTCAGTATGTGAGGGATACAACGGATTTTAGAGAAGGGCACATCTTTGATTATAGCCAGAGACCAACTAAAGCTCTAGAAGGTGACACTGAGCCTTCATCATCAGAAGGTGAGTCTGATAGTGCAGCCAGTTCATCAGCCATTGCATATAGGGGCCAGGCACCTAATTTCTGAGGGAGATACAATAGAGGGAGACGGGGTCGGGGCACCAGATCCCAAAGTAATTTTTTAGGGAGGGGTCAGCCCATATCCAATTATCTCCTCCGGAACAGAAAGTAATGCCAGTCCATGCTGCCTCGGATGATATGCAGGTCATTAATTTGTCGGACAGATCTTTGACATCAATAGAAGAACGAGTTTTGACCAAGGGTCTGTCCTTTGTCCCCACGAATAGGTTCAATCTATTTGACTGGGTGAAAGACCTGCATTTGTTCATCCGTAGACTTAAATGGAAGAAATTTTTTGTAACTCATAATAAGGCTCAGTGTGAATCTCTAGGTATTGACATGGAAGATCTCGCTGATGTTCAACTGTTAGCCGATTTGTGAGAGGAAGGAAATAAGGGGGTAGGAGAAGGGCCCTACACTGATTTAAGACCTATATCCACAAAAAATCCACCTATAGGTGATAATACCCCGTGTGACATTTTTCTCAAAGTGGTGACTGAGAGGCTTGGGACACTGGAGGGACGCTTGGGGAGACATCATAACATGCCCTTTGAGGAGATGGAGGCATTGAAGACACTGGAAACTGATCACTCTGTGGTTATCAAGCCCTCAGATAAAGGGGGCAATATAGTGATCATGGGGTTCCAGGAGTACACCGAAATGTGCCTCAATATTCTATCAGATATTGACTGTTATGATGTTCTCCAGTGTAATCCTATCCCACAGGATCGGCGGGATCTGAACTCTATTCTAACGAGTGCCCTGCAGAGGAATCTCATAAGCAAGGCTGAGTTCAGTTTCTTGTTGCCTCCACATCCACTAGCAGCATGCTTCTACTGTTTACCCAAAATACACAAAGGCCTGCAACCGTTAAAAGGCAGGCCTATTGTGTCGGGAACTGACAGCCTGACGCATCCCTTAGCACGTACGTGGATCAAATTTTACGCCCTTTCGTTACGGCGTTACCATCGTACGTGCGGGATACCATGGACGTCATTAAACGTATTGAGGGTATCCAGGTGGAATCTGAGGTCATGTTAGCTAGTTTGGATGTGGAGGCACTCTATAGTTCTATTCCCCATCAAAAGGGATGTGAGGTGGTTGATTTGTACCTTCAGGAGAGAGGCATCCATCTACGCGAGCATGGCGACTTTGTCCTTCAGCTGATGAGGTTCATTCTTGAACATAATACATTTTTATTTAACAACAAGTATTATCATCAGCTGAAGGGAGTCGCCATGGGTAGCCCATGTGCCCCGACTTTTGCGAATTTGTACTTGGGCAAATGGGAACGTGATATCTTCTCGGATGAGACTCTCACACATTGGACATCGTTGGTTATCGTTTGGTTAAGATATATCGACGATGTCTTGATTTTATGGCAAGGTGAGGAGACCTCCTTTAAATCCTTTGTGGATAGACTGAATCAGAACATATGGGGCTTATTTTTTACCAGCGAGATTCACACAGCATCCATAATCTTCCTAGATCTGACCATCTTTAAGAACACGGATGGGACATTGGGCACACGGTTGTTTAGAAAAAGTACAGCCACCAACAGTTTATTGAGTTGGCAAAGTTACCATCCACCTGCACTTAAAAAGGGTATCCCAAAGGGGCAATACTTGCGCGTAAGGCGTAACTGTTCTAACCTGAGGGATTTCAAAATTGCTGCAAACGCATTATAAACAAGGTTTATACGCCGGGGATATCCCAATTCTGTTCTGAAACAGGCGTATCAACATGCGCTGGGTTGTGATAGAGCACCTCTGTTGAATCCGAGGGAACAGGGGCAATCTCGTCTTTCCGTATTATTGCCAACTTTGATGAGGCACATGAGGAAGTGAGGAGTGTGCTCTCTGATTTTTGGGGGATCCTGCGGGAGGATCCGGATATTGGACATCTGATAGGAGACGGCCCGTCTATTACGTACCGGCGTGGCCGGAACATCAAGGATCGGTTGGTCCATAGCTTTCATCAGTCGAGACCCCGACCAGATCATTGGTTGTCCAATCCACCTAGGGGCACATTCCCTTGCGGCAACTGTATAGCGTGCAGTGCTATAATGAAGGGCAAAATGTTTTCCAGTATGAGTACAGGCCGGTCATTTGATATTAGATCATTTGTCAACTGTAAGACCTCTGGCCTAGTATATCTGGCCACCTGCACATGTGGCATCCAATACGTGGGTAAAACCATAAGACAATTCAGGAGACGGATAGGCGAGCATCTGGGGGATATCCGTAAAAATGCAGATACCCCCATAGCCCGACATATGACTGAAATGCATGCTTCGGATGCTACATTGTTGCGTTTTCAGGGTGTGGAAGTGATCAGGCCATCCCCTAGAGGTGGTGATCTAGATAAACGCCTTCTGCAAAAAGAGGCCCAATGGATTTTCCGGCTACGTACTGTACGTCCGGAGGGTCTAAATGACCATATCTCTTTTGTGTGTTTCTTATAACTTTTGGTCATTTCCTTGATGAGGAATCACGGCTATGTGACGGTTGTCATGTAGCGTGAGATGTCATGATTTAGGTTTGGTTTTGATTATTGATGTAGATAGATATGTTTTCATGTCATACTATGGGATTGGGGGGTTGGCTCTGAATACTTAGCTTTCATCCCTATAGATCCTTGTCAGGGATCAGCATAAACTTAATGCCATTTTGGTGCTGTTGTATCCTGTATTAGTGGTCTAAGTGGCTATTTCCACCTGACTGATTAATGACAATAACTTGTGTTGATACCATCTTAAATGCTTGTCAGGTTGGAGCCCCATATTTTGACCCACGGAGAGAGTGGTGGTTATGTTAATGCCACGAGCTTTTGGGCATATTTTGACCCACTGAGAGAGTGGTGGTTATGTTAATGCCACGAGCTCCTGGGCATATACACACCAGTGACAAAAGTACACAGTGGTGTCATGTTATAATAAGGGGATGCCTGAGTTATGATCGTTATTTATTTATTTATTTATTTATTATATCCATCTACAGAGATGGTTACATCGCCTTGCCCCTTTCTGCTTATACCTCATAGATGACATGATGGCACATGTCCCATCATTGTTTGATATTGCAGGACACTTATAATAACCACCGATTAGTCCCAGATTATGTCAGGCTATGCGCCTGCTTGTCCTCTCAACCTAACTTGTTAGCGGCGCTCAACCTACCGGGGGTGTTGATTTGGGTGTACGCTCACACCTCCCGGCGGATGGTCGCTTCATTGGCTGAGTAGGTCTGCACGGGGGCGGAGCTTCCCCTTTTTAAATCGGGCATATGGGGCGGCCGCGCTACGGCCGCACTAGTGCCGGAGGCGCCGCCACAGTGAGAGGTGGCTGGCGCGATTCTCTATATGTCTGTTTGTCTTTAAAATTTGGGTCATAGCTACTACTACCAGTTATTGGTCAAACTCCTGATGAGGGCATATCAGAGCCAGAAACGCGTTGAGTAGATACCATTCATAGTAGTTGGAGACCATTTAGACAACCACTCTTCTGCGATAGCTCGATACAGGATGGTTGAGATGTGATCAGCTTCCTGTTACATGGTTGCATATCGAGCTACACAGTATATGTCTGGCACACTTTTTTATGTATATGGGAATTAGGATACTATACTAAAAAGAGAGTTGTGTATCCATAAATCCTATTCCCACTTAAATTAGGTTAATCTGTGGCCTCAAGCTTTAGCACACAGTGCACATAGACTATGGTGCATGATTGGCCAGGATTGCTATTGCGCCAATTTGTTTATATTAAGGGCGTTTGTTTCACCCCGCATTTTTAACAAGTCATAACTAATAAAAGTTTTTTTGTTTTGATTTTAGCGCCCTCCTTTTCACTGTGATACCTCATTATTTATTGGATGCTTACTTGTTTATTATTTATCGTAGTTATCAAAACTCACTCTCCCTGACTTTGCATTGCACCTGGCTTCCTGGACTTTGACACTTTGGCTCTAATAGGCAACTTTTTCTCTCTCGGCTTTAACCTCAACTGCAATATTTGGCTTCAGATGTGCAGATTAGTCCCTGAGGTGTTGTACTCTTATTACTAGTACCAATCACCTTCACTATATAGCTAATTAGTAACAGGATTAGTGCTGGATTTGTTTCCATCAGAAGTCTTAGGAATTCCTGCTTCTGATCATGCAGCTTGCCTGTACTTGTATATTTGCTCTTCCAGCCTGTCACCTTGATCTAGACAGCTTAAAGACCTTATTTGATTCACTTGGCCTTGGGTCACTTATATAGCGCTGACATATTCTGCAGCGCTTTACAGACATTATAATCAACCTGTCTCCAATGGCTCACAATCTAAGGTCCCTATCAGTATGTCTTTGGAGTGTGGGAGGAAACCAAAGCACTAGTAGGAAACCCACACAAACACAGGGAGAACATACAAACTCCATGCAGATGTTGTCCTTGGTCAGATTCGAACCTTGAACTCCAGCACTGCAAGGCACCAGTTTTAAACACTGAGTCACCTTGCTGCCCATGATGAAAAACTTAGGAACTGGGGTGCATAAAAATGACAGCAGTTGTTCTAGACTGATGAGTTGAAATATTAAATATTTGGTTATAACAGAAGACAGTTTGTTTGCAGAAGGACTGAAGAGCGGTAAAATAATGAGTGTCTATGTTGTGTCGGCTGTGCCACTGCCCTGCTACTTCACCTGTGTCTGTCGCAGGTCCCTTGCCATGGACAATGTACTATTGCAGTATTCTGTGTGCAGATGCTTCTAATGTGTTAATTAAATCTGCTATATACTGTATGCTGTGCTGTTTGTCTCACTCACTGCCTGAGCAATTGGTTTACTAGCCTGCTAGATCCTGTAAAGGTGATGTAATCTGCTTGTCTGCCTGTGTACCGACTTCTGCTTGATTCCTGGATTCTGACCCTCTGCCGCCTGACCTGACCCATTCCTGATCACTTTACTGACCATGAGTTGCCTGCTCTGTAGGATTTGTTTCATGGATTTGAATGGACTCTGCCTGCCCTGACCTCAGCCTGCTACTGACTACTAGTTGTGCCTGATCTCTCTGTGTCCCACACCGGTGTCTCTTACCTCCATAGGTCAGCTGTCAACCACACCATGACTAATCTAGGAGGTAGCGGCATAGTGGCTCCCCTGCAGGAATCTAGATCCCTGTATAGGGGTTAAAGGGTGAATACAAGGGGACTGCCAGGATAATACCATTAGCTTTAATCCAAAGTCAAACCATTTGGGTGATGCAGTGGTATCAGAAATTTACTGATCATGATGCAACAGAAATTTACAGTCATCATGCAACAGTGAAGCATGGTACATGTTCCATGGAAGTTTGGGGCTGCATTTCAGCAAATAAAGTTGGAGCTTTGGTCAGGATATTATTATGTACCAGGACAACAACCCCAAATATAAGGCCAATGTAAATAAGTGAAGAATAAAGAGTCCCGAAAGTGATGATATAGCCCCACAGAGGTCTGATCTCAACATCATGAAGTCTATCTGGGATTGAACTTTAAATTACATTTGTCTAGGAACTCGTTTTGCTATCTTGAAAATAGGGTGATTTGCATAATATTAGAATTAAGAAATTGTTACTTATGCAATTCTTTAATATGACATAATGTAATAAATATGCCTCAGCATGTCCTGTGTCGAAATACTGCCACCATGTGGTTGGATGACCACATGACTCACTAAGATATTTATATACTGTATGTGGGCCAACAGATGGGGACTTGACACCTGTTTATACTGTAGAGGACACTGTGGGCTGTACTCACCTGGGGTTGTGGGAAAATGATTCCCCATCACCCACTCACTAGTGAAGTGGAGAGCGGCTCCTGCTATATTCACAGTCAGTGCCCAGATCAAAGCGCTGTACAGGAATGTACCCAGGGAAGAGGAGGTGGAAGCTCTGTCATTCAAACTCACTCCACTGTGCCCTGTGCCCTGCACTCACCAATGTAGCGGAAAGTGGCTACTGCTACACCCAAAGTCAGTGCCCACATCAAAGCGCTCTGCAGGAATGTATAGCGTGGTATGGGCGGTATCCGGGTGCGGAGAGATAGAAGCGGTTCTTGCTGCTCAAGTATATGGGTGGAGTGAGCGGTGGAGGACACTCGCCTCTCCAATCAGTGGCTCCTATGCCATATCCATCATCAATAATCATCAATAATAGCTTGGATATTTCTATATATAGATTGCAGTCGTTGTCCTAGTAGAATATATATGAAAAGCAAAGTTGGAGATTCACTTTTATGTTTCAACTATTTTTCAAACAGAAAATGGGTTTGTTATACCATGTATGCCCTTATATCCAAATGTGAGAGTTCCATTTCACTATATTTGACACCTGAGTGTAGGGCATAGGCATCAGTAATAAAAGTAAAGATGTAAAAAGTTTCCATGTTGGCCATCTCTGCTAGCCTGTGTTATATAAACACATTACTTTAATTCATAAAAGAAAATAAGATCACTAGACATATGAAAGGGAAAAGTTACACATTACTACTAGAGATGAGCGAACGTGCTCGAAATGAGCACGGTACTCGGCTCCCCTGTGCTGGTATGGGCGCAGGTAGCCGCTTCCGTCCTCGCGCAGGGGAGCCGAGCGGTACAGTGCTCGTTTCGCTCACCTCTAATTACTACATATTTCATGTACTACTATTGTCACAGAATGTATTTACTTATTTATTTATTTCTCTTGCTTATATAGCACCAAATATTTTTCAGCGCTTTACAGACATTATCACTTGTTGTCTCCAGTGGAGCTCACAATCTATTGTCCCTATCCTGGTGTGTAGGGAAAGGCAAATGGGCCCTGGTGCAAGAGTTCAGCTTGGCCACTCCTTCCCTCAGTGCTTTGGGGCAAGGAGCAGGGGAACACCTAGCTTTTCTGCTGCATGAGGCAAAAATTGAAATGACAACCCCCCCATGCCAAATTCTCAACCCAACCCCTTCCCTCCAGCCCTACTGTTAAAGACATACTTGGAAAACTTTACATATAGAGCTACAAAACATACAGAGTAATACAGTGTAGCATACCTTTTAAATCCACTGACGTCACCTCTGATATAGATGTTCTCTTTCCTCATCTTCCCCTTTAGACCAGACTTCCATGATGATTTCTTTCAGCCATCACACCCATGTACTTCTTTCACCATGTACTCCCCAATACTATACTGCAGAAACAGTACCCCTAAAAATACTAGTACCACTCAGATAGTGCCCCCTCAATAATTATTGGCACACAGTGCCCTAAAAATAACTGTGCCCAGCAAATAGTGTCCCTGACACTAATAGTGCAAAAATAATGTCTCTGAAAAATAATTGTGCTAAGCTGATACGCCAGATTTCCGCCCACGATAATAGTGCTCCCCAAAGTCCCACCATAGAAATAATCTCCCAGAGTGCATAGTGTTAACAGTCCCCCTAATAGTAATAATGCCCCCATTGTGCCCATACTTTTAATCATGTTCCCCATAGCCTACCCAGTAGTAATAGTTCTCTCTATAATATTTGCCAGTAGAAAAATGCCCTCTAATATATGCCAGTACAAAAATACCATATTTTTCGCTTTATAAGACGCACCCGATGATAAGACGCACCCCAGATTTTAGAGTAGGAAAATAAGAAAAAATATTTTTCATCAGATCCTCATATCAGACCCCCCATACATTTCAGGATATCAGACCTCAGCCCTTTCAGACCCCCATCAGACCTCAGATCAGCCCACTCAGCCCCCATATCAGCCCACTGTGCCCCCATATCAGCCCACTCTGCCCCCATCATACCTTAGATCAGCCCACTGTGCCACCATATCAGTCCACTGTGCCGCCATCAGACCACAGATCAGCCTACTGTGCCCCCATCTTACCTCAGATCAGCCTACTGTGCCCCCATCTTACCTCAGATCAGCCCACTGTGCCCCCATCAGACCTCGGATCAGCCCACTGTGCCCCCATCAGACCTCGGATCAGCCCACTGTACCCCATCAGACCTTGGATCAGCCCACTGTGCCCCCATCAGACCTCGGATCAGCCCACTGTGCCCCCATCAGACCTCGGATCAGCCCACTGTGCCCCCATCAGACCGCAGATCAGCCCACTGTGCCCCCATCAGACCGCAGATCATGCTACTGTGCCCCCATCAGACCTCAGATCGGCCCATTGTGTCCCCATATCAGCCCACTGTGCCCCCATCAGAATAAAATAAAAAAATCTCTTACCTCTCCTGTGCCGCAGCTCTGCTCCAGGTCCGGCATTGCACTGTCACCTTACTGCGTGCAGCGTCAGGTCAGAGTGCACGCACTACGTCCTGACGCTGTACGCGGTCAGTACAGTGCAGCGCCGCCAGGAAAAGACACAGGAGCGCCGGAGCGGAGCAGCAGCGCAGGAGGGTAAGTATCTTCCCCGCTCCCGGCACCTATTACATACTAGTGAGCACTTCCATTATGGAAGCTCTCACTAGTATTCGCTTTATAAGAGGCACGGCCATTTTCCCCCTACTTTTGGGGGAAAAAAGTGCGTCTTATAAAGCGAAAAATACGGTACTCCCTTATAATGTATGCCAGTACAAAAAATACCTCCTTATAATGTGCACCAGTACAAATAATACCTCATATCACACCTCAGATCATATCCCCACATCAGATCCTCAAATCCAACCCCCATATCAGATCCTCAAATCAGACCCCCATATCAGTTCTCCAGATGAGAACCCCATCAGAATTTCACATTAGACCTCCCCCCTCCATAACAGACTCCCTTTAGATATCCATGTCAGGCCCCCATATCAGACCTCAGATCAAACCTCCATTAGACCTCCATGTCAGACCCCCCCAATATCAGACCTCAGATCAGATCCCCATTAGACCTCCATGTCAGACCCTCTTTAGACCTCCATGTGAAACCCCCATATCAGACCTCAGATTAGACCACCATTAGACCTCCATGTCATACCCCCCAGTATCAGACCTCAGATCAAACCTTAAAATAAATAAATTAACTTACCTATCGTGCTCCACTGCTCCTTTCCGGGTTCGGCAGTAAGAAGATCAAGAGGTGAGAGGTAAGTGGGGACAATGCTTCACTCCCCCGCATCCTGCAGACTAGTGAGAGCTTCTATAATGGTACTGCGACTTATAAAGTGAAAAATATGATAATTGTCAGTGTGCCACTGGCAAGGGGGTCCCTGTGGGCCTCTCTGGTTTAGAAGTCTGGTTGCAGTTGTGACCGCTGCAACCCCTATAGCTATGCCACTGCCCTTATTTGTATGCCTTTGGTGTGTGGGAGGAAGCTGGAGTACCCGGGGTAATCCACACAAGCACGGAAGTAGAAGTTAATTTTTCCAAAAATGTAGATTCTATAGAATAAGAATTTTAGTCGATTTGATTTATGAGAATTTTTGAAGTAAAATGAAGAAAGAACCTGAAGGCTATCCACAGTGTTTCATGGCAACTGAAGCACTTTTGATTTTGGTCCAAATCAAACTGAATGCCCAATTCAGTCCCAAATTGATTTTCCAGAAATTTGCTCATCACTAACACGGAGAACATACAGAATCTATGCAGTTATTGCCCTTAAAGGATATGTACATTTTTTTATTATTGCATTTTAAGCTAAAAATTATTTTTTCAATTGGTGTTTATTAAAAATGTTGAGCCCCTTTCTCTGTACAGCCTCCAGATTCTCTAGTAGCAGGCTCTGTATTTGTATTGTTTCCCGTCAGGCAGCTCTGCTGACGTCTCCTTATCGCTGATCTCATTAAAGCTCAATTCTTCTCTTACTGATAAGAATGTGGATTAAATAAGTGTTTATGACCTTTTAGCAAGTTAGAAATAACGTTTATTATATGAACAGCACAAAGTGAAGGTACGATTCGAGCAGCTAGACAGTTAACACTTTGTGACAGAACAGCTAAGTATTTTAAATAAAGACTTTAAAAGGAATGTGTCATCAGAAAATGACCTATTGTTTAAATCATGTTTTTATGCTTAACATATTTAAGAATTTTTGTTGAAGTTATTTTTAATTTCCTGCATTTTTTTCATTGGCCAGTAAGGCCCCTTTCACTCTTGCGGCACGGGGCTCCAGCAGACTGTTCCGGTAGGTGAACAGCCCGCCGGATCCGTGCTGCCGCAGGTGCACGTGTGGGTCCGGAACTACGCTCCGGCCCCATTCACTGTAATGGGGGCGGGCCACGGATCCGGCCGCAGCACGGCAATCCCTGCCGAGAGGCGGCTGGAACGAAAATACAATAAAAAAACAGATTAGAAAAACGGGATATGTATTGATATCTGGTTTTAACTGGCAGATAAAATTTTTGGTGACACATTTCCTTTAAGTCAAATTTGAACGTAGTGCTGCAAGGCACCAATGCTAACCACTGACCCACTATGCCTCCTGGAATAATGAAGTTCATGCACAATAGATATAATGGGAAACATCAGATCATGCCCCATATTTTTCAACCTCCTTTGTTATTCTCATCATTCCTCAGTAAGTATTAGACCCGTCAACATCCTGAAACAAAATGTTTTCATCTCACTTGCATGTTTACCACTGCTGGGAATCTGGAGTTCTTCTCTAACCTCTGCCCTCTTGTACTAACACTTATAAAGTTCTGCCCTGTTCTTCAAAGCCTTTTGTGTATGACAGTTGATAATCTTATATATTGCATTACAATATCCGAGCACACAATGAAAGTTCTACCACCTCTGCGAACAAAAAGTCAGATAGATTTTCATTACTGGGAGGGAGAGTGCCCTCCACCCGATATCTACAGTGTCTTGTCATTTAGGATTGTCCCATATCAACCAATAAACATTTCCAAAGCAGTTCCTTTGGCTGGAAAACAACTACTAATGTGTCTGGTAGAGAACCCTCTCGTAATACTTGAAGAATAGAAGAAATGACTAGCTTGTGGATTTTATGTTCTTGGGTTCTGCTTTCTGCTTTATTTCAGGTATGTTGATGTCAGTATTTGTAAAGTTTCTTATAATGGATGGCAGGGGATAAGTAGAGAAATATCTGTATTTATGTCTATCCAAGTCAATATTTCAAGATCAAGTAGAAGAAACTTATGTTTAGTTTATTATTTGAATTCCAGATTTGTGAAGATTCACTAAGAGGAAATGTGTGATATAAATTATTATACTTGAAATGATGTTAACTATTTATGGCACTTTATATGCTTATAAATACCTACAAAGATGAAAATCAAGATATCATAATAATCCAATATTACAGAGTTGCTTTTCTGCATTTTTTGTTACTATAAATTGGCCGATAATTCGTTCTTCTATATAATGTAAATATTAAATTAAATATTACTGCACATGAAAATCTGTTGCATCAAAATGAACATTGAAATCATTTATATCATTATATGCTAACGTTTCATTCTTTTATCTAAATGTAAGTCAATAGTATGTTCAACTCTGTGTATGTATTCACAACCAATAGGGGTATATGAAGTTAAGTATTGTAATGAAATCACATCACCACAATGTAAACATGATTAAATAATTCATTTTATTGGCATCAATGTACGTTATGGTGATATGATTTCATTACAACATTTAACTTCATATACCCTTATTAGTTGTGCTCTTATTTTGCATATGGGTTATTATTACTTTATGGGAAAGTACAGTATTTTTCGCTTTATAAGACGCACTCTTTGATAAGACGCACCCCAGATTTTAGTGTAGGAAAATAAGAAAAAATATTTTTCATCAGACCTCATATCAGACCCCTCATAAATTTCAGGATATCACATCAGACCTCAGATCAGCCCACTCTGCCCCCATATCAGCCCACTCTGCCCCCATCAGACCTTAGATCAGCCCACTGTGCCCACATATCAGCCCACTGTGCCCCTATCAGACCTCAGATCAACCCACTGTGCCCCCATATCAGCCCACTGTGCCCCCATCAGACCTCAGATCAGCCCACTGTGCCCCCATCTTACTTCAGATCAGCCCACTGTGTCCCCATATCAGCCCACTGTGCCCCTATCAGACCTCGGATCAGCCCACTGTACCCCCATCAGACCTCAGATCAGCCCATTGTGCCGCCATCAGACCTCAGATCAGCCCACTATGCCCCTATCAGACCTCGGATCACACAGCTCAGTATATATAACTATAAAAAAGTTATGGGGGTCAGAATATGGTGACCGAGAGAATGAAAGGACTAGGTCAGTTTTGCCACAACGGAACGTCGTGGGAAGAAAACCTGTTAAACAGTAGAGGAATTGTGGTTTTTTTTTCCAATTCCACACCATTTGGAATTTTTTTCCCGCTTCCCACTATATTGTATGCCATATTGAATGGGGCGTTAGAAAGTACAACTTGTCCCGCAAATAATAAGCCGTCTTATGGCTATGTGAACGGAAAAATAAAAAAGTTATGGCTCAAGGAAGATAGGGAAGAAAAATGAAAATGCAAAAACGAAAAACCTCCGGTATCCTAAGGGTTAAAGGGGTGTATACTATAAACAGTCTCTGTTAGAAGGGTTGCATGATGATAAAGACTCAGTGATCAGCTGTCATTTTTTTGGGGGAAACCAGCTCTAAGTATTCAATTCCCCTACAGCGCCACTACAGGAGACATAAAGCATTACACACTGTGTAAGTCACTGACATGCCAGGTCCTCCAGAGGGAAAGCTTTCTAGGTGCTCAGTCCTCTTGCTAATAGATGATGGTACCCCCTCCAAAGGCTCACGATTCACAAATACATTATTTGAAAATGAACTGATTTTCTAAAGTAGACAACTGCTTAAATGCATTTTAATGATATAGTAACATAGTAACATAGTTTGTAAGGCCGAAAAAAGACATCTGTCCATCCAGTTCGGCCTGTTTTCCTACAAGTTGATCCAGGGGAAGGCAAAAAAAAACCCTGTGAGGTAGAAGCCAATTTTCCTCACTTTAGGGGGAAAAATTCTTTCCCGACTCCAGTCAGGCAATCAGAATAACTCCCTGGATCAACGACCCATCTCTAGTAACTATAACCTGTAATATTATTACCCTCCAGAAATACATCCAGGCCCTTCTTGAACTCTCTTAGTGAACTTACCATCACCACCTCCTCAGGCAGAGAGTTCCATAGTCTCACTGCTCTTACCGTAAAGAATCCTCTTCTATGTTTATGTACAAACCTTCTTTCCTCCAGACGCAGAGGATGTCCCCTCGTCACAGTCACAGTCCTCGGGATAAATAGATGATGGGAGAGATCTCTGTACTGACCTCTGATATATTTATACATAGTTATTAGATCTCCCCTCAGTCGTCTTTTTTCTAAAGTGAATAACCCTAATTTTGATAATCTTTCTGGGTACTGTAGTCCACCCATTCCAGTTATTACTTTAGTTGCCCTCCTCTGAACCCTCTCCAGCTCTGCTATGTCTGACTTGTTCACAGGAGCCCAGAACTGTACACAGTACTCCATATGTGGTCTGACTAGTGATTTGTAAAGTGGCAGGACTATGTTCTCATCACGGGCATCTATGCCTCTTTTGATGCAACCCATTATCTTATTGGCCTTGGCAGCAGCTGTCTGACACTGGTTTCTGCAGCTTAGTTTGCTGTTCACTAAAATTCCTGGGTCCTTTTCCATGTCAGAGTTACCCAATGCTTTGCCATTTAGTATGTACTGGTGACTTGCATTATTCCTTCCCATATGCATAACCTTACATTTGTCAGTGTTAAACCTCATCTGCCACTTTTCTGCCCAAGCCTCCAGTCTATCCAGATCCTGCTGTAGCAGTGCACTGTCCTCCTCTGTGTTAATTACTTTATACAGTTTAGTGTCATCTGCAAAAATTGATATTTTACTGTGCAAGCTTTCTACAAGATCATTAATAAATATATTGAAGAGAATAGGACCCAATACAGACCCCTGTGGTACCCCACTAGTGACGGTGACCCAATCTGAGTATGTACCGTTAATAACCACCCTCTGTTTTCTATCACTAAGCCAGTTACTTACCCACATACAGACATTTTCTCCCAGGCCAAGCATTCTCATTTTGTATACTAACCTTTTATGTGGTACCGTGTCAAACGCTTTGGAGAAGTCCAAATATACGACATCCATTGAGTCGCCGCAGTCAAGTCTAGAACTTACCTTCTCATAGAAACTGATTAAATTGGTTTGACATGACCGATCCCTCATGAAGCCATGCTGATATGGAGTTATTTGCTTATTTTCATTGAGGTACTCCAAGATAGCATCTCTCAGAAAACCTTCAAACAGTTTACCCACACCAGAAGTTAAACTTACCGGCCTATAGTTTCCAGGCTCTGTTTTTGGACCCTTTTTGAATATTGGCACCACATTTGCTATGCGCCAATCCTGTGGAACACTCCCCGTCAGTATAGAGTCCTTAAATATCAGAAATAAGGGTCTGTCGATTACATTACTTAATTCTCTTAGGATACGGGGGTGTATGCCATCCGGTCCTGGTGATTTGTCTATTTTAATATTTTTAAGACGTTGCTGCACCTCTTCCTGGGTCAGAGAGGACACTTTTAAAGGGGAATTTACTTTTATACTCTGCATTTCATCTGACATTTTATTTTCCTCAGTGAATACAGTGGAGAAAAAGTTATTTAGTAGCTTCGCTTTCTCCTCATCGCTCTCTGCTACTCCCCCCTCATTACTCTGTAAGGGGCCGACACCTTCAGGTTTATACTTTTTAGTATTTATATAATTGAAGAACATTTTAGGGTTAGTTTTACTCTCTTATATGATACCGATACATAATCATTCTCTGAATGGGAAATGTTCTACGTACTATACATGTTTGATAACATTATATTGGGCCAATGGTATTTTTTTCTAATAAAGTCTTTTTTTTTCTCTTTTAGTTTTCATCTGGACAAGGTAATGCAGCGTATTTATTGCTATTCACCTTACTTGCATTTTCACATTTTTGGTTTCAAAGATATTTAATTAAGATTCAGATAGAACATTAGTTCATTATGGTAAATTTTACTATGCAATTATGGTACACTTTATATCATCACAATATCATTTTCCTTAAACTGGCGATCAGGACATCAAATGGACTAAAACAACTAGTACAGTATTCACATAGCTATGGCTAGTATATGTATTGGCTATATCAGACTATATACTGTACCATATGACATGTATTCATGGTGGCATGTGTGTGTAATAAACATTTTATTCCATAAAGATCTGCAGATCACTAATGTTAAAAGTCCAACCTCTGCTGAACTTCTGATTTCATGGACCTCCAGCTCTACCTTGGTGTCCTTCTTTATGCTTGATCTTCGTGTTGTGAGCAATGCAACCATCGCTCCCATCACTGTCATGGCCAGCATTTCTACCCGATCCAGGTTCATCCAAGGTCTACGTGCAGGAACCTTTTATAATATAACACTGAGATCATATCAATCCAATGGAGCAGTGCTTGCAACAGCCTGGGTGCAGTCACAGACAAGTGAGTATACGTTTCATTATGGGAGAACATTACTTTGTGTTTGTACAAAAAGTCAATTATTGGAGTTTTTACATCTCAGTTATTGGACCCCACCAATTAGACACTAGTCCTGTGGCTAAGGAATAAGTTTATAGGTTGGGAAAACTACTTTAAGAATTTATGGCAGTATATCATTGGAGATCTATTATCTCACCGCAGGGTGCATTAAACCATTGCCAGCAGTGAGTAGTCTAATGGCCAATTTCTTGATTACTGACATAAATTCTTTATGCTAATACAGTAGATCAAGGAATTGCAAGCACAATAGAATAACAATATTAAGTGAAGCGTTCTCAAAAAATAAACTATATTATTGCTGTCCCACGCCCTGTGCCCCTTTTGCTTATGGCTTAAAAAATCACTAATACAGTCAGTAATACATAAGTGTGTGCAACCTCATGGACCCTCACCAATACAATCTTCATATCTCTAGAACATGTGGAAAGACCCTCCGAAACAAAAATTGCCCTTGCATGTACATTTAAAATCTGTATAGACTTTCTTTGAACACTGTACTTGAGGACACCAATGCATTTTATTTGAGTCCACCCAAGACAATGCACCTGTCGGCGGAAAGTCAGGCAGATTATGGCCTAAGAGGTAGATGGAATTGTGAAGCAGCAGTAGTAAAAGGCAGTGCTTAGTCCTCAGACACGGCCTTTTGAACCCTGAGGACAAAGGAATAATTAGTATTATAATTCAAGTTTTCCCGCATTGTACCTCAGTCCATAGACAGCAATTACATCATTATTACACGTAACCACTGATCTACATAGGTTACACCTGCAACAACTTCTATTTGGACAAAGAACACTTCATGTGGACATTATTTGTTCCCTTGGGTCTTCCATCAATACTCTCCGATTTTAGTACCCATCTCTATTCTTCTCTCCAAAGAGACATATGGGCCATAAAACTAAATTGGGCTTCTTCATTTATCACTTTCCCCAATCGAACAAGAGCATAAACTTTTCAATGGCCTACTTCAGTTTCAATAGACAAGTACATTTATCTTGGCCATACCCTCCATCACTGACACAAATATTATCCACTAATATACATCATGACCCTTTTAATATTAGCCAAAGTACATCATGGTAATTCACTAAACAAGCTATTTCTTCACTTCAACTCTTTGCTAAACTCTTTTCTGAGGTGAGAGCACAGCATGGTTGACCATCAGATCTAATCCTGATTCTGCAACAAAAGGATGTATAGTTTTCATAACTCATTGTCTTTGAATCTGTCATCAGAAAATGACCTATTATTTAAATCACGTTTTTATGTTAAACATATGTTTTTTTTTAATTTTTGGTGAGTTTTTTTTTATTTTTCCATGTCACTATATTAAAAAATATATATATATAATCGTGCCATTTTCACACTGGCCACTAGGTCTAATAATAAGTCATGAGTTCATGTTCACACTTGTGTTTACAGATCCGGCAGGCATTTGAATAGGGTCCGGCGTAGATACGGCTGCAGTCTTGCAATTATGCAGAGAATAGGTCGGACAAATACCATTTTTTGTCTGGCTGATTCCCAGCATTCTATGCCAGAACAGTCTGCGGGAAGGCTGTAATGGCAGTGTGAAACTATCCTCTGTATACCTCTGTATAGAATCCACCATCACAACAGCTGCTATCACAGCTTATCAGCTCCCTCCCGACCTCTGTCACAGAGCAGGCCTAGAAAGCTCTCTATAGAAGTCAATGGGGTCAGCTCCTGTCCATTGTGTCTATCACCCATGTAGCTGCTCTCAAAAGACAGGAAGACTTGACATATTTTAGAACTGGTGGCCAGTGTGAAGTCTGGAGGATTTCATACCATTTTTAAAACATAGATAATGACATGGAAAATTTTAAAAAACACCAAAAATTAGAAACATAATGTTCAACATAAAGATGTGTTTTAAACAATAGGTCTTTTTCTGACACATTCCCTTTGATAAACTTTCATTAACATAGGCCAAAACAAATTCTAATATTTATTTTTATATTTCCAAAAGATAAAGTGTTGCCAAAATTATTGGACATTTTTGGAAATACATTGCTCAATTAAAGTGGATGCAGGAATTTCATATTGATGTGGCCTATCCTCAGGTCATCAATATCTGATTGGTGGTAGTCCAACTCTTGGCACCCATGCTGATCAGCTATTCAAAGAGGCTGCAATGCTATTTGAGCAATTAGGCATCTTCCTAGGTCAGTGACATCATGGTACACTGGTCACATGGCCTAGGTGCAGCTGAGTCCCATTTAAAGGGAATCCGTCAGCTCTGAAACACCCCCTGAACTAGAGTAAGCGGTGTATAGTGTAAGTGACGTTGAGTCTGGTTATGCAATTTTTATCTTCATACTAACTTCCATTCCAACGCTGTGCTCCCACAAACCAGCAGTAAAATACACTCAGTGGACTCCAGTGCTCACTCACATAATGGAGAGGACTCAAAGAAGAGTCCTCTTAATGCATTTTACTGCTGGTTTGTGGGAGCACAGCGTCGGAATGGAAGTGAGTATGATGATAAAAATTACATATTCGGATTCAGCATCACTTACACTATACAACGCTTACTCTAGTTCAGGGGGAGTTTCGGACATGACAGGTTCCCTTTAAGTGAATGGGGCTCAACTGCAATACCAAGCACAGCCACTATACAATGTACGGCGCTGTCAGTAGCTCCTGAACCCCCATCAATCTGATACTGATGACTTATCCTTAAAGGGGTTGTCCCACGAAAAATATTCTACAGTTTTCAAACCAGCACCTGAATCGGAATACTTTTGTAATTGCATGTCATTAAAAATTGTGTATAGCTACTGAGTTATTCAATAAAATGTATCTGTATAGGACCACTTATTTTCTTATTTTTTTGAACTATTCACTGAGCAGGCCGCACATGCTCAGTTTCAACTTTTAACTGCCTCCTGAGCTGTGATAGGTAGATCATGGACACGCCTCCTGAGCTGCAGCAGAAAAGACACTCCCCTTTAGCTGCCAGCTTGATATAAATCTAGTAGAGCAATGAATGGAGAGATCTCTGGATCCATGTGAGGTACAGGGCTGGTTCTATCATTATTAGAAATTGGTTGTCCTGTACTATATGATGTCCGATTTTCATTTTTTACATTATTCGTGGGATAACTCCTTTAAGAGAAAACCTCTGTACTGTACATTCAGCATCTGATCAAGAATTCAATGATTTTATTCTTTCAGAGGTTATGGGAATCTGTAATAGGCCCTTAGTGTTTGCAGTCAACTTTTTACTCCTACTCCCCCTGAAGGATTTCATAGCAATAAAGTATGTTATAAGGTCCTGTTCCCATCATAAAGAGATGTCTGTTTAGCGTATCCATAGGCTTACATTAACTAGAAAACAAAAGAGTGTCCTTTTGGTCCTGTCTGGTTGGTGTACATCAGTATACCACTTTAAAACCAGTATGGAACAGGGTAGTAGACTGTGCTATCTATACAACAGTATCCAGTAAAAGAACATGTACATTAAATGCATATAGTTTAAAAAAAATGTTATAAATGCATATGTCATAGCTTATAGGTTAAACAGAAGCCATAACTGCAAATAAATGTGAATAGAGCCTAACCTAGCAGATGTGCAGCCTCAGGCTCCAAGCCTTTATTTTTCCAATGATCATATCTTGGCTGAGAGGTCAGATATTAAAGTGAACACTAAAATGTCCAAAGCTTCCTTCACATCAACGTTTTATTTTCCGATCTTCTGATCACAAGAACAGAAAAAAAAAAACAAAGAAGATCCTTTATTTTGAGAATCCGTTGTGCTCATTTTGCATTTGTGTCAGTTCCATCAGAGATCTGTTATTTTTGATGGGAGAAAAAGTCCTGCGTGCATGATGTCTGATGGAACTGACATAAACAGATGCAAAATGAGCACAATGGATGCTCAGAATAAAGGATTTTTTTCTGTTCTTCTGATGGATCAGAAGAATGGAAAACAAAACAGTTATGTGAACCTGGCCTAATTAGTATTTTTGAAGTAAAGAAGTTGAGAATTCTATCTCCAGAAACTTTGGTTTCTGGCTTCAGTTTCTATGTTTTTCTAGCTTGATTTTTAACATTGCATTTGTAACTTAGAAAATAGTTTTCCCGTTCTTCAATTAAACAATGTGTTTTCTCCCATTCTAAGTACCTGCAACTCCACAGATTACAACATCAAACGGGATATCCAGCACCCAGATCACAGCCGGGTGGTCCTCTCAGTTTGGGGTAGATTACTACTTTCTGATGCTGACGCTTGGTACTGAAACTATTAACCGGACCTTCAGTACCTTGAACTGCAGCATTTCTGGACTTCAGCCATCATCCCTCTACAGTCTCACATTATACGCTTTTAATTCTGCTGGACCCAGTGCAGCAAGCAAGCGTATCACTGTCCTTACCTGTAAGTATCCTTCTGTTCCAAATTCTAATGTCCTTTATAGTATAATTACGTGACTTGCTAAAACTTTCTGTTCTTCCCATAAGACTGGGGTTGAAAATAATTCTGTATCTGAGCAGGCACAAAAATGGTTGTATACTGTAGACAGGTTGATTCATAGGTGTAGTATATAGCGCTTAAGTCACATACCGTAGACAGGTAAGAAAAAAACACTGCTTTATTTATCTTGCACTAATCCCAGGTTATTACTTTCATGGCTGAATTCACAATTCTCCAGGTTATTACCAAGCTTATCTTCAGATTGTTTTTTTTTTCTACAGCAGATTACAGTACAGTAGCAGTTTTAAAGACTGCTTGCATGGTGCCAAGAGAAATTTCTATGTATGAGGTTGAAACTCTTCTTGTTTACTAATAAGCTAACTTTTCAGTGTTGCTGCTAGTATAGTTCACAAGTGCATTGTATCTGGTACCTAGCAGTAAGATCCAGTCTATGAATGTAGCTTTGTCGCCAGTCTATATATTCTAGCATGTTTAACCCGATATATGTATTTTTTAGTAACTCCGCCACCAATGGATATCACTGTGACTACATTTTCGAGTTTCTCTGTAACCTTATCTTGGTCAAGTGTTGAGAAGGCACTACTGTATGGTATCTTTGTTTATGAAGATGGAGCAACCTCTAACTTGGCCTTTCTCAGGAAAACCACTTCCACCACAGTCTTGGTGGATAATCTCCTTCCATGCACTAAATATATTTTTGGCGTTACATCTTATAACTGGTTTTACACAGCTGGGGAAGAGAAGCAGGTGTTGCAGGAAACTGCAAGTAAGTAGCTTTTCATGTCTGTTAAGCCTTGCAAATTATCAATGTTATCAATTGTAATAATATAAAAAGGTGAAAAGAAATATAAAGATTATGCAGCATAAAATATCAGTTCTTATCTGATGTTACATGTTATACTCCCACAGTATATGTCTATTACACATGATAGCATAACTTATTCTAATGCTGTAGTACAAATCATGGTGTACAGAAAATATTCTAAGGGTAACCACCACGTACAGAGGACTTGTCAGTTGTTCTGATTTGTCTATTTTAGTAAATAATTATATTCTTCATTAATTCTGGAGCAACTTTACTTAGAATAATTGCAAATCCTTGTTAGGAATTGTTATTGCAGGAATCCTGTCTGGCCCGGATAGTGGGATCTGGTGCGGCGGACCCAGCCGCTGGAGTCCAATATTCCCTCTGCTCTGCAGGCCGTGGCCTGCAACCATATTCCTGGCTTTCTGACATGCCTGTAGGGCACACCTATGCTCGTTCCCTGGCTTTTAATGGGGTATTCTCATCTTGGACAATGGGGGCATATCGCTAGGATATGCCCCCATTGTCCTATAGGTGCGGGTCCCGCCGCTGGGACCCGCACCTATATCGAGAATGGGGCCCCCGAAGTGAAGAAGTGCGCACCGCGCAAGCGCGGCCCTCTCTCCATTCACTTCTAGCGCTGGCTCGGCTATCTCCATCTGCTCCATAGAAATGAATGAGAGCGCACTGCACATGCACGGCCACCGCTCCCATTCATTTCTATGGAGCCGACGGAGATAGCCGAGCCAGCGCTCGGCTATTTCCGGCGGCCCCATAGAAGTGAATGGAGAGCGGGCCGCGCTTGCGCGGTGCACACTTCTTCACTTTGGGGGCCCCGTTCTCGTTATAGGGGCGGGTCCCAGCGGCGGGACCCGCACCTATAGGACAATGGGAGCATATCCTAGCGATATGCCCCCATTGTCCAAGATGAGAATACCCCTTTAAAGGATTAGCGTGCGCACGCCCTAATCTTCCCCAGCCTATTTACAGACCAGTAGGATGGTGCCTGAGCAACAAGTTGTTCTAGCTTGCTAATTTCCTAGTGAAAGTGTCTCAAACTCTGCCTGTCTATCGATTCTGACCCCTGGCTGCCTGCCCTGACCTCAGGTTAATTTCATGAATTTGCAACAAATTTTGTCTGCCCTGACCTCGGCCTGTATCCTGACCATGAGTATTACCTGATTCCATGGTGCTTTGCACCGGTGTCTCTGACCCCTGTGGGTAAGCAGCCAAGCACACCAGGACTATTCCAAAAGGTAGAAGCCTAGTGGCTCCCCCTGCAGCTAATGCCAGATCCTTTTATAGGGGTTAAAGGGTGAACATCAGGGGGCTTCCAAGATATCACCCTTAGGTATATCCCAAAGCTAAACAGGTTGTTGGCATAGTGGGTCCACATCCACTGTCTGTTACAGTTTGCTTAGGCCATGGATCCTGCTGCCCCTCCTCCTGAAGTTACACCTACTGGAGCTTCCAGCCTATGTTTTCACTTCCATCATGCTATGAGACCCCAAACTGTGTCACAAGTTCATCAACCAATGTACCATCCACTATGAACTGCAACACCACCAGTTTCCCACTGATCAGGCCAAAGTGACCTTCCTAATTTCATTCCTGTCTGGCAAGGCCCTTGCATGAGCTGATCTGTTGTCGGAAAGAAGTGATCCTCTGACTAACAATCTGCAAGAGTTTCTTTCAACCTTCCGTAGAGTTTTTGCAGAACCTTGATGTACTTATTCTACTGCCTCCCCTTCACTGCAACTTTGTCAAGGCAAACTGACTATTGAGCAGTACGCCATTCAGAGACAGCTAGCTCCTCCTTGTCCAACATCTTCTCCAGAACCAATGAAGGTGGATATAGTCAAGCTGTTGAAAGAGGATCGTCTGCGCAGGCACTCCAACGACCTGTGTTTCTAATGCAGAGCCATTATTTTTGCACTTGCCCCCTCAAGGTGGGGTACTCCACAGTCTTGGGATGGTAGGAGAGATGGCCCTGGGTGAAGATCAGTCTTCTCCTGGATTGACATTACCTGTGTTACTGCCCTACGGTGGTATGTGGTTTATTGTTTGACTTTACTAGATTATGGTTTGGCAGGAAACGTCCTGCATCATGCAGTGGTAAACCAATACCAAAGACCCATCCAGCACTTTGAGAAGCCCTTGGTGGGTGACTTCTGTTGATGGAAGGGCTCTTGCAGAGTCCATTCAGGTTGTCACTGTGCCCTTGGAGCTACAAGTGGGTGCACTCCACACTGAAAAAAAATCCTTATTTGTTCTACCTGCTTCTACCAGCCCTCTGCTACTGGAGCTACCCTGCCCCTGCCTGCACAGGCATCTCATGGACTGGATCTTGGGGGAGATTCTTCACTGGGGTTCTGCATATCACTCCGATTGCCTGACACCAGTACAGCCTCTCTGTTTCCATCTGTCCCACAAAATCTGCAAGCGTTGCCTATTTCTTACACCAACTACATTAACATCTTTGATAAGAAGAAGGCTGAGATGTTACCTCCACACCTCGGCCTTATGATTGCTTTATAGACCTGTTGCCAGGGACAACTTCTCCATGAGACTGAGTCTACCCATTGTCCTTACCTGAGGCTCAGGCTATGTATGAATAGGTAAAGGAGAACCTGATAGAGGTTTTATTTAAAAAAAAAAATCCTTCATCCCGGCTGCAGCTGGGTTCTTCTTTGTGAAAAAGACAAAATAACCATCAAGAACAAATACCCCTTGCCATTGATATCTGAGTGGATTGACAGGATCCGTGGTGCCAATGTCTTTACTTTAGCTGGATCTTGGGGGGGGGGGGGGGCGACATACAATTTAACCTGGATTCTTGAAAACCCAATTTAACACCCAAGATGGACACTATGAATATCTTGTGATGCCCTTCAGCCTCTGCAACGCTCCACTGTTTTTTTAGGAACAAGTGAATGATATCTTCCGAGATCTCCTTGGCTTTTGTGTTGTGGTCTATCTGTATGACATCCTGGTCTTCTCTCCTGTTCTGGCTGCACACTGTCCTCTGCATGTGAAGCAGCTATATGCCAAATGTGTTTGGATTCTGTATCACTTTTTAATAAAGAGCATCTTTCTGTGAAGTGCCTTTCATTTTATTTCTGATGATTGTATGTTGGACAGGACCTGGGAGTCAGATCAGGGTGCGGAGCATGAGGATGAGGTGTCATCAGAGGAGTAGGGTGATGGCCACAACAGCAATAAAGAGCAGAGGCAATGTACAGCTGAAACTTCCAAAAAAGCTGCCAGGGCCAGATCTGCTTCTGCTGTGGTTGGCTCAGGAACTTGTGACGCTGCTGATATTGTGGGTGCAGGCTCAAAATGTGCCAGACCTCGCTTGCTGCTAGCTCTATATGAATGTATGGCAGTTTTACTTCATAAGGCCCACACACAAAACCATTGCCCGATCTGCAGGATGAAAATAAGCTGTGTACATTCAAATACAAACATAGGTCTGTCCTTCTTCTCCTAGACCTTCTTTGGGGCAGCCAGGCCGCATCCCCAAGCAGTACAGTACAGTACAGTACAAGAGTATACAGGACTGCCAGAATAACACATTTGGTTTAGCCCATAGCCAAATCTGTTGGTTGACACAGTTGTTCCACACCAGCAATCGCAGTGAACTGTTAACTCTACAAACATGTAATTTCACTTCTTATGTTCACTGCATTAAACCTCAAATTCATTAAAAGAAAGTATTGAGCAGTGGTGTCTCAGGTATCAGGGGTATGTCTCTTGAGACCTTTCCTGGTGTACAGCTTTTCTCGGTCTGGCAACAGTCACTGTCAACTGTATCTACATACATGGGAAGAACATACAAACTCCATGCAGATGTTGTCCTTGGTCTGATTCGTACCTAGGACTCCAGCGCTGCATGGCACCAGTGCTAACCATTGAGCCATCTTGCATAAGCAAGAGAGGTGGAAAGTGTGGCTGGCATAAGGCATAGTGGCAGCATAGGGACCATTGTGGATGCAATTGAGGGCAATTAATTTATCATGGGGCATTGTGGCACCCATAAGGCTTTACTTAAGATCATTCTCACTGTAAACACATCCTCATTATTCAGATTAACTAATGGAGGGAACATGACATATATTACATTGTGGGTTCTGATGGGGTTCAGAACACACATTACATTGTGGGTTCAGACACACAAAGCACATCTCTTGAAGATTCCATAGCGGACTAGCCTTTATTTAATCATTAAACAGTAAATAAATATGTTTCAATTATCAAACTGTATGAAAAATGAGATTATATAGTAGTGATATCATTTAATGGCTAACTGAAAAGGTAAAGACAAAATATGAAAGCTTTCAAAACTACTAAAGTCTCTTCATCAGGCATGGTACAGTGCCTTGCGAAAGTATTCGGCCCCCTGGAACTTTTCAACCTTTTGCCACATTTCAGGCTTCAAACAAAAAGATATAACATTTTAAAATTTTGGTGAAGAATCAACAACAAGTGGGTCACAATTGTGAAGTGGAACGAAATTTATTGGATCATTTAAACTTTTTTTGTAATAATAAAACTGAAAAGTGGGGCGTGCAAAATTATTCGGCCCCCTTGCATTAATACCTTGTTGTGCCACCTTTTGCTGCGATTACAGCTGCAAGTCGCTTGGGGTATGTCTCTATCAGTTTTGCACATCTAGAGACTGAAATTCTTGCCCATTCTTCCTTGCAAAACAGCTGGAGCTCTTTGAGGTTGGATGGAGAGCATTTGTGAACAGCAGTTTTCAGCTCTTTCCACATATTCTCAATTGGATTCAGGTCTGGACTTTGACTTGGCCATTCTAAGACCTGGATACGTTTATTTTCAAACCATTCCATTGTAGATTTTGCTTTATGCTTGGGATCATTGTCTTGTTAGAAGATAAATCTCCGTCCTAGTCTCAGGTCAGACTCCAACAGGTTTTCATCCAGAATGGTCCTGTATTTGGCTCCATCCATCTTCCCATCAGTTTTAACCATCTTCCCTGTCCCTGCTGATGAAAAGCAGGCCCAAACCACAATGCTGCCACCACCATGTTTGACAGTGGGGATGGTGTGCTCAGGGTGATGAGCTGTGTTGCTTTTACGCCAAACATATAGTTTTGCATTGTTTCCAAAAAGTTTGATTTTGGTTTCATCTGACCTGAGCACCTTCTTCCACATGTTTGGTGTGTCTCCCAGGTGGCTTGTGGCAAACCGTAAAGGAGACTTTTTATGGATATCTTTGAGAAATGGCTTTCTTCTTGCCACTCTTCCATAAAGGCCAGATTTGTGAAGTGTTGGACTGATTGTTGTCCTATGGACAGACTCTCCCACCTCAGCTGTAGATCTCTGCAGTTCATCCAGAGTGATCATTGGGCCTCTTGGCTGCATCTCTGATCAGTTTTCTCCTTGTTTGAGATGAAAGTTTAGAGGGACGGCCGGGTCTTGGTAGATTTGCAGTGGTCTGATACTCCTTCCATTTCAATATGATCGCTTGCACAGTGCTCCTTGGGATGTTTAAAGCTTGGGAAATCTTTTGGTATCCAAATCCAGCTTTAAACTTCTCCACAACAGTATCACGGACCTGCCTGGTGTGTTCCTTGGTCTTCATGATGCAGAACCCTGAGACTATCACAGAGCAGGTGCATTTATACGGAGACTTGATTACACACAGATGGATTCTATTGATCTTCATCAGTCATTTAGGACAACATTGGATCATTCAGAGATCCTCAATGAACTTCTGGAGTGAGTTTTCTGAACTGAAAGTAAATGGGCCGAATAATTTTGCACGCCCCACTTTTCAGTTTTATTATTACAAAAAAAGTTTAAATGATCCAATAAATTTTGTTCCACTTCACAATTGTGACCCACTTGTTGATTTTTCACCAAAAATTTAAAATGTTCTATCTTTTTGTTTGAAGCCTGAAATGTGGCAAAAGTTTGAAAAGTTCCAGGGGGCCGAATACTTTCGCAAGGCACTGTATATAATGCAGTATCTGAACAGTCACATATTTATACATATTTGGCTAACACAATACAAAGGTATTTTTTTTACATACCAAACTGAATGGTAACACGCAGTTGTCAATTTATTCATACATTTCTAGGGGAAATAACAAGAAAACAGCACAATGCAGACATCAAAGACAAAATACTCGAGGAGTTAGATAATTGAAATAAGCACCATTTGTACTGCCATAAGATAATCAGTGCATTATTAGGGAGGATTTGACTTTTTTTGACCTTTTGTTATGTTAACAAATAATAAATTAATATTTTATCTGTTGTTAACCAGGGATGGAATCTCCTCACGGTGTCACCATTCAGTACAATAGCAACATGGGAACTGCGTTATTATCCTGGACATTACATAATGGAGCTACTTCATATCTGGCTTCTGCAAAATCAAAAGATGGGCATGAGGCATCATGTACAACCACCTCCACCAGTTGTAACCTACAGAACCTTCTGTGTGAACAGACATACAATGTGACCGTCAGAGCTGTCAGTAATGGTTGCACCAGCAATAGCAGTGAAATGCTAACTCTAGAAACAGGTAATTTCACTGGTTAAACAGCAGGTGGCAGTATATAGATATATTTCATTGAATAACTCAAAATAATTTTTTAATTATGTGCAGCTACAGAAGTATTCAGATCCAGGTACTGGTTTGAAAAATGTACAATATGTTTAGTGGGACAATCTCTTTAAAGCTAACTAATAATGGTCACTTGCCCAAGCTATGTATACATTGTGGGCTCTGATTTTTCTGTAGATAGACTGAAGCTTGATAACATTCTAGCTTTTATTTAATAATTTAAATAATTTTCTGAGACTTTTTAACTAATCACCTGTCCTTTGGGGGAGCGGGTGGGGTCCGACACCCAGGACCCATGTAGAAGGCACTGGCCAAGCACAGCGCCGTACACTGTACAGTGGCCTTGCTTGGTATGGCAGCTCAGAGCTGTGCCTAGGCCACTTGACGTCACTGGTCTAGGAAAAGCTGTGGGAAGGCTGCAGTACTTACAGGAGTGATGTGCCTTCTCAACAGCTAATCAGATCTCCACCAATCAGATAGGGATAGGTCATCAGTTAAAAAGTCTCAGAAAAATTCTTTAACTTAAAATAAATATGTTTTGATTCTCGAAAAATATTTCACACCTCTTTATAAGCTTTATGCATTCTTTCTCTGCATATCGTAATTGCTACCCATTGTTATTCTTGAGATTGGAATCTTTCTCTTTATTCATTCCCCTACACAACTATTCTGTGTATTTAGATCTACAAGTCAGTTATCAAGGCTACTTGTCCCTATATCTTGTTTAGAAGAATTTCTCAAAGATACAAGACCTAGCCTTGCCCTATGCTCGATCTGACGCAGCTAGTGACTACTGACCCCCTGCCATTCTATATTCCGGGGTCTAGAATGACGTGTAGCATAGATCTGTGTAGGCATTGATGACGGCCTTCAGAAGGCTAGTCATCAATCCCTGCAGCCCAAATCCATTCAGCCTTAGAACCTGTCCCCTCTTCTGACATGTCTACTTTAGTAATTACTTGCACTTCCCATGTAATAATAATTCTTAAAACTCTGTGTTGTGCTATTTTGTCTACTTTTACCACTAGATGTTTATTCATGAATTGCCAAAAGTCTACAATAAAGGTCCATCTCGTGTTACCAGTCCGGGATGTATCTAGTCAGTCCTGGCAGTTACACACTGGGCAGGGACCACTCCCTTGCTAACACCCAGTTGGACGTCCATTGCAGACTGTTTACAATACATTCAAAAACTTCTCAAGGACTAATAGAATGGCATAGTAGCTGCAGAATTGATATTTCATGGGGGATGCCCTTAGTTACTAAAATAGGCATAATTTAATTCAAGATGGTTTCCAGGTAATATATGTCTTTCTTCTACTCAACATACAGTAACAATGAATATTTAATATTTATTTAAATGTTCACAGTATATCCCATATATGCCCATACAAGTTATATATTATATTATTATATATTATATAATATATATTACAAGCCATAGCCCATCACCATGCAGCAGTGTCTGTAAAGCTGAAATTTCTTGATTCAGATGATCTCCCTGGAATGATGGTCTCACAGCAGAATTGGTTCCTAGAAGTAGGGGCTCTGGCATGTAATTCCTCTACCTTCACTATCTGAACTGGAACTCACCTTCCTGGCAGGAAGTAGAACCAGCCCACTCCTACCAAAAGGGGAAGAATAGGTTGGTTAACCCAATTCCTGCCAAACATTGCCAATCATGGAATGAATGGACAAAACATGAAAATAACACAACAATATATAATACAACACAATATTACATTTGCAGATACCCCCTGTTCTGGGGTACTGCATAATACTACATTTTTCCAGCAAGGCCCAACTAACCCTCCCTGGTGGTATCAGTTGATTGAATGATGACAGAACTAGTAAGCCTGCAGCAATCAGCTGATTGCTGGGATGACTTCATTATAAGATAGGGCAACCAATTTACAGTTGGGAAAGCAGTGTAACTGTCATACATGTGGTATGTCTAGCATCTACAAATACCTCTCCAATGATAGCCTCACTTTTGTATCAAGTTCGTAATCTACTTCTGTGACCATACATTTTTTATTTGCAGTATATAAGGGGAAAGTAGTAGGATTTAGTGTGGGTAGAAATTCAGAGGGGTCTAAAGGCTGAGATGGTGCGGGCCAGGTAGTTGACAGCACCAGAAGGTCAAGTGAGGATTGTAAGTGAACAATAGGGAGTGTTACTAGGGAAAAAAGTTTAGACAGATGATTGTAAGCAAGTATTAGGGGTGGGAACTGTGGCTATGGGCCACGGCGACTTAACCACTGGCTTTACTGCAGGGTTTGACGACAGTGGCGTGGGGGGAGCCGTACTCAGTTAAGACAAAATCTGGCAGCCACAATGGTTGGTCGTAGATGGCCATCTGCTGCCAAGGGGGAACAGAGGAGGTGCATAGGCACCACTGACTCTTAATTGGTAGGAGATCAAGCGGTAGGGTGGGGGAGTGCCACAATCTGTTGGGTCACCCAACTGTGCTGCTGAATATGAATAAACATGACAGGGAACAAATGTCAGAAGATTAGAGGGTTAGCATGTGCACTCCTTATAGCTGATCTTATTTTATAGTAGTTTGTAGGTGAAGTGACTACAGGCCGAATCCGTGCACTTGTCATTTTTTAATACCAGATACTTCTGTACAGATTCCTTATATAACAGTCCACCCCTTCTGTCTGTTTTGTGAATTTCAGCTCCTTGTGCTCCACAGAATGTGACAATCGTCCGTGAATGCCAGATAAATACCGTTCTCCTGTACTGGAACCCTGTAACTAGTGCCACTAAATACATTGCCAATGCTTTCGCTCCAGATGGAAGCAAAGAGGAATGTGTGAACAAGGATACCTACTGCTTCTTCATGAACTTGATGTGTGGGACAGAGTATGAGATGAGTATATTTGCTGTAAGTGGCAATGTGAATGGTACCAGGAGCCAAGGAGTTAAAGTAAGAACAGGTGAGAAACATAAAGCAAGGAACGCAGTAGATGATGTATAATAATATATTAAAACATTGTGTGAATTTTGCTCATACATTATTTCTTTACAATTCAAGCACCTTGTGACCCACAAAATGTTGAAGCCAATTGTTCAATGCCAAGACAATACATTAGTGGTGTCTTGGAGTCCATCAGTTGGGGCTGTGGTCTACAGAGCATCAGCCTTAGGAAGCAGTGGCATTTCCTACAACTGTTCCTCAGTTGCAACCAGCTGTCAGATCGAAGGACTGCAGTGCGGAGAAAGTCTGTCCTTGTCTGTGACTGCCTATGATCGGGAGTGTCCCAGTATGAGTAGTACTCCGGAGACATTTGTGACAGGTATTTAAAAACTGGAAAATAAAAAGGACTTTGCTGGTAGGTGACAGTATCAAATATTTGGAGGAAGTAATTCATACAACTAAAATCTACATGCCACAGAAACACATGCAATATATACCATAGTATAATGTATAAAACTTATTATACCACAGAACGTCGTATTAATAAGACTGTACCATTCAGATATAATCAGGGAGAAAAGTACTGTGTTTACGTTAAAAGCCATCTTTAAAACTACCTGACATCATCAACTGGTCGCTCCTGGAGCCAATGGGGTGTTGTGCTGGATGAGGCGAGTTACAGAGTCATTCTCTGCTATCAGTGGCATAACTAGAAATGACTGGGCCCCACCGCAAATTTATAAATGGGGCCCCAGCCCCTGAAACTTCTTCACCACCCCCTCCACCCGTACAACCCCTGCTCCTGAGGGTAGTCAAGATCGCTCTTTCAAACGAGGCCTGGCAGCCACTCCATCCATTTCCTACACTGTATATACTGTCACTGTATATAATGTTGAGGGGGCCCTGACACAAAAAAATCTTTTAGTCCTCCTCCTGGGTGGGCCCCTTCTGAGTTCGGACCCCAAGGCAGCTGGTTCTCCTATAGCTATGCCTTCCCGCTATCCCGTCTATCTCACTCTCATAAACCTCCCCCTTGCGCTCACAGACCTCCCCTTGGATTTCTTATGATGACTCCTGGCACATTAGACCTCCATGCACCACTGTGGACCTGAAATGCCCAGTGAGTGGAAGGGTATACACTTCGGCACATGCGCAGTGAGCGCTTGAGGCCAAACTTGCAGGGACTGATGTCAGCTGATCGCTGTGACGCAAGAGCTTTTACACCTCTGCTTGCTCCGCATGTAAGGATCACAGCAGCCCAGGAGGACTTTTGTGCCTGCATAAGATTTCATACGGTTAGGGGAGGTCTGTGAAAGGGAAGAGATTTATGATAGTGACATGGGTGGGATGGCGGGAAATTACTCTGTGACTTGCCTCAACCAGTGCAAAGCCCATTGACTTGATGATGACATCCGGTACAGTTTCAAAGCTCATAAATATAGTTTTTTTTTTACGTAGTCAATCACTGGTTGAACAAATGCGGCCTCCACAAAAGTCTTTGCTCTAATTTCCTGTATTCAACCAGAAAAAGAGCACAACATAGTGAAGCCCTGCAAGTTTTTTCATATACCTAGCACTTTATTATACTTACAAAATATCGTAACAACACGAGCATATAATAATAAAAAGCCGGTTTCCCATCATGTGCGCGACCCGGGTTTCGCCTCCGCTTTGTCAGGGACACATACACCTTCCTTTCAGAAGCGTTTCTTTTATATCAAACTGGGCGTTACCCCGTGAAGTCTTTTTACAAAGCACTCCTCTCATTTCATAAAATTATTAAATACATATCATAAAAGATGCATCCATAAATAATATTCCCCAAATAAATCATATATCCATAAATAAACATACATAAAAATCATAAAAGTCTACAAACATAAATATCTAAGCCAATCGCTTTACTACTATCCCATTCTCTCAATGGGTCTGTGATCACATGTAGTATATCTACCAATCAGCTATTACTCTCATCCACCCATCTAAGATACCCATAGTCACATGTTACAAAATCTCCAATAATCTTCTACCCCGACTTATTCTCAACGAATGAAAATCATGTAGATATATAGTACATGTGATTGCAGAAGGGATAGTAGTAAAAAGCTTAGATATTTATTAGAGATGAGCGAGTACTAAGGCTACTTTCACACTAGCGTTTTATTCCGGTATATAGTTCCGTCATAGGGGCTCAATACCGGAATAAAACGCTTCAGTTTTGTCCCCATTCATTGTCAATGGGGACAAAACTGAACTGAAGAGCACGGAATGCTCCTGAAAGCATTCTGTTCCGTCTTCAGACCGGAGAGCAAACCGCAACATGCTGCGGTTTGCTCTCCATACTGGGGATCCGCACCAAGACGGATCCGGAATGACCACCAATGCAATTCAATGGGGACGGATCCGTTTGCTGTGACACACTAGTAAACGGATCCGTCCTCCATTGACTTTCAATGGAGTTAATTCCAGATCCGTTTAAAAGATGTTAAAGATAATACAACCGGATCCGTTCATTACGGATCCACAAGGTTGTATTATCACTACGGATCCGTAGTAAAGGCTAGTGTCAAAGTAGCCTTAAATGCTTGTGTGCTCGGTACTCGAGTCGAACATTTCCGGAAGTTCGGGTGTTTGTTCCGAATAACGAACCCTATTGAAGTCAATGGGAGATCCGAGCATTTTTGCATGGGACCAAAGTTCTTCACAGGCAAGGTTGCCTAAACACCTGAAAACCTCAGAAAGTGATGGATACACCACGGAAATGGATAGGGAACACCAGGGGCAGCATGCATGGAGCAGGCAGAGACAGTGCACGGAGCGACAGGACCTTCAGTGATGGCATGGTCACATGTGCAGGGGGAGGCACTGGGAAGGGACTGTGCAATACATATCATTCGTCCCCCTAATCCCCACTGCTGCAGGACTGACCCTGACACCAAGTGTCACATACACATACACACACCATTACCAAACCAGGGCAATGATCTGTCATTCAGGACTCTGGGAAAGCTGGGTGGGGTTTCACCATTTTAAATCTGGCTGTATATTTGCCATTCAGATACTTGTGAAAGCAGAGTGACAACTTGATTTACAAGAATGACAAGATATGTATAACCCAGCTTTCCCAGGTTCAGAATGACAAATATCTATTCATTCCAGGAAGACCCAGCTTTCCCAGGGATGTGAATTCAAGACAGTGAAACCATTACCACTTGCAAGCATAGAGAAGCTGTCACCCATCTTTCTGTGATTTCTGAATGACAACTTCATCATACATGGGAAAGCTGGGTGACAGGATGTGAATGGCTGCTGTAAGGTGGCGGACACTGGTAGCGGACTGACCCAGTGATCAGTGCTGACATGCTGAGGTCTGGTCACCTGCACCTGGATCAGTCCAGTACCACAGTAGTTGGGCCTCAGAAAGAAGTTTTTTTGGAGAGACAGTAGGCGCAGTGGAGGAGGAGGAGTAAAATTTTCAAAAGCCAGTAGTACTTGGACCTCAGGCAGAAATTTTTGAAGAGAGACAGTAGGCGAACCACAGGAAAACTTCAATTTTCAACAGCCACTAAAATGCCCTCAGGGTGAAGTTTTTGGAGAGAGACAGTAGGCGAACCACAGGAAAACTTCAATTTTCAAACAGCCACTAAAATGGCCTCAGGATTAAGTTTTTGGAGAGAGACAGTAGGCGAGCAACAGGCCTTTTGTGCCCCGCCGTGAAGATTGTGTGTAGAGAGCCTTTTGTGCCCTGCCGTAAAGATTGTTTGTAGAGAGCCTTTTGTGCCCAGCCGTAAAGATTGTGTGTAGAGAGCCTGTTGGCCTTCCATAAAGATTGTGTGTAGAGAGCCTGTTGGCCCTCCATAAAGATTGTGTGTAGAGAGCCTGTTGGCCTTCTGTAAAAATTGTGTGTAGAGAACCTGTTGGCCTTCCGTAAACTTTGTGTGTAGAGAGCCTGTTGACCCTCCGTAAAAATTGTGTGTAGAGAGCCTGTTGGCCTTCTGTAAACATTTTGTGTAGAGAGCCTGTTGGTCCTCTGTAAAAATTGTGTGTAGAGAGCCTGTTGGCCTTCCGTAAACTTTGTGTGTAGAGAGCCTGTTGACCCTCCGTAAAAATTGTGTGTAGAGAGCCTGTTGGCCTTCCGTAAACATTGTTTGTAGAGAGCCTGTTGGTCCTCCATAAAAACTATGTGTAGAGAGCCTGTTGACCTTCCGTAAACATTGTGTGTAGAGAGCCTGTTGACCCTCCGTAAAAATTGTGTGTGTAGAGCCTGTTGGCCTTCCGTAAACATTGTGTGTAGAGAGCCTGTTAGTCCTCTGTAAAAATTGTGTGTAGAGAGCCTGTTGGCCTTCCGTAAACATTGTGTGTAGAGGGCCTGTTGGTCCTCCGTAAAAACTGTGTGTAGAGAGCCTGTTGGCCTTCCAAAAACATTGTGTGTAGAGAGCCTGTTGGCCCTCCGTAAACATTGTGCGTAGAGAGCCTGTTGGCCCTCCGTAAACATTGTGTGTAGAGAGCCTGTGTTGGCCCACTGTAAACATTGTATGTAGAGAGCCTGTTGGCCCTCCATAAAAATTGTTGCGTCAGCAACTGTGGTGGAGGAGGAGGAGGAGGAAGAGGAGGAGGAAGAGGAGGAGGATACAAGGGCTCTTAGGGACTTCAGCTGCTATCCTGTGGTGGGGAAGAGAAGTGAGGGATATCCACGACTTGTTCATCTTGATGAACGTCAGCCTGTCGGTGCTGTCAGTGGACAGGCGGGTCCGTTTGTCGGTGATTATCCCTCCAGCAGCACTAAAAATCCTTTCTGACAGTACGCTAGCGGTAGGGCAGGCCAGCACCTCCAAGGCGTACTGCGCCAGTTCAGGCCATTTGTCCAGCTTGGACACCCAATAATTATATGGCGCGGAGTGATCGCTCAGGACGCTGGTCTGGTCTGCGACATACTCCCTCACCATCTTTCGGTACAGTTCCGCCTTACTCTGCCTAACCTGTGGACAGGTGGTACAGTCTGGCTGGGGTGACAAAAAATTGGCAAAGGCCTGACCCAGTGCACCCCCTAGCGGTGTCAGATGGAAATGCTTGTAGCATTTTTTGCACCAGGGCCTTGTGGTATGAATTGAGCCTTGTAGTCCTTTCCTCCACAGGAATTAGAGTGGAGAAATTGTCCTTACACCGTGGGTCTCGGAGGGTGTACACCCAGTAATCATTGGTGGCCAAAATGGTCTTCACGCGAGGATTGCGACAAAGGCAGTCTAACATGAAGTCAGCCATGTGAGGTACAGTCCCACAGCGCAACACTTCCCTCTCCTCAATCGACTGACTATCCATCTCCTCCTCCTCTACCTCCACCTCCAATTCCTCCTCCTCAGCCCATACCCGTTGAACTGCTATGATCGAATCACCCCATGCAGTGTGGCCTAGAGTCTCCTCCTCCTCTACCTCCTCCTCTGCAAAACTGCAAAACTGATCTGAGAGTGGTCTGGCTGTCAAAGAATGCACTGTCTTCCCCCATCTCCTGTGACATGCCTAAAGCCTCTGATATTAAGTTCTTTAAGGAGTTTTGGATGAGACACAGCAGCGGGATGGTGACGCTGATGATGTCCGCATCGCCACTAACCATATGTGTTGCCTCCTCAAAGGGGCCTAAGACCAGCCATCCATGTCCACTCCTCATTATACACCTGAGGAAGCTGACTGTCATGACTACCACCTCTCTGGGACGATGTCAGCTGACAGTCTACTATTGCCCTGCGCTGCTGGTACACCCTGGCTATCATATGCAACGTTGAATTCCAACGTATGGGAACGTCACACAGCAGCCGGTGAGCAGGGAGTTGTAACCGCTGTTGCACTGTCCTGAGGATGGCAGCATCTGTGGTGGACTTCCTAAAATGTGCACAGATGCGGCGCACCTTGGTGATCAACACAGCAAGCTCGGGGTAGGTCTTAAGAAACCGCTGGACCACTATGTTTAGTACGTGGGCCATGCATGGCACGTGTGTGAGTCCACCAAGTTTCAGAGCCGCCACCAGGTTACGCCCCTTGTCACAAACAATCAGGCCTGGTTGCAGGTTCTGCGGCGCTAGCCACACAGTGGTCTCCCCCCTGATGCCCTCTATCAGCTCTTCAGCCGTGTGCCTCTTGTCGCCCAAGCTAAGCAGTTTCAGCGCAGCCTGCTGACGCTTTCCCACCGCAGTGCTGCTGCGTATTGAGCTACTGACACTCGGCAATGTGGCCATCAATACTCTTGCGGAGGAGGGGGAGGTGAAGGGGGGGTTGGAGGAAGAGGCGTAATGTGCCGGTAAAACAGACACCGAAGTTGGTCCTGCAATTCTGGGTGTGGGTAGCACATGAGCAGGCCCACGGTCAGACTCGGTCCCAGCCTCCACCAGGTTCACCCAATGTGCCGTGAGGGAAATGTAGTGTCCCTGCCCACCGGTACTTGTCCACATGTCTGTGGTTGGGTGGACCTTCCCACAAACCGCGTTGCTGAGGCCACAGATGATGTTATCTGACACGTGGCGGTGTAGGGCGGGGACGGCACAGCGGGAAAAATAGTGGCGGCTGGGGACCGAGTAACGGGGGGTTGCCACCTCCATGAGGTTGCGGAAAGCTTCCGTTTCCACAAGCCTATACGGCAACATCACCAGGCTCAGCAGTTTACTGATCTGCACATTTAAGGCTTGTGCATGGGGGTGGGTGGCTGTGTACTTGCGCTTGCGCTCAAAGGTCTGGTGTAGTGACAATTGAACACTGCGCTAGGACACATGAGTGGAGGCGGGGGAGGGACATGGAGTTGGAGGGGTCCTTGCAGGGCTGGAGGCTGTAGCGTCCCGGCCGGGGGATACTATGTCACTGACAGCATGTGATACAGGGACTGAAGCAACAGTGTCACCGTCACCAGCTGACTGGAGTGCGAACCACTTAGTGGGGTGTTTCTTCTCCAAATGCCTGCGCATGCTACTTGTGGTCAGGTTCTTATTGTTGGCTCCCCTGCTAATCTTGGTGTGGCACAGTTTGCACACCACTACCCGTCGATCGCCCTCTTCATCCCTAAAATACTCCCAAGCTACAGAGTGTCGAGCTTTGCGCCCTGGAGCTTTACCCCTGGGAACTCTTGGGGGAGTAGTAGCTCGGGCCCTGCTTCTCCCTCTGCCCAGCCCACTGCCTCTCCCAACCGGTTGTGGTGTTGATGTTGCCTCACACTCAGAACCGCTATCTTCGTGTGCCTGATCCACCCAAGTCGGATCTGTCCCCTCATCATCACCCAGCTCTTCCTCAGAGTCCCCACTCTGACTAACTTCCCTGACAACTACCTCACCCCCTGACACCTGTGTCTCATCATCGTCCACCACCTCCTCAGACGCTACAAGTAAATCCCCACCCTAATCACCCTGACACTGCACCAGCTCTTGCGAATCGGGGGAGAGCATCTCCTCCGGTAGCACATCAGGGAAGGGATCAGTATAGAGTTCCAGGGAGTAAGTTCAAACTTTTGCCACATTTCAGGCTTCAAACAAAAAGATATAACATTTTAAATTTTTGGTGAAGAATCAACAAGTGGGTCACAATTGTGAAGTGGAACGAAATTTATTGGATCATTTAAACTTTTTTTGTAATAACAAAACTGAAAAGTTGGGCGTGCAAAATTATTCGGCCCATTTACTTTCAGTTCAGAAAACTCACTCCAGAAGTTCATTGAGGATCTCTGAATGATCCGATGTTGTCCTAAATGACTGATGAAGATAAATAGAATCCACCTGTGTGTAATCAAGTCTCCGTATAAATGCACCTGCTCTGTGATAGTCTCAGGGTTCTGTTTAAAGCACAGAGAGCATCATGAAGACCAAGGAACACACCAGGCAGGTCCGTGATACTGTTGTGAAGTTTAAAGCCGGATTTGGATACCAAAAGAATTCCCAAGCTTTAAACATCCCAAGGAGCACTGTGCAAGCGATCATATTGAAATGGAAGGAGTATCAGACCACTGCAAATCTAACAAGACCCGGCCGTCCCTCTAAACCAGTGGTTCTCAACTCCAGTCCTCGGGACCCACCTGCCAGTCAGGATTTAGGAATATCCCACAGAATGAATACCTGTGGTAAGTCCTGATGGATGGACGCTAATTATATCAGCTGGTCTAAACTAAGGAAATCCTGAAAACCTGACTGGCAGGTGGGTCCCGAGGACTGGAGTTGAGAACCACTGCTCTAAACTTTCATCTCAAACAAGGAGAAGACTGATCAGAGATGTAGCCAAGAGGCCCATGATCACTCTGGATGAACTGCAGAGATCTACAGCTGAGGTGGGAGAGTCTGTCCATAGGACAACAATCAGTCGAACACTTCACAAATCTGGCCTTTATGGAAGAGTGGCAAGAAGAAAGCCATTTCTCAAAGATATCCATAAAAAGTCTTGTTTACAGTTTGCCACAAGCCACCTGGGAGACACACCAAACATGTGGAAGAAGGTGCTCAGGTCAGATGAAACCAAAATCCAACTTTTTGGAAACAATGCAAAACTATATGTTTGGCGTAAAAGCAACACAGCTCACCATCCCTACTGTCAAACATGGTGGTGGCAGCATCATGGTTTGGGCCTGCTTTTCATCAGCAGGGACAGGGAAGATGGTTAAAATTGATGGGAAGATGGATGGAGCCAAATACAGGACCATTCTGGATGAAAACCTGTTGGAGTCTGACCTGAGACTAGGACGGAGATTTATCTTCTAACAAGACAATGATCCCAAACATAAAGCAAAATCTACAATGGAATGGTTCGAAAATAAACGTATCCAGGTCTTAGAATGGCCAAGTCAAAGTCCAGACCTGAATCCAATTGAGAATATGTGGAAAGAGCTGAAAACTGCTGTTCACAAACGCTCTCCATCCAACCTCAAAGAGCTCGAGCTGTTTTGCAAGGAAGAATGGGCAAGAATTTCAGTCTCTAGATGTGCAAAACTGATACAGACATACCCCAAGCGACTTGCAGCTGTAATTGCAGCAAAAGGTGGCGCAACAAATTATTAATGCAAGGGGGCTGAATAATTTTGCACGCCCCACTTTTCAGTTTTATTATTACAAAAAAAGTTTAAATGATCCAATAAATTTCGTTCCACTTCACAATTGGGACCCACTTGTTGTTGATTCTTCACCAAAAATATAAAATATTATATCTTTTTGTTTGAAGCCTGAAATGTGGCAAAAGGTTGAAAAGTTCCAGGGGGCCGAATACTTTCGCAAGGCACTGTATCTCTCTCTCTCTCTCTGTCTCTCTATATATATATTTATCTGTATATATATATATACATACGTCTATATATGTATAGGATGTATGAAATGAGCTTGCACAATACATCCCACAGTATACACACTATACTAATGTACGTATCAGCTTTATTAGAATAGATGGCCTTACAGTATCACACACTATATGACACTGAGAGCACCTACTGTATGATATGCAGCACAGATTACAGCAAGCAACACTGTAGGGTATTCTGTATCTGTAGGGTCAGACAGTGACTCTACAGACTGCAGTATATATCTGAGTATATATATATATATATATATATATATATATATATATATATCTGCAGTATAAATCTGAATCGCACTTCTGTAGCTGAAGTGCAGTCTTTAAAAAGACTTTTGGGTCACAAATGCAGTTCCCTGCCTAATACACACTACTACCTCCTATCTGCTACGCTACGCTATCGCTATCCCTATCACACACACACTCTTTCCCTCTCCTAAATCCACAAGGTGTATCATCCGAGCCCCCGGTGTCCCCACTTATATAATAGCAGGTCACCTGATGCAGGCAGCCAATCACTCCTAGACAAGTAGAAAAGGTAGAAGGTCATGGTAGGAGATCCCACATCCTTCCCTGCATGTTTATTGGCTAAGAAATAGGCGCTAAACATGCAGGGAGGAGTTTTCAAAAAAACACGAATATCAAGCGGTACTCGGCCGAGTACCGAGTACTGCCGAGTACCTTAATATCCGTGCGGATAACGAACTGTGACGAACAGGTTCGCTTATCTCTAATATTTATGTTTGTAGGCTTTTTTTATTTTTATGTATGTGTATTTATGGATATATGATTTATTTGGGGAATATTATTTATATATATATCTTTTATGATATGTATTTCAATCATTTTATGTAATGAGAGGAGTGATTTGTAAAAAGACTGCACAGGGTAACGCCCAGTTTGATATGAAAGAAGCTCCTCTGAAAGGAAGGTTATATGTCCCTGACAAAGCTGAAATGAATCCCGGGTCGCGCACTTGATGGGAAACTGGTGTTTTATTATTATATGCGCATGTTTTTACGATATTTTGTAAGTATAATAAAATGCTGGGTATATGAAAAAACTTGCAGGGCTTCACTATGTTGTGCTCTTTTTCTGGTTGAATACAGGAAATTAGAGCAAAGACTGTTGTGGAGGAAAATAACTTTCTACGTACTTTTGATCGGTTGAACCTGTCTTCGTGGAATGGGAGCAGTGCGGTTCTGTCTGTATGTATGAAGTTTATGTGAAAAGGACCCACTTCACTTGTAACCAGAAGCGCTCATAGTGGGAAACCAATTTGAAACAGTTTTTTTTTATTTTTGGTTACAGTTTCAAAGATGATTTCTAACATAAATGCAGTACATTTAATCCTGCACAAGACCAGTTTCTGAATGATGGGCGCATGAACAGTAGGAACATGTAAATAGCTCTATAGGTCAATTCTTATGACAGGTTCCCTTTAATGCGCATGATCTGCAGTTATTTTTACTGGTGGCAATGCATTGTTTGGTTACCAGTTGGCAGCATAATGTGGTGAACCTCCAGTATTTAGTACCGAGATTGTGCTATTCTTATATATTTCACAACAAGGATGGTTTAAGAATTAAAATGTAATGATTTTTGTTCAGCTACAAAAACATCAACAAAAGCTAAATGTACGATCTCATCAAAACCCATACAATGTACAGCATTGTTCTTATTTATCTGTCTGCCTTACAGTTCCATGTGCAACCAAAGCCATTTCAGCCATTACTGACTGCAAAACCCAATCAACGCTCATTCAGTGGGACTACAGTGAAGGGGCAGTTCAGTACATTGCACATGTAAAAGCAAGCGATGGCTCCGAATATTCCTGTGAATCCTTTCTTCTGAGCTGCTATTTGTATGACTTACCATGCAGTCAGACCTACACGGTATATGTCACTGCCAACAACTACCAGTGCATGAGCCCCTACAGTCCAACCGTGGAGGTCAAATCAGGTGAGCATTCATACTTAGAGGCAATGATAAGTATAGGTACAGGGAACTTACCCCTGACAGCATACAAGACCTTACCCTCTGCTCTGGCTGCTAGTATTGACCCTATGTACAGTATTTTTACATTTAGATTGCATCCTCAAGGGCCTAGAATCTCATCAATCATATTGCATTGTAGGCACAGATTTGTGCGGTGGGCATTGGTGACAGCGTTCAAGAAGGCTGTCATCAATCCCTGCTGCCCAAATCTATGCAGTCTTACCTCTCCAGAATCCTGAAATGTCTGTTTTAGTAACTACTTGCACTCCCTGTGTAATATCTTTTCATACAACTCTAAGTTATGCCAATCATCTATTGCTCCTGCTAGTTTATGAGTAAAGGTTCTTATGGTTACTATTTGGGGGTGTGCCACTGGCAGCACTTATTGAACCACGTCAAGATTGAGCACACTCCCAACTGGTAGCAGCCTGCTGTACATTTATTCCTAAACTTCTAGTAGGAATAATAGAGGGATGGCACAACACTGAGTCATAAGAATAGGTGCTCCAGAATTATTTCCAGTGCAATACAAATATCTACAAAAACAAAGAAACACTGATTCAGCAGCTGAATTCAAAAGATCGTCATTGGCTTCAGTGTAAAAACCTCGACTATGTGCACATCCTGTACAAATAGGATGTTTATTCAGTAGCTGATTTAAAAAAAAAAACTCTTGAGAAGTGACATATTACTTCTTAGAGGCAGTTTTGTGGATTTCATTGATGTCAGTGGGGAAGCAGAAAAACCTCAACCAGAAACTGTTCTAAAATACTTGTAAAAAACACCTCTTAAAGCCACCAAATTACAAATCTGCTACCAAAGACGACCTGTTCTCAGCCACTGATTCTGCTCCTGATTTTCACTATGTGAACATATCCTCATACTCACAGTCACTCCCTGTATATTGCATGACTGCTGCAGCCAATAACTGGCCTCAGTGGTCTTATGTCATACACCGCTGAGTGCAGTGATTACTGCTGGAGTCTTGATCAGTATACTGGTAGGTCATTGCAACAGCCAAAACCAAAACGGCAGCAGCGGAGTGGAGGAGGTTTGGAATGGTCAATATAAGCGTTTCTTTATTGTTTTAACTACCCTACTGCCATTTATATATTTTTTTTTACTTGGGCAGCCCCTGTAAATTGAAACTTGCAGAAAGCCCTAGTAAAGAGGTATTATCCCTAGAGGAAAGTATGGCTGGAAAGGCCAGGCCAGCTCTTCCTCCTGGCTCATAGAGGAGGCCCAAGCCCAACCCCTCGACCTGTGAAGTGGAACCATTCACTTGATGCTGCAGTTTTCTTTTTTTAAAAATATACTTTGTCAATTAAGTTTTTTTTCCTCTTTAGTTTCTTTTGGAGAAAGCCTCATTCTTTGAGAAGAAATGTCACTTTTTTGTATGCACAATGTAATGAATGATGCAATAAACAGGTTAAAGGTGTTTACCAGTTTTAACAAGTTATCTCCTATCCACAGAGTAGGGGACAACTATCAGATTGGTGGGGGGTATTTCCAACCATCTGCTCTGTCCATTTCAGGGGGCTCCACAGGTTATGGGGCCTCGGTTTCATGATCGCTGGGGCTCAGCAGCAGGGTTGCCAACCAGAATTTTTATTTTTCCTGGACAGCTTACCCCAAAATCACAGACAGCCAACATTTTTTATGGATAAACGGAAAACCATTATGTATGATAAAGATTATAATAGGTACATGTCTATTGATCAATATAACGATAAGAACTCATTACCAGCATTTACTGTAAGCTGTAAAATGCTGATAATTACCACCGAAATAATCTAGTCAAGTACCACCTTCCTCAAAAAAATCACGGATACATCTATTTTTTTCATGGACACAGGAAAAAAGTCGCCTATTTTTACGAACTGTCCAGAAATTTCTGGACGGTTGGCAACCCTGCCAAGCAGTAAGATCCCCCCCATGGATAAGGGATAACTTATGATAACCAAAATACTGCATTCATTTTTGTCTGGAAGATTTCTGTTAGCTATAGAGGATCTGTCATGGTATCTGTTCTGTGTCGCTTTGAATGTGGGTTTTCGACTTGCACAACTTATGGATTTTATCATATCACAACATAGACAGCAGATTTATTTCATCTTGTAATACCTTCAAGAAATGTGTGAACATTTAGTTAAAGAGGTTGCCTCACTTCAACAGATGACATTTATCATGTAGATAAAGTTACTACAAGGCACTTACTAATGTACTGTGATGGTCCATATTGCTTCATTTGCTGGCTTGATTCATTTTTCCATCACATTATACACTGCTCATCCAGAGGCCACTGATGCAGCACAGATATGAGGTGTCCGGGACAGGAGCTACTGCACATGCATGCCTAGGTGTGCTCCCAAGGTCATGTCCATCAGAGAGGCCAGCGCTTTTTCCTATAGTGTGCTAGCACGACCACCGACATGGTTGGATTGCAGGGTGGTCATAACCATGGAAATGAGCAGTGTCTAATGTGATGGGAAATAATCCAGCCAGCAAAGGAAGCAATATGAACAATCACAATTCATTAGTAAGTGCCTTGTATTAACTTTCTCTACATGATAAATGCCACTTGCTGAAGTGAGACATCCCCTTTAATATAGAAGACAGTTAATATTTTAAAGTAATGGATTACTGCATGTCATGTATAGCATGCTGCGCTTAATTCACATGTGTTGCAAATTACAGTATCTTTGATGGATACCTAAGGTGCAACATCATAGTCATTACCTTCTTCTTCTTCTTTATATTGCTTCAAACAATAAGCAAATTCATAGTAATAAAATGACCCGCCTGTGCTTGCAGTTCCCTGCACTCCTCAGGCTGTCAGTACTAATGTCATTTGCAATAAAAATTCGATGTTTGTCACCTGGAGCGAGGACACTGGAAATCTAACGTTCACAGCTACAGCATGGGGTGACTCCGATCATTATAACTGCACCACCGGAGAAAATTATTGTGAAATCAACAATGTTACTTGTGGACAACTGTACTCTGTTTCTGTTGATGCCAATAATGGTCAGTGCGTCTCTTCTTCCAATCAGAGTGCACCGTTATATTCAGGTATTGCTCTTTACTTCTGCTTTCAACATTTTCTCTAAAATAGTTTTACAAATTATTTGACTCATGAAACATTTTTTGGAGAAGGGGAGGAAGTCCACAGAACCTACATGTAGATGATGACCTTGGTTGGATTTGAACCCAGGAGGACTGCCTGTGAGATACTGTGTTGTATGGACCTGTGACATGGAAGTCATAGCCTGCTATGAGTCCATAGTGTATTTCTGGGTGCCTCTGATTTTATACAGAAGCACACAGAGACGGCAACTTCTATCAGATGCCGTATTATGAAGCTATTATCCATTTCTAAGCTTTAAAGGGAACCTGTCATCTCCGAAACACCCCCTGAACTAGAGTAAGAGATGTATAGTGTAAGTGATGCTGAATCCAAATATGTAAGTTTTATCTTCATACTCACTTCCATTCCGACGCTGTGCTCCCACAAACTTGCAGTAGAATGCACTCACTAGACTCTTCTTTGAGTCCTCTCCATTATGTGAGTGAGAACTGGAGTCCAGTGAGTGTATTTTACTGCTGGTTTGTCAAAGCACAGTGTCAGAATGCAAGTGAGTATGAAGATAAAAATTACATATTCGGATTCAGCATCACTTACACTATACAATGCTTACTCTAGTTCAGGGGGTGTTTCGGAGATGATAGGTTCCCTTTAAGTCTCCTTAGCCTGAAGGACTTCCTTCAAGATTGGTTTGATATAGAGTACTGGTGAGCCTTGTATCTTTCAAAGATTATAATGGAGTGATCAATTTCTAATAGAAGGGGGGGGGGGGGCAAGCAGTCCTGTTTATGGGATGTTGATGGGTATTCAGGCAGTAGGACCCCAGTTGATCTGATGTTTATGTCATGTCCACCAGAATAAATGAAAGTTCATTGCCTGCACTCATGATTGTGAACTACCTTTGGTGGAAGGATCAAAGCCGTTCCATAACCTTAATATCCTTAGCTCAAGATTATTTTTCTATTTTTGATTTACAGCTCCTTGTAAACCAACAGATGTGTCTGCTAAAAGTATATGTGTTAATGGTAGCACTCAGATATCCTGGACAAACAGTTCTGGAAACGGTGTAGATACCTATGTGGCTGAAATGCAAAGCCGTGATGGTCTGACCCCAATGATGTGCCAGTCCATAACTGGATCTTGCGTGATCGAAGATGTTAAGTGTGGAAAAGTGTACAGAGCAACAGTCACAGCAGTGGGTAACACCTGCCAGACCCCGTCTGATGCATTTTCAGTGGAAGCAGGTACCAGCAACCACATCAATTACATTTTTAGACAGTATTTCTAGGTTGGGAAAATCTAAAAACAAGGGCTACTATGAAAAGGTGTGTGTGTGTCTAGTTCTCAGAAACAATACAACATGAAAAATATTGTGTGTAGAAAAATAGGGGATAGTGACCAGCTCCAAATGTTTCCCATTTAGACAGTGTGTAAGTTGTTAAAAATTATGTATCCTGACCTGTGACTCATTGAAGTCGTTTTACAGTTTGTGTATGGTTATAATTCACATCAAAAGTTGAGAAACTTTGTAAATGCTAAAGAGCTCCACTATGACTTCTGGTCCTGTGACAGTTGTGGTAAATCTGCACTCCAATGCTTCCCTGAGGTTGGGAATTCTGTTTGTAATAAGTGTAAAAAAGAAAATGTTCATCATTGTCAGTCTGTTTTCTGACTATGCATTCTCCGTCTTGAGAACTAGGCGTTGATTAGAGGATAAACAGACTGGTTAACTACACATTTACTGGCTACATAGCAAGACCTTATCCCCCTGAGAGAACATTAAACTTTCACAATGTTCTTGACTGTGACATTGAAGTGGAGGTACTTAGCTTTTGCCAGGATAGAAATCAATAGAGGGTAATAGGAGCTGAGAAGAATGTGAAAATGTTCTGACTTGTAGATTTGCTCACTTATGTTCAGATTTCTTTGCTTCTTTGCTTTTCATTTAAGTACAGTACCTATGTGAATGTATTATCTGCCTACCACTCACAGACCTCAGATGGCTCACAGACCTCACTACAGCAGTTTTGCTAGTCAATCCACATGGTGCCTACTGTAGGCAACACCCTTCCCCCCATTCTTTACATTTCACAGCTCTCACCCTCCCTCTTGTTGACCAGCGCTCCTCTGGGCATTGGTCTGCAGTCTATCTCCTCAATAATTCATAAAATGATATATGTATGGAGCTCCTGAATCTCTAAAATGCTTCAACGATGTAAACTGTGTCCAACTACAGCTGTCAATAAATCCAATCTCAATATAAACCTCGGGGCATAATACTATGTTCAAGTGAAAAAGTGTATCAGCTCAACAGGGTCCAGGGTCTTCAGCTCATGCAAACACAAGCCCTTCCTCTGCCTCGTTCCATTTTGGTGTCCTAGTTCAACGGTCGCTCTCACTCCACCTTCTCCTCAATCACCATCCAGACAGCACTTCTTGCAAAGGTTGGAGAGACCATAGACAAGGGCAGATAGAAAGGCAGACAGAAGATCACACTGGGTAGAATCTTAGATAAAATCTAAATCTGCTCATTTCTTAAATTCACAAGATACAATGTGAGATCAACTCTTTTTGTGTTGAGACATTTAAAAAAAAATACGGACAGGGATAGTTATTTTCACTATTATATAGTTGCCATTTTACTCCTCGGATCACGAAAAGCAGATGCTTAGAATCAAGAGGAATTGCGCTTTAGAAAAAGATTTTTTAAGAACAAAGTGAGTTATTAAAGGGGCGTTTTAGGATAGAAGGTATCCAATGCATCTGGTAGCGGAAGCATAAGAGAAAAATAGACTGACATTTCGGGTCGATTTAAGAGAAGAAAAAGGAAATATAAAGAAAAATGGGGATAATGCCGTTATTTATTACTTTCTTATTCTTGGAATAAAACATTTTGCAAAAGCAATGGTCCATCCTTGATAAAGAAAAGATTATGAGTAAGATCATACGAGAAAAACAGAAGTTGTTTTTTAGGTAGGCTCCAACCATCAGGGATAGTATAATGTCTAGTACGTTGAGGGCGTTTTTCAATGCCAAAGATACAGAATATACAGCACCTTGAAACCAAAAAAATCAAAAGGTTCTCGATTCTTCAGTACAAAAAGAGGAATACCTAATACAAGAGATGATCACTTGTGATAGTAGCAATATTGTCTATTTACCGGAGTGCAAGTGCGGTGTGCACAAGCTGAAGGCCAGAGTAAATCAACATATAATCCATTCTAAGTCATAGCGTGTCCACCCTTTTTGAGATGCTCATAATAGGGATCCGTGTAGTAGTGTTCTAATGATCTGAATTACTTTATTAGAAATGGTTCATATAGAAAAGGGTTAATGAGTCATGGGTGGGGAGAGCTGGGATGAGGCTTTTTAAATTGTTGCATGCAAAGAGGTATCTCCTGAGAAAAGAGAAACATCTCACTAGCGTCCCCTTGTGGAAGTGGCCCCCCTATGAGTCAAGTTCCAGTTAGTCTTGGGACATTCCAAGAGAAAATAGCCAAGCCAGATATACTTCCGTAACCAGCTGTTTCGGGTGTTTGCCCCTAATCAGTAAAGAGTAGGATAATGGCTGGCTGAATCCAAAGCCTTGGATGCATCTTAGGCAGGGAACTGGCTCTCCTTAAAGAGACCAATCCTGTATGGAGACCTACTGGAAGTATTTCATGGTGTAGAGACTTATTAGCAATGCTCCCTGGGAAAACAATATTCGAAGAGGTATCTCCTGAGAAAAGAGAATCATCTCTCTAGTGCCACCTTGTAGAAGTGGCTCTGTAAGAGTCACAATTAGACTTTTTAACAATACTTGGGACATGACAAGGGAAAACAGCCAAGCCAGAAATCCATCCATAACTTATGAGTGATCAGAAAGAGTATACCCCTGAAGAAGATGCAAAACAAAACTCGTCAGGTACTGTTGGTGATCAGATTGACCTTTATGTTTTTATGTGCAAATGGACAAAATGTGTATCTTTTGAGTATAATACATGAGCAGGTATTAATTTTATCACGGATTCTACCCATCGTGCTGTTGTCCTTTTCAGGATTTGAGGGGTAATATCTCTCATTGGGGAGCAGGGGCTTGGCTGGAAAATTTTAGCCTGTGGGGCAAGCACATAGCACTGGCCCATATGTAGCGGTCCACCCTTAACCTGTTTAACTCCGCCATAACATATAAAAGCAGTATAGGTAAATGGGCTTTAAATCGCTAAAAGGCGGCAGCTTGGTTGTGTTTTTATGTTGGGATAGTACACACATGTACAATCCCAGATACAGTAGCAACAGCATGGTCATTAGAGGGCAAGATTTACCAACTCCTGAGCTGAAGAGACTCCATAGACTATAATGGGGTCTGATCAGGAAACCGCTCCTTTACCGGATAAAAAAAGTCCTGCATGCAAGACTTCTTTGTCCAGTGTTTTTGACAGAATCTGTGACAGTGGCCTGAACGCAAACGTGAATAGATAGTATTAGACTGAAGTATAGCATCAGTTGCACATTTAACACACAATAACCAAGATCACTACATATATACAGCACCAGAACCAAGCCTATAAGTCAAACACAGCACAAGAACTAAGCCTATTAGTCAAATACAGCAACAGAATCAACAACAAATATAGCACCAGAACCAAACCACAAAGAACTAAGATCGATACATAAATACAGCATCAGAATCATGCGAAGTACATATGTACATCACCACATTTTAAAAGTTCAGTACAGATACCATTTCCATAGTCAGGTCGGCCTTCACCAAGTAAGCTTGTACAGTGTGAAACTACAGCTCCCAGGATGGCCTGAACAGCAGTAAAGAGATGCTGGGAGTTGTTGTTTCACAAAACAGCATGCTACCACCCATCATCAGCTGTAGATCACCCAGGTGACTACAGTTGTCATCATACACAGTCAGTAGCAGAATAATCATTTCCATTTAGTGACTTACAGGTGATGTCTCCTCCTCAGACCACCATGATGACATCTCCCAACCACAATTCAGCTCTGCAGATTTTGCTGAGATGTCTTCAGCTTTTCTCTTTACCAATACATTGGCACCCTGCGCACTAACATAACTCCTCTTAGTGCCACCTGCTGTGCCCTGAATATAACAGCAGCATTAGTGCTACACACAGGGCCCCCCATGGTAATGCCACACACTCCGTGCCCTCTGTATATAGTGCCACATGCTTGGTGCCCTCTGTATATAGTGCCACATGCTCGGTGCCCTCTGTATATAGTGCCACATGTTCGGTGCCCTCTGTATATAGTGCCACACACTCGGTGCCCTCTGTATATAGTGCCACACACTCAGTGCCCCCTGTATATAGTGCCACACGCTCGGTGCCCCCTGTATATAGTGCCACACACTCTGTGCCCTCTGTATACAGTGCCACACAATCTGTGCCCTCTGTATATAGTGCCACATGCTTAGTGCCCCTTATAAATAGTGCCACTTATATGTGCGCCCTGTATGTATAGTCCCTGTTAAACATATGTGCCCTGTTATGTATAGTGCCTCTTTGCTGTGCCCCCTGAATACAGTGTACACACACTGTTTTATAATATTCGGTAGAAGCTAGAATGTAGTAGGTAACAGGGTCACATGGTAAGAGGTATAATAGATGCAGTGAGTATATATAGTGTATACAGAAGTGTGACAATAAGTGAGGTTTGAGGTATAAATTACACCTTGTATCTCACATGAGTGTACTGTTATACTATATATCTGCATCTGCATATACCCACTGCATCTATTATACTTTTATAATACATGCAATATATACAGATACACAGCAGTATACGTACACGGCTGTGCATACTATATATCTGTATATACTGCATGTATTATACCTCATACCTCACATATCAGTACACTGTTGTGCATACTATATATCTGTATATACTGCATGTATTATACCTCATACCTCACAGATCAGTACACTGCTGTGCACACTTTATATCTGTATATACTGCATCTATTACTATATACTATATATCTGTACACACTGCATCTATTATAACTCATACCTCACAGATCAGTACACTGCTGTATATACTATATATCTGTATATACTGCATCTATTATACCTCATACCTCACAGATCAGTACACTGCTGTATATACTATATATCGGCATATACTGATGTATTATACCCACATCTCACAGGTCAGTATGCACTACTTTTTTGCTGTGCGGAGGCACGGACAGAAACCTCACGGAAGCACTCCTTAGTGCTTCTGTGGGGTTCTGTGTCTCCATTCCACATCAACCTTCTGGATTGCAGACCCATTCAAGTGAACGTGTCAGCATCCATGATGCGAGTTGTACACAGCCAGTGCCCGTATATTGCGGATCCGCTAATTGCCAGCCGCAATATGGGCATGGCCGGGCAACGGCCATGTGCATGAGCCCTAATGGTCAGTTTTAGTGTTAGGATTAGTATTACACCATCCCCCCTCCATGCAATATTAAACGCCCCCCCATATAATATTACACACCTGTCCTATATTACACAGCCCCTCTTTGCAGGCAATATTACACCTTCCTCCCTCCATACAATATTATTTGTTCCTATTGCATACAGTATTACACAGAATGCCCCCTCTCCCCTTAGCCCCTCCATAGTACATACATATACCTCTCCTGAAATGACACAGTCACTTTATCTCCCTCTCCTTCTAAAGCCTCATTCACACGTCCGTGTCCATGCTCAAATCCATGAGCAGGTGGTCAGTGAGGCATCCGTGAAGGATCCGTGTTGGGTCCGTGGGTCCATGTTTTACTGTCCGTGTTGCATCCGTGTTTCACTGACACTGAACAGCTGAAAAATAATTTTCAAAGCATCTCTTCTTAATGATCAGTGAAACACGGATGCAACACGGACGGCATCTGTGTTGCATCCGTGGTTTTCATGGACCTATAGGCTATAATGGGTGTGAGGGATCCGGGAACACGGATCAAGTTAGGACATGCATCCGTGCTGAAAACACTGACCCACGGACCGTGCTAAAACACTGATGTCTGAATATTCACATTAACATGAATGGGGATGTGTGCTGTCCATGGAGAACACGTACAGCGCACGTCCGTGAATCACTGACGTGTGAATGAGGCTTAACATTGCAGAGCAGCCATCCCTGACTGACCTTTCGGCTCTGCAAACGCCGATGTGTGACCCACGTGACCTAGCAGCTCTGTGCGGTGCATGAAGTTTACATGGTAGGAATGAGAATCTACAGTTTAGACATTACCTTCTATGGATAGAGGGAGGGCAGGGAATCAGTGGTTCCCTCTTCCCACCGGCGCTGCTGTAGGCTTAGTTGTATCTGCGTCTAGTGGAAGGAGATACAACTGAATTTAGGGGCCGCACAGCCCTGGAATCTACTGTCCCGTGGGGCATATGTCCTCCTGCCCTCCGGCCCAGCCCGCCCCTGTTGGTGAGACAGCCATACATGCTTGTCCTTTTCATTTACCCTTGTCTATGGGCCTCCCGACCTTTGACAAAAGAGCTGCCTTCACTAAGGAGAAGGATGAGTGATGGTGATTGTTGAAATAGGTAGATGAAGGATTTATGTTTGCATGAGCTGAAAACCATGGAACTTGGTGAGCCATTTTCAGGAGAAACTTTGAACTTTTGCAATTCAACATTAGTGTTATGCTTGAATCTCTGTCATCCCCTGCACATAAGCAGGGAATTTCCTCTGCTCCCCACCTCATGGCACTGGTGTTAGGGGGCACACTGTGCCAGCTAGGTGCTGTTGCCATTACAGTACCAATACACTGCTCACACTGAAGAATGCCACAGCTACTGTTTCTCTTACGTGATGCTAATGGGCAATGGGAATAAAACAGACTCCAAACCAAACACAAAGAAGTGGAAAAAGTCGGATATAGGGGAAAAAACTGCAATCGATTCACCAACAGCATTCTAAAGCCATATATACATTGTATATAGCATTTTGTACTCCCACAGAAATGAATTCCAGTTACAGAAACACACTGGGGAGTTATCTATCCATGGTCAAGCATACTTATAATGAGCATCTCCCTTCCAAAGACAAGGGCAAGACAAGCTATGGTGATTCCCAAGGCGGGGTTTCAAGATACAACCCCCTTGGTTTTTGGAGGGTTATTATCAAAAGGACATAACCAGCTAGTAAGAAATCTTATGTAAATGGTTCCTATATCCACAGATGTTACACTTTTCTCTTTTGTTGCGTTGCAAACTATAATTTCACAAAGTCAGTAACTTTTTTTACCTGTTCTCAGTACCCTGCATTCCTACAAACTTGGAATCCCAGGTTGGTACACAAGTTGTGGATGTGTCCTGGTCACATTCAGCTGGAGCTGTCAATTATACCAGTGTCATAACAGGAAATGATGGAGTCAAACATTATTGTCACACTTCAAATACAAGTTGCTTGGTGGCAGAACTCCTGTGCGGCTCCCAGTATAATATGGCTGTGACCGCCCACGGCCAGTACTGCAGCAGTAACACGAGTTACATTCAAGCCTTTCAGACGGGTAAGAGTTTTGATGTCCCGATCCTATAACTGAAATGTTCATGTTGCATCATGCTGCGCAGTGGAGAGTAGTGTCCATCAGCAATTACATGGTGTTTTATTGCATTATCAAGTGTACATTGTGAGATTTGTATTCTCTTTTTTACTCTTACAGTATAGTTTCTACATGGTAGCAGCTAGTGGCTGTTATTTCCACTCCAGAACTTGGGTGCAGCTTTCTCTTCGAGACCAGCAAGAATTCTTCTTTAGAATGAAAATTTTAAAAAATTATTAGTCGCATCTTTTATTGTTGAAAATAATTCTAGTAGTAATAATAATATAATTATCATCATAGTGTTAAATGTTTCTTCTAGTCTTATGAAGAACCTCTCATACAGTCTTTACACTGATGTGTAATTGACTCAGGGCTGGCATCAGCACCTGTCATACCAGGGCAAGTGCTGGGCCCCACAATTCCTGGGAGGGCCCACTCCGCAGACCATGGCACGGACTGCCCTCAGCGCGCACCATGTTCTCCTGAGCCAGCACAGTGGAGAAGAAGGGTGCTGCTGCAACCAATGAGAAGATAGTACTGAGGGAGGGGAGGTCACTGCCCACCAATGATTATAATACTAGGGTTGGGGGGGATGCGCACTGCGACACCAATGATTATAATTAAACCATTAATACAAATGTAGGCTGCAGGTGCTGGCCGTATCACATACCTGGCACCCGACCTCAATGACAGGGCACGGCAATCCGCCGAACCACAGCAATTAACCCCGTAGTTGTCGCACGTGCTCTGTCATTGAGGCCGGGTATGAGTTGACTGATTGATTTTGCGATAGAAAAGAATAGCATATGTTCTATAATTTGCAGCCTCACAGAAATGAATGGGCCCGTGTGCGATCCATGGATTGGACGCGGACTCAAAATACGTTTTTGTGAATGAGACCTTATTCAGTGATTATACTGTGTCATTGACTATGCCACACACTAATCTGTATGCTCCTCTACAGCGCCATGTACTCCACAGAATGTGACCGCTGGAGTGGACTGTGTGACTAATATCGCAACTGTAGCATGGAACAAGAGCTCGGGAGCAGACAATTATACTGCTCTGGTCATTAGCCCAGATGGGGGACATTATGCTTGCTATTCTACTACAACATCCTGTGACATCATGGGGTTAATGTGCGGTCAGAAGCATGAAGTTACTGTCTCAGCAGCTAATAAGTACAGCAACAGTATAGCAAGCCTGCCAGTAGAACTGCTAAGCGGTGAGTGAGAGTGGCATCTACCAGCAGGTTCTGATGGCAATGCCTTAAAGGGATTTTCCGAGTTATATATATTGATGACCTATCCTCAGGATAGGTCATCAACATCAGATCGGCGGGGGTCCGACACCCGGCACCCCCGCCGATCAGCTGTTTGAAGAGGAGGCGCGCGCCGTATCAGCGCTGCCTCCTCTTCACTGTTTACATGCTGGCCGTAAGGGGGGTAGTGGTGAGTAACTGTAATTACACCTCACCGCCCCATTTATTTCTATGGGAAGAATCACTTCCATAAACTTGTATGGAAGCAATTCTTCCCATTTAAATGAATGGGGCGGTGAGGTGTAATTACACCTACTCACCACTACCCCGTTACGGCCAGCATGTAAACAGTGAAGAGGAGGCAGCGCTGATACGGCGCGTGCCTCCTCTTCAAACAGCTGATCGGCGGGGGTTTCGGGTGTTGGACCCCCGCCGCTCTGATATTGATGACCTATCCTGAGGACCTATCATGGGATCACCCCTTTAAGACTCTATTTTCCCCGTTTTGTCAGGTTCCACTGTTTTTGATGACAAGTATAGTATAGTGAAATTATTGCCACCAAAAACACCAGTATCCTGACAGAACCCAAGTTAATGGGATCCACCAGGATGAGATCCATTGGAAAATGGATCCATCATACTGGGCATGGCTCCATTAGAGAGATTATCCCATGATTAATGTAAAAAATAAAAATCAGACATACAGTACATGACGACCTCTAACAAAGTCAGAACCAGCCCTGTACTGGTTAGTGGGGTACAAAAATCGGGCAACCTATTTTCAAGAGCAATTAATAAATGTAATTGTGGCCCTATCTATAATACTTAACTTTTAATCGTTCAACTAAAAAAATAGCCCAACAAAATAATTAATAGACAAAAATCACAGCAAGTAGTGTGGGACATTTTGAATCATTATCTGGGACTTACTTCTCTGCTGCTTTTCCTATTTCACCATTCCATAGAGCCGTGAAACCATTCTGTTTAGGATACAGCAGGGAGCCTTAGTGAGATTTGAGGAACGGCTCAGAGGGGTTGCCCTTATCAGGGCGAGTGCTCTGCTACCTGAGCGTAAAGCATAGCTCAGGCCAAGTATGGGCTTTTTAGGGCAAGACCCCGGCTCAACGTTGGGAGACCCCCTGTTACTGATAATCTACAAAGCGGTAAGACCATTTCTTCTCTTAAATTGCGCACTGGTTCACTTGCACTACTTGCTGCGATTTTTGTCTATTATTAATTATATTGTTGGGATATTTTTTAATTGAACGATTACAAGTTAAGTATTATAGATACATTTATATCAAGCTGTCAGCTCAAGAGGTGTCCTTTCTGCTTCAGCTCTCTCTCTTTCACAACTCAGTACGCAGTTGAAGGATGAAACTGAGCATGTGCGGCCTTCTCAGTTAGCAGGACAAAGAAATAAGAAAAAGAACAAACAGCAGGTGGTGCTATACAGATACATTTTATTGAATAGCTCACTGGATATACTACATTTTTAACTACATGCAATTAGAAAAGTATTCAGATCCTGGAGCTGGTTTGAAAAAAGTAGAATATTTTTCACGGGACAACCCTTTCAACCAAATCTTGGAAGTTTTATGGTGTGTAATGAATAAAATCAAAATGAATACTCAGTATTTATTGATTGTATGAGCCAACTGCTATGAATAACAAAGGTTTGTTAGTAATATGTAAATATGTATATCAATGATGAAAAGATAATCAAGCTAATTACTTGACATATCAAATGCTATTTATTGCCATGTTATGTATTACACCCAGCATAGCAAGGTATAGTTGGCATGGCCAGGGTTAACAATCCTGGTACAGCCCCTGCAGGTTGCTAGTTGGTGACTGGCTCCATCCCTAGCTCTAGTGAGTGTATAGTTGGAGTTCAGAGAGAGAGAGAGAGAGAGAGAGAGAGAGAGAGAGAGAAAGCTGTTTCTTTTCTCACGCCCAAGAAGGCTTCATAGACTAACAGATCTCTGCAAGATCTACAGAAAGAGAAGAACAGAAAGAGAGTGGGAAAGAAAAACAATATCAAGAGGTGTAAGCACAACTGCATAGTATACAATGTGTTCTCATTATACAAACTGACATATTGCCTTTACTTTTGTTCCAGCACCTTGCACCCCTACTAACATAACACCTCTGATTAGCGCTGAAGCTGTGAATGTATCCTGGTTGGGCTCGTTTGGAGCTATAAGTTACACAACTGTCATAACAGGAGTCAATGGCGACAAGTATGAATGTCACACTACAAACACGAGCTGCATAGTGACAGATCTCAAGTGCGGCTCCCAGTATAGTATGGCTATGACAGCGAATGGCCAGTACTGCAGCAGTAACACAAGTCACACACAAACCCTCCAAACAGGTGAGACTATAATATACTGTACTAATAATACTAATGTCTGTAACTACATAGTGAATTCCAGGGGCGTACACAGATCTCATAGTATGGGCCTCCCTGCGACACCTAGTTTCCAGGACGCATGTGTCAAACTCTCTCAGGCAATGCCGAATGCAAAGCACAAGGCCCCAGATTTCTGACAAATTTACAACTTTCTTTATTAAGTAGAAGAAATTAAAATATCAAAAAATTGAAATAAAAAAAAGTCACCCTTGGCCTCACCCACTTTATCTGACTTCTGAGTTGGAAAAAACGGAACAGATGTGTGAAATATGGCGCTCATCCTGAACAGCAAATTTCCCAATGTGTTTACATCAGACAACTGGCATAAATACATTGATACATCTCCTGCTTCACTTCACATATTACAAAGCTGTCTATGTCTTTGCACTGAGCTTCTGTTGACTACAGTCTTTTCACCTCAGAATGGAAGAAGCAGAGATCAGTGCAGTTTTGCACTGCAGCCCAAGCTTCCAAGCTATGGAGGAGACGTGCTATATTGCAGCCAGTCCCATTTTTCTTGCTCTCCACAATACTTGTCTGCAGGCTAATTACAATGTACATGCAGTATTGATAATGTAGGGTTGCCACCTTTCCCAACAAAAATCCCGGCCAGAGTGTTATTGGTGTGTGTTAAAGGGGTCTTGGCTTAACACAGAGTGTTATTTGGTGTGTGTGTATATATATATATATATATATATATATATATATTGTAAGGGATCGTATCCTCTCAGAGGGTCGACATCACACAATATCTTCAAAACACGGGGATTTTCAGGTCCAACTCAGTTTTATTGGCACCAGCACACCAAAACAAATCATAAAAACAACACCTGCCCGGCTGGGCTCTGACTAAACTATAATAATAGTTCAGCTAACTCACCTAAATACAAACGCTGTTCACACACAGCTTTTAAATGCGGCTTCCTCAGCCGATCAGTCCAGCAGCCTCCTGGCTGTGACTCCAACCGTACCTTTGGGGGGAGATGGTCCAATAGTCCTCCCGACTATGACCGTGTGACCCTCTTCTCCTAGGGTCACTGGGCCCCCCAAACTTCCAGGCTACACTGAGCCTTGTGGCCCCTCAGCCCTCGTGGCTGAGACCACACAGAGCCACCGCAGGCTCTAACCTCTCAGGCCTCCTCAGCCTTTCTCCCCTCCCCAGACTGAGGGCTGGTTTATCACACCAGTAATTAAACCCAGGTGGCCTCACCTGTGGTGGAATAGGGATGTGGACTGGAATACCCACCCCCTCCAGACCTCTATGAAGCGTGAGGCCTGTCACTGCCTCACAATATAAATATATATATATATATATATCTATTAGAACATTTATTAAGTTGTCTCTGCCATATATCAAACCCACAACCTTTTGCATTGAAGGTAAAGGCTCTAACCACTGAGCCATATAGCTCAATGCTAGCAAATGGAAGATTTTCTATGACTAAAAACCTCAGTATTTTTCCTATTTATTATGTATTCACATATACTGTATATCTATTTTTTTTTATCCTATTGGGGACATTCCTGTGTATTTAACATTCGTTAAGTCTCTATTATAACGTTGTCTCTGAGGGGTTGCCAACAAACCTTTTACATTGAAGGCAAAGACTCAAACCACTGAGCTATAAGGCTCAATGCTAATAACTGGAAAAAAATTTCTATGCCTAAAAACCTCAGTAGTATTTTTCCCATGTATTATGTATTCAGATGTATAATGTATCTACAGATATATATCTCTATATATATTATTACATTGCATGGGAGTTTTTTCTATATATACCAGAACATTTTATATTTATTTAGCAACTGCAAAAATGTACAAAATAAATTATAATAATCACAATAAATAAAAAATAAATAATAAATGTAAAATGTCTTGGTATATATGGAAAAAACTCCCAGACAACGCTTGGGAATACCCCCCCCCCCCTTCTCCCCCCAAATGAGGAGCTGTATCAAAACTACACATACAAACCTTTATTCCCATTCCTCTGTTTCCTCATGATGGTAAACAACAAATATACTCTTCTTTTTCAAAAATAAAGGACTTTTACTTACAAGAATGTAAATATAATAATTTCACTTAATCTGGTATGTGCTCATCCAGAAATTTGACTGGAATCTTACAATACAAGAAGGAAAATACGAAGAATAGCTGTCCGGTGATTTCATTTGGATACCTCCGTAGAGGGGTTTTCTGGGACTTAAGATATTGATGGTCTCACCTCTGGATAAGTCATCAATATCAGATAGGTGGGAGCCCAACACCCTGCATACCCACACCCCAAATTATAGGTCCTGTGAATGGCGGATGGTGGATAATTTCCTTCGTTTTTTTTAGTTTCCTTTTTTCTTTCATCTTTTGTTGCATACATATTTTCTTAATATCTGTGTGCTTGGTCCACAGCTCCTTGTACTCCACAAAATGTGACTGCAACCGTGGATTGTGTCACAAATGTTGCAACCATTGTATGGGGCCTCAGCGCGGGAGCAGAAAACTACACCGCTTTGGCAACTGTTCCAGATGTTGGAGATTATGTTTGCCATTCCACTACCACAGCATGCGACATTGTGGGGTTAAAGTGTGGACAGAAATACCTAATAACTGTCTTTTCAGCCAATAAGAATAGCTACAGTAAAGCAAGCCTGCCCATAGAACTGCTTACTGGTGAGTGCATTTAGTATTACAATTTGGAAATGTACTGTAAGTGACCAGAGGTTCTGTACGAGAGGCCCCATAGGTATGAATGACGCCTGATAAATAATCCTGAATCCCTATATACATCCTGAATCCCTATATACATTATATTAATAGAATCAAATTTATATATAAAGTACAATATGACACCATGTAGATATAGATTGTAGTATATGGCAGGTATGTGAACAGTATATATAATAACAGACATACTATAATAATTATGGCCTTTTCAGCTCCTTGTGTCCCAGTACAGGAGATACCACAGTTCATCTGCTCCAACAACTCAGTTTCCTTGTCTTGGCATCAGACTTCTGGTGCCATGAGTTACATCGCCAATGTGACCAGTTCAGTAGGCGAGATGCTGTCCTGTCATACAACAGATACAAGCTGCATTATCAATCAGCTAAAGTGTGGACAAACATACAATGCAACAGTTACTGCCATCAATACCCAATGTAGCGGGCCACCTGCCATCCCAGTTAAACTCATGTCTGGTAAGTTGCTTGCGTTCATCTACAGGTGATGTCATTCATCTACAAGTGATGTCATTTTGTCATATGCATTCCACTGACATCTCAGCATACCATTGTGAATATTCCCCATGGTCAAGGCTCTATTATTTGCTATGTAATTTCAGCTCCCTGCCAGCCTCACAATGTGGTTGCAGATGTAGACTGCTCCAGTTCAGTGGTCACGTTAAGCTGGGAGGAGTCCCTTGGAGCTCAGAGTTATTATTCAATGCTGAGGACTCCAGAAAACCAGTACCTTATATGTAACAATACTGACCTTGGCTGTGAGATCCATGACCTGCCATGTGGACAGACCTATGACGTGATGGTAACAGCAGTAAATGATCAGTGCAAGAGTGTACCCAGCACGCCAACTGCCTTGTATACAGGTAAGATGGATGCTCACTGACTCCATTATCTTCATCTTCATTGATATTGGTTGAAAAATATTTAAATAAATACTCATGTCAGATATGGTTGATGACTTTATAGGTTTGTACTAGCTTCACTTTAACTGGTGATACTTAAAAAGCTTCACAAAGTGTATTCTTAGTGTCCACATTGCCCATTGGTTCAAGTTCATGACGGTCATGAAAGAGTAGCTGTCAAATGAGCACTACAGTATGTACCCATCTGCCTGGTGGCAATGGTTTTATAAAGCTAATGTGCTCTAATGGATTTAGCTATCTCAGATGATTAAGAAATGAAGGCTAATCCAAATGAGCTCAGTTTAGAATATCAGTCACTGAGATCTTTATTGAGGTCCATGTGACTGAAATACTGCAATACTGCAAAGTTCTTCTACTGTAGTCCTTATGGAACTTTCTTCAAAGGTTTGGTCTCCTTGGATGAGAGTAGCATAATTTATGTTGATATTTATAAGTATTGCTTTTTTACTCTATATTTACTGCAACATCCTTGTAGAGATTCATTGTATTTTGCACTTTAGTAGGAGGTGTCAAATTATATTTGCACAAGAGCAATCAAAAAGTGACAGAACATACTAAATAACCTTACTGTATACTTGTGCACTGGGCACAAAGCACCAAGAAATACTGTAGTGGCATTCCCGACTATAAAATTGTTACTGTTGACTAGAGATGGCGAATCATTCAAAAAATTATTCGCCGAACATTCGCTGCATTTTTCCTAAGATTCGTATATTCGACGAATAGATTCGTTGTATTTGTGTACAAAATATACGTTATTATGTGCTATTAGCGAACATTCGCGTACTAATAACGAACGTACATTTAAAAAATGTACGCAACTTCTTAGAAGACGTACGCATGAGCGTACAAATAGCATACGAATCTTCAGTGTACTATTGTCTACGCGATTACGTAATATGCAGGCACACACGACGAGAGGCCGCGCGTGCGCTCCTCAGAGGCAGAGCGAATATTCGAAAATGGCATCCAGGCAATCCAAATCATTTAGCTCTGCTGCATAGCTGAAATACATAGTCCGGCTGATGGACCGGCAGGATTACGATGGCACACACCCAATGGGCAACATACTTGAAAACGTTGCTGAAAGGTAAAAACATTAGTGCAAACAATTCAGTGCAAACAATATAGTGCAAATACATTATAGATATAATGTAAACATTTTAAATATCACCTACCTAGTATGCTCACGGACACGTTTAAGTCTCTTTTCTTCTGACGCTTGTCATACAACTGGAACAGAATCCCAAACTCAGTTGCAATTTGTAATCCACATAGGTAAAATTGTAATCCAAATGGGTAAAAAAATAGCAGCAAAGGTTCCTTAAAAAACCCTCTTTCAAGGGGTTCCCCAATAACCTGAAAAGGGGGAAAAAAGGGATGAGGCGCACATCTGCGCAACTTGGTTAAAACTTTTTTTTTTGATGGGGTGAGTCCTGACAATCCATGTCCATCTGGTTGAGGACAAACACAGGGCAACAAAAATAAAAACACACACCAACTAGTGCTCACCCTTCAGGTTAAGTCCACATTGTGGTTTGCATAAAAGCTGCAGGATCCTTAGGCCAGCAGGTCCTCTTCACTGCTGCTGGAGCTAAAAGACATGAGAGGGCGCTCCTGCCTCGTGAAAGCGACACTGGCTGCGGCAGCAGACCCCCACCGACCTCTCAGGGATGGTCTTGGTAGTGACCGGGCGGTCACACTGGCAAGGGCCGTGGCAACTTGGGCCTTGCCCATTACCTTGTAGTGGCCAGATCCTCCCGCCGGCATACAAGGTGACAGAATCTCCGGCTGTAAGGGCTCTGGTCTGTAAGGGCTCAGGCCCCACAGTCCGCGAGCGGCGGACTGTGGGGCCTGCACCTGTCATGGCAGTTGGTATTGTACCACCGACGGCTGGTACACTAAACTGTTGGTGGTCATCTGTCCCACATGAAGGATCATCAGCGGTGGCAAATCTGTTATCAGGGGTTCCAGCTGAGCTTGTGATTTCTCCTCAGATTGCAGAGTCCCATCATTGGTCTCATGGGAACACCGAGCCTCTTCTGCGGCCTGGGCCTCCTTAGTCCAGTCTTCTGGGGGCGCTGCAGGAGTAGCTGGTCACTTAAGGAGTTTCACCCCAGTAGCAAAGGGGCCTTGGAGGCTCTTCATGGGGGTATACTCCACGTAATGCCCTGCGTGGAGATTGTGGCAGACGGGCGGAAGATATGGCCGCTTTACAGAACGGTGGTTTACGTATAATTCTTCCGCTGTCTCCTCATCGCCGATAAAACCTACTCCCCGTTCCACACTGAACCAAATAACGGTACCCCTTCGGCGCTCCAGCTTGGGGTCACCGGACCGTGGGTGCTCCAAAATCTGCACAACCCACTCCTCTACCAACATTTTGTATTCCCAGTGGGTCAGGGCATTCCGGGTGACAGCCTCGGGGACCATTACATTTTGCCAAAGGGAGTAGTCCTTCCGCGGCGGAGCGGGAACTCCTACCGCCTCCACCGTGTCAGCCAGCGGAGTGAACACCTCAACCGACTTCTTAGGCTGCTGGACATATTGAGAGACGTAAATCTCCTCCAGTTCCTTCTCCTCATAGGAGTCGGTGACCCACACCATGCCTCCCCAGTCAAGGCCTCGCTGTGTCGCCATCTTAATTGCCTGAGTTGCCTTGTCTTCCTCGCGCACTGGAGAAGGGAGCGAAGCTACCGGGGAGGAGTCTGCATCGCTAATGAATTGAATTTGTACGCAACAGCGTATAGAGTAACTTATACGTAGCAATAGCATATAATTTATAGGACAAACTACGTAGCGAATGCGTACAAAACCGAAGCGAATCACCTAATATTCGGATTCGCTTCGCAGCTAAAAATTCCCAAGATTCAAATCGACGAATCGACGAATCAATTCGCTCATCTCTACTATTGACTGTGTTGTGGACATTGGTGATCTACAATTTGTTGTACTTTGTAAAAACACCTTTTTCATTCAGCAGTAAGACCTTTTAGTACGTGACAGTGCAGAGCATATTTTTTGATTTGTTTAGACATTAAACTAGTTTGGCGCTTAAGGCTCAGTTGGGTTTTTTTTTGTTTTTTTATCTCTTTATTTTAAAAACCATTAATTTTTTTTATTTGTTTTCATTGATATAGCCATATGAGGGTTTTTTTTTTAATTCAGTGCAAGCTATATTTTAATGGCAATACGTTAAGGTACATTAGGTGAATTGTATAACTTTTAAAAAATATTTGAGGATGACAGTGTAAAAAAACAATGCAATTCTGCCAATGTTTTTAGGGTTTAGCTTTTTACAGTGCTCACTGTGCATTTCTGTGTGTCAGTACAATTATGGGGATTATAAATGTATATGGTTTTGTTATGTTTTATTAGTTTTAAAATGCTCTTTAAAAAAATGCTTTCTGACACCCATAACTTTTTATTTTTCTGCCAGTGGAACTGTGTGACTTCTTATTTTTTTTGTAACAAGCTATAGTTATTTATAGTTTATTTTTGGATACATTTAGATGGGGAAGTTGAGATGACAAAACATAGTATAATTATGGGATTGCTGTTTTTTATGGTGTTCACAATGCAGGTAAATCATGGGTATTTTAATAGATCTTTTTTATACCGCATATATACAGTGATGCTTGAAAGTTTGAGAACCCTTCAGTATCATCTATATTTCTGCATAAATTTTACCTAAAACTACATTAGATTTTCACATAACTCCTAAAAGTAGATAAAAAATAATCAAATCAAACAAATTAATTGAAAATATTAGACTTGGTAATTTATTTATTGAGGAAAATGAGTGGCAAAAGTATGGGAATATTTAGTTTCAGTATCTCTTGTGACCCTTTTGTGCAGAGGTTGATTCATTCTGCACATCAGCATGATGGAATTTTAGTCCATTCCTCCATACAAAACAGCTTCCACTATGTTATCTTGGTGGGTTTCCTCCCATGAACTGATCGCTTCAAGTCCTTACACAACATTTCTGTTGGATTAAGGTCTAGACTTTGATTTGGCCATTTCAAAACTTTAACTTTATTCATCTTTAACCATTCTTTGGTAGAACAACTTGTGTGCCTAGGGTTGCTGTCATGCAATATGACCCAATTTCTCTTGAGAGTCAGCTCATGGACAGGTGTCTTGATATTTTCTTTTAGAATTTGCTAGTTTAAATCAGAATTCATTGTTCCATCAATGATGATAAGCCGTCCTGGCCCAGTTTCAGCAAATCAGTCCCAAACCACCACCGTGTTTCGCAGATGGGATGAGGATTTTATGCTGTATTGCACAGTTTTATTTTTGCCTCATCTGTCCACAGAAACATTATTTAAGTGGCCTTCTGGTTTGTCCAGGTGATCTTTAGCAGACTGCAAATGGGCAGAGAAGTGGCTTTCTCCTTGTAATCCTGCCATGAACACCATTAGTATTCAATGTCCTCTTGATGGTAGACTCATGAACATTAACATTATCTAATATGAGAAAGGCTTTTAGTTACTTAGAGGTTGCCTAGGGTTCCTATGTGACTTTGTGGACAATTATACACCTTGCTCTTGGCGTGAGACTTGTTAGTTGACCACTCTTGGTGAGGGTATTAATAGTCTTGAATTTCCTCCATTTCTGCACAATCTATCTGACTGTGGTTTGGTGGAGTCCAAACTCTTTATAGATGGTTTTGTAACCTTTTCCAGGTCGATCAGCATCAACAACTCTTCTTCTGAGGTCAGAAATCTCCTTCGTTCGTGCCATGACTCACTTCCACAAACATGTGCTGTGAAGATCAGATGTTGATCCCTGTTTTTCAAATAAGAGAGCCACCTCACACCTGATTGCTATCCTATTGACTGAAAACACCTGACTTTGATTTCATTTCACCTTGACATACTTTTGTCGATCACAGACATGTGATACTGGATCTTTTCCTCAATAAATACATGAACATTTCTGTGTTCAAATCCTGACCGTGACAAACCAATGGATGCACATGAAAGAAATGTCCATATTAGTGTGGCAGAAGGTTTCTGTTGGTTGTTACTTTGAGGGAGGAAGAGGTACAAGTGTTGAGAGTTTTGGGAAATTCAGGTATTTTATTAACAATGTGCATAACATTCTTATTTAAATCCATGTAATAATACACTTCCTATTGTGCAGTTACTTGTGTGCCAAGTCAAGTTCAAGCTGATATAAATTGTGAGTCCAATGTTGTAACTCTATCATGGGCTGAGACAGCAGGAGCAGTGAATTATACTGCAGTCGCTACTGGACCTCAGGGAGATCAGCATTATTGCCAAACCAGCAACTCTTCCTGCAGCTACAAACAACTCTCCTGTGGTCTAAAATTTGATGCTTCCATTGTTGCAGCGGGAAGGAGCTGTAGAAGTAATTTCAGTACAACTGTTACGTTTTACACAGGTTTGTATTAAAATGGAGATTTGTAGTACAATTACAGTAACAATTTTCAATGTTTTTCCATGAATGCACTATTTCTGAGTCTTGATTTTGTGTATGTACAGTATATGACAATTATTTTCACAAAAGGGGCATTTGTGTATTTACACTATATTTTATAAGGCATCCACGATACAATATAATTCTTTTTCTAGCAGTTTTTCCATTTTCTAATGGTAGTTTTTTAATTCAATTTTCTGTACATGATTTTGGGGGTGTCTATCTTGTCTGAACTTCTATTAACAGGTCTTTATTCATAGCCTAAAAGTTTCTGAGGCTATAAATTATTCTAGACCAGTGATGGCTAACCTGCGGCACTCCAGATGTGCTGAAACTACGACTCCCATCTCACATTTTGGGAGTCGTAGTTTTCCCACAGCTGGAGTTCCGGAGGTTAGCCATCACAGTTCTAGACCAATGTTTGGTCCAAAACATGACAGTCAATTAGTTTTCCCTTCTTCTGATATAATATTTTAAAGGATCACTGTCTTTTCACAAAACTTTTGCTATACCATAGAGACATATCAAAAGTTTAGATCATTGGTAGTCTGAGCACTACTGAGTGCTGAGACCCCCAGTGATTCCTATAACAAGGAGAGAGAAGTGCGCGCATGTTCTCTCTTCTCCTGCCGAGGACAGATTTGAGACTTTTATCATGCAGCAGGGAGAGGGCACACTTCTCTACTCTTGTTCTAGGGATCAGTGTGGGTCTCAGTGCTTAGATCCTCACCACTCTCAACTTTGATATGTCTCTATGACATATCAAAAGCTTTGTGAAAAGTTTTTGTCCTTGTGAACAGATATTGTTTGTTTAATATTTGGTATTTAAAGAGGTTGTGTCACAAAACATACACATGTGGACAAAGTTGTTGGTACCATTCTGTTAAAGAAAGAGGGACCCACAATGGTTATTGAAATAAATAAATAACTAAATAAATATAATAAATGAGTAAATAAAAATTTACTGAAGATCAGCTAATGAAAATGAGACATGTCTACTTAATTGTGTTTCAACAGAATAATTTCTAAAACAAACTAATGAAACTAGCCTAGACAAAAATGATGATACTCCTAGAAAAAATTGACCATAGGGACATGTTAAACTAAGGTGTGTCCTGTACTTAGCATTACAGATATCTTCAAACTTTTAATCAGTCAGTCTGCCTATCTAAATGGTGGAAAGTAGTCACTGAACATGGACCAAAGAAAGCAAAGGAGAGAGTTATCTCAGGAGATTAGAAAGAAAGTTATAAACAAACATGTTTTTTTTTTTAAAGCCCGAGGAGAGTGCTTTTTACACTCGTGCAACAAAAATGTGCACAAGGTTACGGTCCATCGCAGGCCCTCTCCATAAGAGAAGATCCCCCATTAACCTTTCCTAGTCCCTCCGGGCCAGAAGGCTCCTGCAAGGGACCGAGATAAAATAGGCAACTCCCAGCCGAAGCCGGGAGTACGCCCGACAACCCTCTGCCGAGGCTGAGGGTACGCAAAATCTGAGCTCAGGTCTTCACCTAGGCTGCCACCCAGGGAGTTGGCACTGAGCTTCAACTACTAGGTCTGGTCTCTCCCCAAAGGGAGAGACCAAGGGGTTTTGCAGGGGGGTGCAGAACCGGGAAGGCCACACACACCCCTCTAGACCTCTAGGTGGGTACTCGTAAGGGTGCCGAAACCCAAGAAATCCTTGTGACAAAATACACGTGCAAAGTGAACACACAGTGAACAAAAAAAAGCTAAACAAATAGTGAATGTGTTCTGAAGTTCATCCCGGACATCCGGCCGGAATTATAAAAATTCCTCTTCCTTACACCAAGCCTGACAGCCGGGCAAAAAATAGAGGTGTGTGCGCTCAAAAATGTGAGAAAGTGAAGTTACTACAGTTGCACACATTATTGAGAAGTTAAAGGTCTACAGGACTGTATCCAACCTCCCTGGAGGTGGCCACAAGAGGAAAATTCATGAGAAATTAAAGAGACAGATAATACAAATGGTAACCAAAGAGCCCAAAGCAACTTCCAAAGAGATTAGAGGTGAACTCCAAGGTCAAGGTACATCAGTGTCAGAATGCACCATCCATCGCTGTCTTGGCCAAAGTGGACTTAATGGATAAGGACTAAAGAGGAAACCACTGTTGAAAGCAAATTATAAAAAATTGAGACTGGAATTTGCCAAAATACAATCTCACAAGCCACAAAGCTTCTTGGCAAATGTCCTTTGGGCAGATAAGACAAACCTGGAGCTTTTTGTCAAGTTACTACATCATCTTTATGTTCACAGACGCAAAAATGAAGCATACAAAGAAAAGAACATTAAGTGAGATTTATCAAACTGGTGTAAAGTAGAACTGGCTTATTTGTCCATAACTACCAACCAATGTCTGATTTTCATTAGTTGATTTTCAGTAAAAAATGTTTATTATTTTGTCAGTTTTAAGTTATTTCAGTGACTATTGTGTTTTTTTCTTAAACGGTAGGGTGCCAACTATTTCGTCCACATGTGTATTCTACAGTCTACATATTCTACATTTTTCAAAACAGCTCCTGGATCTGAATACTTTTGTACTTGCATGTAATTAAGTATAGCCAGTGAGCTATTCAATAAAATGTATGTGCATAGCACCACCTGTTTTTTCCTTATTTTTTGTCCATCTCACTGAGCCACCAGCCATATCTTTTGTTAGAAGCTGTGGCAGTTAAAGGGAGAAAACTACCGTAGAAAGGACACACCCATTGAGCTGCCAGGCTGAAGATAATCAGTTGGAGCAGTGAATGTGGTTCTAGGTTTGTTAAAAAGTTATTGTCATGTACTATATGATGTCTGATTTTCATTTTTTACATCAATCATGGCATAACCCCATTAAGTATGGAAATAATTGTTTTCACATTTTTTTCAGCTTCTTGCACAGTAAGCAACATTGGCGCACAGCACATCTGTGGCAGTGACTATGCAGACATCACCTGGGAGGCAGCCCCAGGAGGAGTCACATACACAGCTATGCTCAGCACAGAGGACGGAGAGAGAAGGATATGTAACACATCAGATTCCGAATGTACAATTTATGGCTTAATATGTGGCCAGAAATATGCAGTAATGGTGGAGACATCTGGACCAAGTTGTAGCAGCAGAGTCAACTCCACAGATCATGTTTTTACAGGTAATTTCATTACAATACCTCAAAATCTTAGATCGCATGTATATATTTCCATTCCTGCATGTGTTTCTTTAGCTACATCCTCTAGTGTAATCCTATCAGAATGAATCCAATTACCTTCTTGAGCTTTGGGATAATCAGAGCATGTCTACTGGGATAAATTAAAATTTTATCCAATCTTGCCCATCAAAACCATCATCAGACCTACTGTATATGACAAATATATTCTGCGTATAGGAAACAGGGAATATGGACTGTTGTAAGACAGCTGTATTCTGTGAATAGGCAAGTTATAGGAAGTTTTGTATTATCCTGATGTTCCTGCCACAAAAATTCTGTTGCTATGTATACAATGATCCCATAGCTCATGGCTACATCGTTTTTTCTAGAAAGGTGATTGATTTCTGTTTATAGAGATGTAAACACAATGCATGTAGGCATACTGCAAACATGGTGTCGTACCTCTGTGTGCCTCCTTATGGAGCCTCTTTAATAAAGTATCCAATGAGACACAGTATCTTTTTTCTGTTGAAACTATATGGTATCTGCAGTGAGCCCCTGAGGAACCAGTGCAGAGGATGGAAGTGGCCCTGATGACTTCTTTTCCAGTGGCAAAAGTAAATCTTTAGGATGAGCAGATAATTTGAAGATGAAACTAGAGTTAGGTGTTTTCAATCAAATGGATGACAATCAGGTGTGAGTGGGCAACATGTTTTATTTAAAGCACCTTTGTCACCAGGATCAACCATATTAAACCAGGCATACTGCCTGATAGGGCTCATTATCCAGATTAAAACTTTACTTTTCTTTTGTCTGTATGTTAAACAGCTGCAAAGATATTAGCTTTTTATTCATATGAGCATGTTTATGCAAATGAGCAAGTTGGAGTTGGAGGAGGTGGGGCTGAATCATTTGAGCACTGCTTTGTAACACCTCCTGTGCTCTGCACACTTCCCCTCCTCTTGATTGACAGGACTAGACATGCTGAGAGTAGAGCTGTGTCCTAGTATGTACATACTTGTATCATATACTCTATGTACTATAGCTATAGCACATTCAGATTTGTTCAGAAAGCTAATATACATATCACTGCTTTGTTCACAAGAAAAACTTATTAAAAAACATAAGAAAGACACCAGTAATATCTGTTAGCTTATAAGCAGGGGCGTAGCTATAGGGGGTGCAGAGGTAGCAGTCGCTACCGGGCCCAGGAGCCTGAGGGGGCCCAAAGACCCTTGGACCACATAAGAAGACACACAGAGCACTGAGGGAAAGGGGGCCCAAGCTGAACTCTTGCACCAGGGCCCATGAGCCTTTAGCTACGCCCCTGCTTATAAGCATAGAAAAAACAAACATCTCTATGTGCTAATCCTATAGCTTAGGGGTAAGTGGTCTGCCATGCATGTAGAAATCCTAAATTTAAGTTCTAGGAGAGACTTACATAAATGTTTAACCTATAGTAAAAGGCTATACTATAATAAATAATATATAATCATATAATAACAATAAAAGGCCTTACTAAAGTATATTGAGAATATTGTGTGTTTTTTTTCTTAGAAACCTAAAACCTATTATTGGTTTATTCACAGACACAATATATGATTATAAAGAAGCCAGCATTATTTATTAGCTTTTTAAGCCTAAAAACATAGGGGGTCTTTTATAAAGACCAGTGATTTAGACACCGGTCCTAATAACCCCTTGTGCTGGATCCGCTGAAGTTATGTAAAACTTCCACTGCATCCACCGCTGGTGTAAATGTAAGACAGTTTCCTTGCTGGATTTCCCTTTTCTACACCTAAAACAGGCATAGAAAATGATAAATGAGACGGGCCTGCCCACTCATTCCCTTTCCTGCCCACGCTACCTTTTTTAGACCAGGTGTGAGCGGGGAAAAGTTACAGATTGCGGTCCAAATAAACATTGCGTCGCAATCTGTGACAGATATATAGATTTTCTGGCGTATATAGTTTATTAAATGACCACCATAATTCTCAATATGATAAAGATATAGGGGGTCGTTTACTATCAGAAATACACCTATATTAGGCTTATTTCTGGCGTAGGTTATTTGTGCCACATTCTGCGACTTTTTTCCATTCATGCCAGGTCTAAAAAAGTGGGAGTGAGATGGCCAGGGAAGGGGTCTAATTCATCATTTTCATCATTTTCCACGCCTGTTTTAGGCATAGAATACGCTGGATATGCTGAAGTTATGTAGAGGCCGGTGCCTCTTCATTACTTTGGTGGATCCACTGCCAGCGCAGGGGCTTATTTATTTTGTTTAAGATTCCGGTCTTAATAAATTACCCCCATAGACTTTTATTATGGGTTAAATGTGGAAGAAAAAAAATATCTGAAGAAGAAAACACTTATCACCAAGTTATAGCATTGGATAGTAGAAGAAGGAGTAGAGATCGGATCACTTGAGATGGCGCTGTGCAAGGACTTCTCAACACCACAGTATAAGATGTAGAGGTAGTAGTTTATTATAATGTCTACGCGTTTTGGGGGATTAAGCCCCCTTCGTCAGGACAATATACAGTTAAATGAGAGAAGACAGGTTTAAAAAGGTGCACTTCTGGCGCCAAAAACCGGGGGGAGTAAACAATGGGCGTATACCTAGGTGAGTGACAACTAATTTGGATCACTCAACAAAAGGCAGTGTCATGTCAATACAATAAAATATATTGTAGATATGTATCCTACATGACATTTAAAGGTATAGTAAAGATCGATAAAATTATTAATGAGGTTAAAAGTAATAAAGATACATTTGAATCGAATACAGTAACAAGAAATATATATACATTTAGGAATGTCTAAATAGCAGGATGCGGTAGGCTTATTTTCATGCCCGCATCATTAAATTAACAGTGGGTCCCTTGTTGGCGGGGTAACCGTGTGCTTTTTAAGCTTGTTATTTAGCTATAAAGTATCCAGTTTCTGGTACCAGAGGTAGCGGAGCTAATCCCGCTGTGATTAAGCGAGAACACACGATATCACGCAGGTAGCTGAGTCTGGATTAGCTGTAATCGAGCAGACAGAGCAATGTACAGGATTGTGCAACTCGTTGTTTGATATATGGGGTAAAGTATATGTCAAAATCGCAAATAGATAATGCATTTGGTTACTAATGCATTTGGTTATATTATATATATATAAGAGAATATTATAGCACTGTTTCCAAATGGGGCTATGGTATTTAATTGGTAAATCCAATATACTTCTCTTTTTTGTAATATATCGAAGCGATTGAATGGGTTATAGGGAATGAAGTCTATTGGCGTGATCTTTATTGGGTGTTTCTGCTTATCGTCCATGAGTGCACAGTGTCTGGACAGACTGTGCTTGGTATAGAGCCGTTGTATGTTATAGCGATGCTGATTTAGTCTACAGTGGAGTGGCTGTGTTGTGCGGCCCACATATTGTAGGGCGCAGTCACATTCTATTAGATAAATAATAAATGAGGATTGACAGTTAAGGTGATGTTTGATGGGGAAGGTGGTTCCATTGGATCTAGAATAAAAATGTTCCACTTTATGTGATATGATTTTGCAGCAAAGGCAGCGGTTCTGATGGCATTTAAAGATGCCATTTTTTTGTATGTTTTTTTCGGGAGCTGTCCCCCTAGGATGTTGGTGTTGTTTTGGTTTGTTGGGTGCAATGAGACTCCTTATTGTTGGTGCTCTACGGTACGTGACCACAGTTTTTTTGGGGAGGTGTTTGGCGAGGTATGGGTCTTGGAGAAGTATGTACCAATATTTTGAACTACCATCCGTTCTGCTGGTTGGTATAACAATAACCAGCGAAGCCTTCAATAGTAGTTGTGGCTGTTCACAACTACAAGGGGTAAGCGCATACTATTGTATTTAACCCCTTACTTGATCTGCTGATATTGCACATGTGGCGTATCTTTCTTTATTTTGCAAGTTATAGCATTACCACATAGAGAAATATGTTTTTTCTATGCTTATAAACACATATTACTGGTGTCTTTATAATCATATATTGTGTTTGTGAATAAAGCAGTGATATGTATATTAGCTTTCTGAGCAGACCTCAGTATGGTGTAGCTATAGTACATAGTGTATATGATATGTAGATGCAAGGACATAGCTCTGCCCTCAGCATGTCTAGCCCTGTCAATCAAGGGGAGAGGGGAGTGTGCAGAGGATATGGCATGTTACAAAGCAGTGCTCAAAGGATTCAGCCCCACTCCTGGTGCTCCAACTTTTAATTTTCATGTGACTAAAAACACAGAGATCATTGCAGCTGTTCAGCATACAGAAAAAAGAAAGTTGTAGTCTTAATCAGCTTGATTAGCCCTACCAGCCAGTATGTCTAGTTTAATAGGGTTGATCCTGGTGACAGAGGTGCTTTAAAGAACAGGGATCTATAAAACTTGTCCTTATCTCTGATGTTAAGCACTGCTGGAGCACAAAAAAGGGGATAGGTCATCCTCCCTAAATCACAGACTAAATGTTACCAAATCTGCGCAGCTCATCTCAGTCTTTTTCATAGGATTCTCACAGTCTCTATCACAGGAATGGAGTACAGATGATGGGAACAATAAACCTTCTTCTATCTGTGTAATTGATCACTGGTACACGTTCCCTGGAGCCATAATCCACTTCTTCACTCATGTTCAGATCTTCCAACTTAAAAATAAGAACACTACAGTGGTCAAGTACCGCCACCAGAGATTGATTTTTTATTTGTAACTGGGTTCTTGTGACTAGAATAAAGTATCTATATCAATGCCTCCCCATTGGAAGTTTTGTTTCTTTGAGTTGAAAGATTCAAACAAATGAGAAGGGACAAACTGCAATTTCAGAAAGGACATATCGATAAAGAAAGAGATTTATTACATGCACCTTCTGTTTTACGATCTTGTAAATAGAACCATATGTGTGTTTGGATCCCTGTGTAGCGGTACTTACACCAATATAGTGTTCTTATTTTTGAGTTGGAAGATCTGAGCAAGAATGAGGAGGTGGATTACCGCTCCAGGGAATGCGTACCAGTAACTGATTACACGGGGCAGAGGAACATCTATTCTTTTCTCCATTAAGACTGTGAGACTCCTTCTGTGAGATGAAGTCTCATCCTCACTGCATTCCAAAATAAAAACCTCATCCTATTTGTGCAACACAATGGTGGTAGTATCATGGTTTGGGCCTGTTTTGCTGCATCTTGGCCAGGACAGCTTACTATGATTGATGGGACAATGAATTCTGAATTAAACTAGTAAATTCTACAATGTCAGGACATCTGTCCGTGAGATGAATCACGAGAGAACATAGGCCATGAAGACGGTTATGGCGAGCAGGAGACTGGAACAAGTCTCAATAGTTGAATTGCCACATGCGTTAAAGTTGGCCCAAACAGGAAACAAGATGGCTTCCAATCAGCACACAGTGGCCATCTTTGTTAAGGGTAAATCTGAGGGCAAACACAGCAGCCTCCAGTGGTGAAGAGTATAAGTGCAACACAATAGTTCAGAGTGACTGAAACCATTTGGAAACCTTTAGTTACAGTTATCGCTGCACAAGAGGGTCACACCAGATACTGAAAGCAAAGGTTCACATACTTTTGCCACTCACAGACATGTGATATTGGAACATTTCCCTCAATAAATAAATGACCAAGTCTAATATTTTGGACTCATTTGTCTGATTTTATCTTTATAACTGGAGTTGTAGTATGTCAGATATATGCAGAAATACAGATAATGCTAAATGATTCACATACTTTCAAGCAGCACCATATGTTGTAAAACAGAATATGAATGTTTAATACATATTATTTGTACATAGTTATTTTGGAAAATTTGCCTTTAAATTCACTTACAGTATTTTTTTTACCAGCACCCTGCAAGCCTCAGAATGTCACTGCAGTCATTGACTGTCAGACCAACCATGCAGTTTTGTCCTGGAGCAGGACACCTGGGGCTGATAATTATTTAGCATCTATTATTGGACCAGAAGTAGTTGGACTTACATGTGATACTGCATCAACTACCTGTGACCTTGATCATCTAAACTGTGGACTCACATATGACTTAATTGTCACACCATCCAATGTAAGATGCGAAGGTGAAAGCAGCATTGTCACCCAACTTGTCACAGGTACAAACAATATAAAATATTCCATTTTTGGAAAGTACAGTATAAACTAGGGCTCCCTAGGTGTGTCCCTTAATCTCCTCGTATGTGGCTCCCTATTAGAAGCAACATATACCATTAAGCACCATTAAGCACTATGGACACCAGAGGTGTCATAGATATACTGAAACCTGAAGAAAGACCAAGAACCATATCACTGGCTCCTGAGTCCTGATACAGTAACAGTCACTTCAGACTGTAGTGCATTAGACCTTGGAGATGTGGAGGTCTACTGCAATAATATGGAGAGTTAACAGAATAAAAATAAAAGTAGATCACATTACACCAAAAACTCTTGTTTCTGTGGCTTTAACAGGGCCATTAGGGTGCCCCACCTTAAGAGTGTCAATATCATGCGTCATTGATCAGCTTAACCGCTCCCCTCCCCCCATAGTAACTGCCTTAGAGAGGTGTTAAGATGGGAAGGCAGATGTAGCAGTGCTGGTAGGAGACACTTATCCATCGCTGGGTACTCTCTTCCCATTAGCATTACTGTTGTGTACTGAACATTCTGCAGTAATAAACTACTGACTGAACCACAATCTACTCCCCACCCATCCTACTATCCTAGACATAATGGCATATCACAATTAATGGATTGCAACCTAGGTCTTAAACCAGTGACTTTTGGGCTGCAAGGTTAGTTATGAAATTAGCTGCTACAATTTGGCTGCAGAAAAAGGTTTGATTTTTTTGTACTAAGGGTTCCAAGATTTGGTCATAATTAGAGATGAGCGAATTTCTTGGAAATTCGATTCTGGTGATTCGCCTAATTTTACAAAAAAATTCGCTTCGTTATGAATTACTTTGCCACGAAGCATATTTTTTGTACATAGTGGGTGCAATGACAGGGCGCTGCGATAGTGCCGCCCCCGTCATTGTACCCCTCAGATGCCGCAGATGGTACATCTGTTTAGATATGAGGCTCTGCTAATATTATACGCTGACCTGAAGACAAGTTGTGGTTAGGTCAATAATAACATATGGAGATGTATACGTGTCTGAATGAGTCTGATGGTTTACATTTACACCATTTTTATAAATTCCATATCTTGCTTTTCAAGCTCCTTGTGCTCCTGACCATGTTGTGACAGACATGCATTGTGATACTGGATCATTGGTTCTGTCTTGGAATCAGATCGCTGATGTTGAAAATTTCACCTCTATCTTGATGGGATCTGATGGTGTCAATAGAACATGCAAATCCACAGAAGCGAATTGTACCTTTCTTAGCTTGCCTTGTGGACTGGAACACACTGCATCCGTGTATGCTACAAACAAATACTGTGATGGGCCAATAAGTAAAAGTGTCAAGATCCATTCCGGTAAGGCAGTGGAATCCAACCAGATCTCAAACTGTTTTGTGCATTTTTTGATACAAAATGTTGATATTAAAATTATAGAGAAATACATTCTATACAATTCAAAAATAGTTGAATACAGAACGATGAATATTACTGTACTATGTCATTGTTCTAGATGAAAATGAAAAAAGATGAGAGCTTCATGACAGTTCTATGCCTTCAGATTCACAAACCTTTTGTGTTACTTCTAAAAACCTCATATTTATAGCAATAATCTATTTAACAGGTTTTAGTCTTAACACTGGCTGTTTATTTATGGTGTGGCTATTGTGGTAACATAACTCAGAAAAACTGTTTGCGATAGATCTGATCTGTAGGTCCACAATATACAGTGCCTTGCAAAAGTATTTGGCCCCCTGGAACTTTTCAACCTTTTGCCACATTTCAGGCTTCAAACAAAAAGATATAATATTTTAAATTTTTGGTGAAGAATCAACAACAAGTGGGTCACAATTGTGAAGTGGAACGAACTTTATTGGATCATTTAAACTTTTTTTGTAATAATAAAATTGAAAAGTTGGGAGTGCAAAATTATTCAGCCCATTTACTTTCAGTTCAGAAAACTCACTCCAGAAGTTCATTGAGGATCTCTGAATGATCCAATGTTGTCCTAAATGACTGATGAAGATAAATAGAATCCACCTGTGTGTAATCAAGTCTCCATATAAATGCACCTGCTCTGTGATAGTCTCAGGGTATTGCATCATGAAGACCAAGGAACACACCAGGCAGGTTTGTGATGCTGTTGTGAAGATGCTACAGTATAAGTGATATTATTAGAGCTAATGCCAAAACCAATGCCTTTAATAAATCATTTTTAAATCCACTTATATGATGTCAACTCTAATCTACAGCCCCTTGTGTACTGGAGGATGTACATCCTTCCCTGAGCTGTGCAGATAATTCAGTACAGGTATCTTGGGCTGATTCACCTGGAGCCTTTAACTATACATTATTAATGACCAGCTCACATGGAGGACACAGCTGCAGCAGTGAGGACACAACTTGTCAGGTACAGGATTTGCTATGTGGGGAAATCTACATTATAGCAGTCAAGGCACACAACGAGGTTTGCAACAGTAAGGAAAGTAATGTCACCGAGCTTCTAACAGGTGAGAATACATCATTATTTTCATATATTACAGTATTATAATATAAACCCAATTCCAAAAAAGTTAGGACACTGTGCAAAATGTAAATAAAGTAATGAGACCCATTGCTGGTGTTTTGGGAGCAGAATGTTGCCCCATTGATGTGGGATTCTAGCTGCTCAACAATCCTTGGTCTTCTTTGCTGGATTTTTCGTTCAATAATGTGTCAATTGTCCTCTGTTGGTGAAAGGTCTGGACTGCAGGCAGGCCTGTTCAGCACTCGGACTCTTCTTCTGCCAAACCATGCTGTTGTGATGGATGCAGTATGTGGTTTAGCATTGTCTTGCTGGAATATACAAGGTCTTCCCTGAAAGAGAAGTCTGGATAGGTCAGGATAGGTACTGTTGAGCACTGATAGTGCCTTTCCAGATGTGTAAGCTGCCCACATCATAGGCACTAATGCAATCCCATACCATCAGAGATGTAGGCTTTTGAGCTATGCACTGATAACAGGCTGGATGGCCCCTCTTGCCCTTTTGCAGGACACAGAGTCCCTGGTTTCCAAAAAGAATTCAAATTTTTGATTCATATGAGTTTCTGGATTATATTGACTTATGGCTTCTTCTTTGCATGATACAGCGTAAAACTTGCATTTGTAAGAGTCAGGGTTTGCAGTAAGCAGTGTATTTGTTTACTGGAGGAACTTACATGTAAACAAATACAGGCAAGCACTGAGCTGGCTTTTCCAGTCTCCTCTCTGGCAGAAAGTTCAGTGCTAAGGAAAAGCCTGTGTTAACTGTCCCTCTCTCTCAGAAGGCTGGTAACCTGTCCAAAGGGCTGGTGACCCAGGGTATGTGGCTAATTTTTAAGGCAGAATATCCTCATCTTAGTGTCTTCTTCTGATCACTTGTGCTGTCTTGCAGAGTCTCTCCTATTTTACTCTAGTTGCTATCTATAGGCAACTAGGGGCTCTCACTGCTTTAATTTTATATAGTTTCTAACTGATCTAGAACCTTCTAGTGGTTCAGAAACATTGTTGCAGTTCATGGCTGCCATAGACTTGTATTGTGCCTCAATACAAGTCAATGGGAATATCTATGCAGTTTTCAGATATACACAACCATCTGACAGAGCCAAACAGATGGTCAAAAGTTCACTGTGTCTGCCCCCCTCCCTTCAAAATGTAGCTCTGCATAGTCTGTTATGGTAACTGTGGAAAATTACTAGCTTCTCAGTGTATAGACTGGAAAGTCCCAAAGTCTCTTAGTATTAGCTGGCTGTGCATTAAACCTTTCCACAGTGTGGTTCAAATACAGTACCCTAACAGTGTAAATGAACAGGATATATTAAAATAAACATTTAAAATACAGTTCAACTATATAAAACAGCATATGTGTAAACAATGGCATAAATCATAGTGCAAATTAACTCTTGAAAGTGCAATAATGTAGGGGGTTGATGGCTTTGCAGTAAGCTCAAATTTCCACAAACATCCAAACTCCAAAATACCCTTACGCAGGGGCATTACCATGCAGTGATTTCCAGTATAGAATCATGCCTGTTTTTAGTGCAGTTCCACCTGTAGATCTCGAGCATCCAATATTGACCTTTAGCTTTGTCCTTTAGGCATCCGACACTCCACACTCCCACATTTCAGCTGTTTCAACGTAGCTCTGGTAGCAAAAGTAGGTGCTGGATTGGACAGCTCCATCAGTTATGTAGTGAACAGAGTTGGGTACTGCAGTGCTGCTCTGATTGAAAAGAATTGGAGCAGCGCTGCAGTAACCAGCTCCATCCACTACACAATGGATAGAACTGTGTAGCTCCAGCTTCTACTTCCATTGCCATAGCTACTTATTAACAGGTAGGTGTCTGGGTTGTTGGACCCCTGTTTATCAGACATTCATGGTCTATACTTAGGATAGACCATCATTATTAAAATCTTGGACAACCCCTTGAAACCTCAACAATTTTCAAACAGGACCAGTTCTGTCTGAACACTGCATGTTTTTTCCTATTCAAATGCAAACACTAGAGGGTGAAGCGAGGGGGCATGAGATACTTCCTATGAAATACAGAGAACACTTGATATTTTTAAATAAATTTTTACCCTTAGGATTGTGATTTCGAACAGATAAAGGAAAGTATATCAGAGTTAAAGAGGACCTTTCACCACTCCTGACATGTTTTAATAGCTCCATGCATTCCCCATGTAATAACAGTTCTGGAGCATGTATTTTTATGGCTCTATGTTGTGCCATTCCTGTATTATTTCTACTAGAAGTTATGAATGAATTGCTAGTAGTCTGCAGTAAGGGTAAAGAGGGGAGGTAACCAGTTGGGGGTGTGTACCTGCAGACTCACTCTATCCAATCAGTGCTGCTATTTTCAGACTGTGCTGGGACCCCTCCCCCCCAACTGATTACCTCCCCTCTGTACCCTTACTGCAGACTGCTAGCAATTCTTTCATAACTTCTAGGAGAAATAATACAGGAATGCACAACATAGAGCCATAATAATAGATGCTCCAGAATTGTTATTACACGGGGAATTACATGGGGAGAAGAAATCCTCTATCTGAGTATCGTATTGGCAGTTCTGTGTTAACAAAGACTTCAGAAGAGAAGGATTTGGGGGTAGCATCTCTGACAGTCTCAAAATGAGTAACCAATGCAGCCAGGTGGAAGGGAAAGCAAATCGTATGCTTGGCTGCATAGCTAGAGGTATAGCAAGCAGAAAGAGGGAGATTGTGATCCCTCTGTATAGAGCTCTAGTGAGACCACATCTGGAATACTGTGTTCAATTCTGGAGACCTCATCTGCAAAAGGATATTGCTAAAATAGAATGGGTCCAAAGAAGAGCTACAAAAATGGTGGAAGGTCTAAAGCATAGAACATATCAAGAAAGACTCAGAGTTCTTAATATCTATAGTCTGGAGGAAAGAAGAGAAAGGGGGGACATGATTGAAACCTTTAAATATGTTAAAGGACTGAATAAAGTTCAGTAGGGAAGGGTTATTAATAAGAAACAGAACACAAGAACAAGGGGGCATAATCTGAGGTTAGTTGGGGGACAAATCAAGAACAACATTAGAAAATATTATTTCACTGAAAGAGTAGTAGAAGCTTGGAACACACTTCCGGCAGAGGTGGTTGATAAATCCACAGTAACTGAATTTAAACATGCCTGGGATAAACATGTATCTATGCTAAGATAACAATAAAGGAATAATAAAAGGGCAGACTAGATGGACCAGGTGGTCTTTTTCTGCCGTCAATTTTCTATGTTCTATGTTTCTATGTAATGCATGAAGCTATTAAAACGGGTATGTCAGGAGAGGTGAAACATCCTCTTTAAAGGTTTCCTTTTTTGTTTTAGGCATTTTTAACATTTAGCATTTTGTTAACTTTAACTACTACCAAAATATCAGATTTTGGCAGAGTTTAGCCGTTAAAACAACCTAAAGAAGCAGGATGATCAAACCAAAATTCTTGAATGAAATCCATGAAAAAAGTTGATGCCATGCATGATTTGCAAGAAAGTAATCTTTTCAGACGACATTATGAATTTGCAATGCATTCATATTGCAGTTTTGTTACATAACAATCTGGATTAATCAATTTGTCCATTGTCAATCTTTCAGTTCCATGCTCTCCAGTGAATTTACAGGCTAATATCACTTCTGATTTGGTTGTTTTGACCTGGAAAGAAGCACAAGGTGCAGTGAATTACACCACAGAGGTAACAGACACTAATGGAGAAACATACATGTGTCAAACACCCCATACTTCATGTGAAATGAAAAATCTAACGTGTGGCCATCAGTACTCTATGTCAGTGATAGCTACTGGACCTCAATGCAGTAAAGTCAGTGAAAGCTATCAGTTTCAAACAGGTGAGGAAGACACATTAATGTATTGTCACCATTTTTTGGTGATATGAATATTACCTAAAATGTATTGTCTTGAGTGTTTACATTTATAGGGGAAACTCCAGTAAAAATTGGACTTTTCCATTTGCTAAACTACGGTAATTCTTGTACATCTTTTGGTCCCTGCTTAGCACCATAATGTGGCTCTATAGTTTCAACATCACAAAGTATCACCCAATTGAGACTATTTTATTGTTCATCATCTACTGTGTGCACGGGCGCTGGCCTTGTGATGTACTGCGCATGCGCGGGATTTCGTCCGAGCCGGAGCTTCACTGAGCGAGTCAGTGAAGTGAATATTAAGTAGGTGGGCGTGCCTGGGCTCCAAGGAATCGCCGAGCCCGGGCTCCTGCAACGGTTGGGAACTCCCCTTGGGCTCCTTATTTACAGTGAGTGACAGCTACTAAAATTCGTTTTTTTAACACAAAACTGCCTCTGTGACCTATAACAATTAAGTTTTTAGAACTGCTGATTTTAACTGGCCGAATCCAATGGTATAAATTAACTCAATATGTGAAATGCTGCTTGACAGAATCCGTCCTAGAGGGCTTTATTCGGTGAACTGGATTCCACTGGTAGTATATATTAAAAAAGGTATACCCCTCCCAAATATTAATAAGTGTCAAAACTTAAACAAGTTAGTCTTTTTATAAACTTGTTGAGCTACAGAAATTTTCTATAAGGAATTAGCTGTAATATTTCCAGAATGTTCTATAGATATATTATTCTTATTATGTTCCTTTTTTCTCTTAAGCCCCTGTCCTCCTCAGAATGTATTGACAGAGCTTATGACACAATATAAATAAAAAAAAAAGTGTACCTCCAATGATATAAAATCTTCACTCTTCTCTTAGAGCATAATGTACAGTGTTTTTGTGAAGGCTGTCCTTTCAGCCCAGTTCAGCTGTTTGCAGTGCAGATTTCTCCTTCTTCCTATTTCACTAAAAGTTATAATTGTCTGCCATGGAATTAAGCACACAGTTAGCACACTCCTTTACTCAAACCAATCTCACACAGCAGAGACTGCTTGCCTGAACAATTGCTGAGGCTGCTGTGATCAAAGTACTTTTCTTCTGCAGAATAAGATGTATCTATATAAGATGAGTAAGATGTATCTATATATCTGCTTCTGCAGCTGACATTAGGCGATAGGAAGCCAAGGACTACAGTATTTAAAGTTTCTTTCTACCTTGCCCCATATTGAAATAAATGGAGAGAACAGTCTGGAAGTGACTGAAGCTACCAAGCAGCATAGAACACTTACAAAAATCTAGATTTGACACTGAATTTTACACAGTATCCTAATGGGTATTTATGTGAATAACTTGAGGTATGCTTTTATTATTTAATGGGTTATCTTTCTCAACCCCTTTCAACATGTTCAAGTACAGTAAGAAAAGGTAAATGCAGTTATTTCTCAAGTAAGTACCATATGCTATGTTTAGCGGTTGAACCCAGCACCGGATAAAGTTTAAATACTATTTCGTTACTTGACAAAAATCAATATTGATTGTTAGAGATTTTTATGTGTTTTGAGAAATAACAAAGCACTTTGCTTGAAACGCATAGGCGTGTCTATGTGCCAACAATGCTTTATATCATGTGCAATGCATCCGGAAGGTCTCCAGACCCTTTGACTTTTTTATCATTTTGTTATGTTGCAGCCTTGTGCTAAAATAAAAAAAAAATCTAATTTTTCCTTATCAATCTGTACTCAATACCTCATAATGAGAAAGTTATAACTGAATATTAGAAATTTTTGTAAATTTTGTAAATTTATTCAAAGGGAAAAATTAAAATTTCACTCGGACATAGGTATTCAGTCCCTATGCTATGACACTTGAAATATAGCTCCATTTCTCTTAATCATCTTTGAGATGTTTCTACATCTTGTTTGGAGTTCACCTGTGGTAAATTCTCCTCATTAAAATGTACATGAAAGCCCACATGTAGTTTGCAAAAAAAAAACACCTAAAGAACTCTCAGACTGTGAGACATGAGATTCTGTGGTATGATGAAACCAAGATTGCACTTTTTTTGGCCTCAATTCTAAGCATCATGTCTGGAGAAAACCAGGCACTGCCCAATACTATCCCTTCAGTGGGTAGTACAGAGAGGATGGTCAGAGTTGAGGGAAAGCTGAATAGAACAAAATACAGAGATATTCTTCATGAAAACTTGATCCCGTGTGCTCTAGACCTCATACTGGGCAAAAAGTTTACTGTCCAAACAGACAGTGACCCTAAGCACACAGCCAAAGAACACAGATGTGTCTGAGGAAGAACTCTGCGAATGACCTTGAGTAGCCCAGTCAGAGCCCTCACTTGACCACAATCGAAAATCTCTGGAGAGAACTGAAAATGGCTGACCACCAATGGTCCCCATCCAACCTGATAGAGCCTGAGAGGATCTGCATCCTGAATCCTCAAATCCAGGGGTGCAAACCTTGTGGCATCATAAGACTGGAGGCTGTAATCTCTACCAAAGGGGCTTCAACTAAGTCCTGAGTAAAGTGTCCTTTTCAATAAATTTGCACAGATTTCGAACTTTCTGTTTTCACTTTGTCATTATGGTGTTCTAAGTGCAGATTGATGAGGAAAACTCGATTTTTTTATTTTAGCAGAAGGCCATGACATAAACTGTGAAAAAAGTAAAAGGGTCTGAAGACTTTCTGAATGGATTGTAACTATGTAGTGTTATTAAAGGGATTCTGTCAGCAGAGGCAGTTTTTGTGTTAAAAAAACTAATTTTAGTAGCTGTCACTCACTGTAAATAAGGAGCCCAAGGGGAGTTCCCAACCGTTGCAGGAGCCCGGGCTCCGCTATTCCTTGGAGCCCAGGCACGCCCACCTACTTAATATTCACTTCACTGACTCGCTCAGTGAAGCTCCGGCTCGGACGAAATCCCGCGCATGCGCAGTACATCACGAGAGGCCAGTGCCCGCAGACTGCATGGGCGCTGGCCTCGTGATGTACTGCGCATGCGCGGGATTTCGTCCGAGCCGGAGCTTCACTGAGCGAGTCAGTGAAGTGAATATTAAGTAGGTGGGCGTGCCTGGGCTCCAAGGAATCGCCGAGCCCGGGCTCCTGCAACGGTTGGGAACTCCCCTTGGGCTCCTTATTTACAGTGAGTGACAGCTACTAAAATTCGTTTTTTTAACACAAAAACTGCCTCTGTGACCTATAACAATTACAGTTTAGAACTGCTGATAACTGGCCGAATCCAATGGTATAAATAACTCAATATGTGAAATGCTGCTGACAGAATCCCTTTAACTTTATTCGGTGCTGGATTCCACTGGTAAAAGTAGGATATTAAAAAGGAGGTATAGCCCCATCACAATATTAATAAGTGTCAAAACTTAAACAAGTTAGTCTTTTTATATACTTGTTGGCCCCGATAATTTTCTATAAGGAATTAGCTGTAATATTTCCAGAATGTTCTATAGATATATTATTCTTATTATGTTCCTTTTTTCTCTTAAGCCCCCTGTCCTCCTCAGAATGTATTGACAGAGCTTCACTGCGCAAGTAATTTAGTGACAGTTTCATGGAATAAAAGTCCAGGTGCTGACAGATACCACGCTGAAGCTGTTGGGACAAATGGCGAAACATCTATCTGTAACTCCACAAATACGTATTGTAGCTTCACTGACCTGATATGTGGAACGATATACCTGGTTACAGTAACAGCAAGCAATGAAGCAAGCAGCAGCGAGCCAAGTTTATCTGTTGAATTAATGACTGGTAAGTTCTCAGATGTTTAGGACTATTTAGCAATTGCTAACTATTAAGGAAATCACATGGCATTTATTTTATTTCATATTGTTCTCTAATAAAATGCAGAGAAACAAAATGATTGCATTTGGTGTAATGTCCTTGTTTTAGAGTTCATATAAAGAGGTTTATTATGTAATGTATGCTTTCTATGCATACTTGGGGATAGCTAAGCTTTTACAAATATTTTCATTAGATAACTCTAAATCCACTGATAAATTCATATTTTTAAATTTTTCATTCATTTTTATACATTTTACATGTCTGAGGAGTGGGGGAATTATCTGGAATGAGCGCTCGTAGGAAAGCTCCGTCCTGATAATTGGTGTGTGTAAATGGCAGTCACGCAATCATCGGTGATCACATCTTTTATGTGGCACATAAAGTCATTGGGGGTCATTTATTATCCAAAATTATCTTATATTAGGCGTACTTCTGGTGCAGATTGCGGCACAACGGTTAGTTGCCCCTCAATCTGCGACTTTTCCCCGCTCATGTCAGGTGTAAAAAAGTGGGCATGACGTGGGCATAGAAAATGTTTTAGGTGTAGAAAACAGTCTAAATGTAAGCCAGCTAGGAAGCTGTCTTACATTTAGAAGATGCAGAGGATCCGCTGAAGTTACAGTATGTAGGGGCCGGCTGCCTCTTCATAACTTCGTCGGATCCACTGCCAGCTATAGGCTTTATTAAGACCAGAGTCTAAAGTGCTGGTTAATAAATGACCCCCATTGTTTGCTGGCCTATATCACTATGTGTAAACAGGGATTTGATACCAGCAAACAACGAATCTGTATGGGAACAAACTATCACACCCCTGCAGCTTCAGTCTCAAAGATTAAAGGGGTTGGCCACTTTGTTAGCACTTATTAAAACTCTAAAGAAAGCAGGGAGACAATAAACTTCCTCATATATCTTCTGCAGCAGATCTGCCTGGTTCCCTTGCTATTGGAAGCCATGCCCCCTCAGTGCTGCTCTCATAGCTCCCTGGCTTGTCCATGCCTGCAGGTGCACTAGTCCATGGAAGGAGTGTGCTGCTCCTGGGTCCTAAAGGCACCCTGCTTGTGTCAGAGAAGTTTCCTTCTGCTGTGACTGCAGTCCTGACTATACAGGGCTGAAGGGGCTTAGCAGAGAAACTTGTTAGAAGCTGAAATAAAGAAACTTTGCAAGAGGAAGAGAGACTGAGGAGAAGCTGTGATAAACCTCACTGACTGCAGTGATGTAGCAGAGCCAGGAAGGTGCTGTGGACAACAAAGTGTGAGCAATCCTAGTGTCTGTCCTGTCTATGACCACTCTGCAATGTGATCTTATCACAGACATGTTTATTCCAGCCAGACCAACAGGTCAGGAGCTTTAACCCCTTCTGAGCTGTTAGTATGGCTGAGGTCAGTGATATCAGCAGCAGTCACTGATGTCATCTGTAAATATGTGCCCTCTCCTTCCTGCACACTGTATATAGTGATATATGATGCCCCCAATACAGTGATATGTGATCACCACTTTATACTGTATATAGTGATGTGTGACCCCCTGTATACAGTAATAGTTGACACCACCACCACCACCACCATACACTGTATATACTGATGTGTGACCCCCCACCACTGCATACAGAGATCTATGAACCCCTGTACAGTGACCCCTTTATACTGTATATAGAGATGTGTGACCCCCTGTACATTATATATAATGATGTGTGAACTCCTGTACATTATATATTGTGATGTGTGACCCCCTGTACACTGTATATAGTGTGGTGTGAACTCCTGTACATTATATATAGTGATGTCTGAACTCCTGTACATTATATATAGTGATGTGTGAACTCCTGTACATCATATATATAGTGATGTGTGACCCCCTGTACATTATATATAGTGATGTGTGACCCCCTATACATTATATATAGTGATGTGTGACCCCCTGTACATTATATATAATGATGTGTGACCCCCTGTACACTGTATATAGTGATGTGTGACCCCCTGTACATTATATATAGTGCCGTGTGACCCCCTATACATTATATATAGTGATGTGTGAACTCCTGTACATTATATATAGTGATGTATGACCCCCTGTACATTATATATATAGTGATGTGTGACCCCCTGTTCATTATATATAGTGCTGTGTGACCCCCTGTACATTATATATAGTGATGTGTGACCCCCTGTACATTATATATAGTGACTTGTGACCCCCCTGTACGTTATATATAGCTATTTGACTACACTCATTTTCCCTTTTTTCCCAGATGAAGTGTAGTCATATATTCATAGATGATTGATGGGCTGTCAGCTGGGAGCAGGTCGTATAATGACAGGAGGCTCCTCTGTATGTCAGCAGATCGATTTGTGCAGTCCGTGCACCTAAACAGAAATCTATGACAGCTCAGAGCTACCATAGATTTCTGGCTTCATTTGAGTCAGAAAACTGGTGAAAATGAACATAAATTTGTTGGGGTGACTGGTCATGCCCTTTAAAAAAAAAAAAAAAAAAGCGCAGTTAAAAATTTTCAAACACATAGAGGGAGATTTATTAAAACTGGTGTAAAGGAAAACTGGCTTAGTTGCCCATAGCAACCAATCAGATTCCACTTCATTTTCCAAAGGAGCGTTGAAAAATGAAAGGTGGAATCTGATTGGTTGCTATGGGCAACCAAGCCAGTTTTCCTTTACACCAGTTTTGATAAATCTGTCCCATAGTTTGCAACTTTTTAACACCACTTTTTAGGAACAAGGGAAATGATAACTCCCCCCCCCATTCTGTTTTTGGCTTACATCCAATGGCACAACTAGAAATGACTGGGCCCCACAGCAAATTTATGAAAAGGGTAACACCCCCCCCCCCACCTTTACTCCTTTACTGTTGGGACTGGGGCGTTCTTTCTATTGCAATGTCTGTACAACAGTTATTCACTGATAACTGGGTTACTGATATTATCTAAGGGGCTCTTGTCTCTATGGGAACACAGGTGGGCGGGGAGGTCATGTGACTGCTCCTCTAGACATGCTTGCTGCAGTGCATGCTGGGATTTTTACTTTCACTTTGCAGCTGCTCCTCCCACACAGCCTGTCTGAGGGAGCTCCTCCAGGGAAGTGTGTCATGGTGAACAGGTTAGATAAATGACGTACAGTCAGTACATGTCACCTGAGAAATACTTCATAGTGTTGGCTATTGTCTGGGGGAACTTTGGATTTTTGATACTTAGGGTGGCCAACCCCTTTAACCTTCAGGGCCAGGCAACTTTACATTGGTTTTTACTTACCAGCTTTTCAAGAGCGGTATCTTTTGTATCCATTCACATAGACATATGAGGGCTTTTTAAGTAATGGCACTATTTAATTTACCAAAGAAATAAAATCTTTGTGGTGTGAAACAGGAAAAAAAAAGTGTTTTTTTGATGTTTGTTTTTATGGCATTCACCGTGTGCTAAAAAAAAGGCATGGTGATCTTATTCCACAGGTCGTTGTAAATGCAACAATACTGAATTATATTTATATGAATTTAATTTTATATGAATTTATTTTTTATTATGTTAAAAAATTATTTCCATTGCCATATTCCACCACCCATAACATTTTTATATCTCCATATACAGTGCTGTGTGAGGGTTTTTCACGGGGCCACCTGTAGTTTATATTGGTACCATTTTGGGGTATACACGACTTTTCAATCACTTTTTATTTTTTATTTTTTAGCAAAAAACAGCACATTTATCTCTTCACGACAGTTTTCTGTTGTAAATGAACATAGATTTCAGTTCAGGTGCATGGACAACTAGATGAAACCTGTGCCTTGGCATGCATTAGGCGCATGCTGTGGTAGCACAGGGGATATCAAGACTGGCACAGCACAAAAACCTCCCAGTATGTTTTGACAGGCATCCTATGAAGACTTGCTGGTGCCAAAAGCAGAGCTTAACAGGCACCTTACTACTATGGCAGATCTGGGAGCCTTCACAAGACACCATAGTAACTGATCGGAATCCCTCAATTTTGCCATTGAGCTTTGATCTCCATCTGTCTAACCCCTCAGATGCCACGGTCACTGTAGACTGCAGCATCTGAGAAGTCAAATGGGATAACGCCGATCTGGGTCTTTGCGGCTGGGTGTCAGCTGGCATGCACCACATATAGAGTGGGCTCAGCTTGTGAGCAGACTCTATACATGCCTTATGCACCGCTGATGTACAGAGATGTTAGGGTGCAGGAAGGTGTAACAGTCCATTACATATAGTCAAGTGACTGTATATGAGGCAGAAATGGTTTTAAAGAGGACCTGTCACTACTCTTGACATGTCTGTTTTAATAAATAATTGTATTCTGCATCTAATAACAATTCTGGAGCACCCATTCAACTGGGTGTTTTTCAGTTGGAGGTGTCTCCCTTCTCAGTCTCACACTAGCCAATCAGTGCTGCCAATGGCAAACTGTGCATGTCCCTTTGACCAGAGGAAAGGTAAGGCCCAGTTGGCAATTTTCTCAAACGTTTATAGTAGGATAATAGAGGAATGTTATAGTTAAGACAAGATGTTCCAGAAATCTTATAGCAGGTACCTACTAAAACACGTGTCAGGAGTGGTGAGAGGTAATCTTTAAATGAGAACTAACCCTAGAAATTAATTATAAAAGTAAGAAAGTTATAGTTAGTCCCACTGTCATTCTGCAGCAGTTTCCACATGATCCTGATCTAAACAGTCTTGATGAAATCCAGTATAGAACAAAGGGGTTAATCTGCTGCTGATCTGTTCCATGCTCAGACTGAGGAGGCTGACTGAGGGGGTAGTGGTTGTTGCTTGTTCAAGGGTGGGGCTTAATAATCTCTTTGTTCTGCTGCAAAAAGTACACAGCAGGAAGGCTTCTTCTCCAGCTTCTTGTCTTATGACTTTATATATTTCTCAGTTTTAGCTGGAATATGAGACAAAATAGAACCAAGGAAAGGAGCAGGTAAAGAGAAGAAGAGCATGGAGATTTTTCTTTGTATATTGGTCTATTAAAAAGGGGGAAACTTAGCAATTGCTTATGGCCCCTATTTACCAGGGTCTACTGAGATCTTTCCTAGGATTAAAGGGGGTTTCCAGTTTGCATCAACATTCTTTACAATTACCATTTATGAAGATAGCTATAATTTTGTAATGTCTGGGCTGTGATCACATGGTCATGTCCATGCAGTTCTTTCTTTTTTACTGTGATGTTATGTCAATGGATGTGTCACAGCAGAAACAGGGGCAGTGATAGGGGAGTGTCTATGTAACTAGCTGGGTGGGAGGAGATATAAAATAGCTGGATGTTGTTAAGAGCAGTGATAGGGGGAGTGTCTATGCAACTAGCTGGGTGTTAGGAGCAGTGATAGGGGGAGTGTCTATGTAACTAGCTGGGTGTTAGGAGCAGTGATAGGGGGAGTGTCTATGTAACTAGCTGGGTGTTAGGAGCAGTGATAGGGGGAGTGTCCTATGTAACTAGCTGGGTGTTAGGAGCAGTGATAGGGGGAGTGTCTATGTAACTAGCTGGGTGTTAGGAGCAGTGATAGGGGGAGTGTCTATGTAACTAGCTGGGTGTTAGGAGCAGTGATAGGGGGAGTGTCTATGTAACTAGCTGGGTGTTAGGAGCAGTGATAGGGGGAGTGTCTATGTAACTAGCTGGGTGTTAGGAGCAGTGATAGGGGGAGTGTCTATGTAACTAGCTGGGTGTTAGGAGCAGTGATAGGGGGAGTGTCTATGTAACTAGCTGGGTGTTAGGAGCAGTGATAGGGGGAGTGTCTATGTAACTAGCTGGGTGTTAGGAGCAGTGATAGGGGGAGTGTCTATGTAATAGCTGGGGTTAGGAGCAGTGATAGGGGAGTGTCTATGTAACTAGCTGGTGTTAGGAGCAGTGATAGGTGGTTTGTCTATGTAACTAGCTGGGTGTTAGGAGCAGTGATAGGGGGAGTGTCTATGTAAGTAGCTGGGTGGGAGGAGATATAAAATAGTTGGGTTTTGTTAGGGGCAGGGCTGGAGCTGTGGTAGAGAAATGAGAAGTGCATCATGGGTTTGGTTGGATACAATGACAGGAAGTGCTATCTACAGGATGGAAACAAAACATATTGATTACATGGTGAAAATGGGTTAGGCCCAAATTGAAAAAAAAATGGTTAAGATGTACATGAGGTAAGCAACTATATGAGCATATCCAGGAAAACATAGTAATCCCAGAAAACTTCTTTATGGTAACCTTAAAATCACTTAGTATAATTTAGTAGAGCATAATTTTTTTTTTTACAGTCTTATGAGGAAACTATATGGCAGTCTTGTTCACTTTTACAGTTTTTTCTCTTTTTCAATTATAATATTGTTCCCTTTTCCAGCTCCCTGTGTCCCAGTCCAGGAAGCACCCCAACTCAATTGCTACAACAATTCTGCTATCCTGTCTTGGAGTCAAACATCTGGTGCCATCAGTTATGTTGCCAATGTTACTGGTCAAGAAGAAGACATATATTCTTGTCAAACAGAAAGCACTGCATGCACAATCAATGATGTGAGATGTGGTCAGACGTACCGAGTGATAGTGACTGCTATCAACAAGCAATGCAGTGGTCTGCCATCTGCCCCAGTTACACTTACAACCGGTAACACCTAATGACATCTGTTTTTAATCGTGACTTGGATAATACATTCAATATCTAATGGATATCTATTATTACAGGTCCATGCCAACCTCAGAATGTGGTCTCTAACATCAGTTGTTTCAGCTCTTCAACTCTTCTGAGCTGGGATGAAGCCCCTGGAGCTGTGAGATATGTTTCCAGTTTGATATCACTCGGTGAAGAAGATATTGTGTGTAATAGTACAGATACCGTCTGTGAAATCACGGGCTTGGCGTGTGGACACAGCTACTACGTGACGGTAACAGCATTTAGCAGTGAATGTAAGAGTACACCCAGCGTTCCAGTTGACCTCTACACAGGTGATTAAACTTAACCATCTCACATACAACTTGAGTAACTTGACTAATTTAAGTTCCACATCATTAAGTTAACAAGTTAGCCTGTGGAGCAGGGTTTCCACGTGGCTGGTACTGTGCCATGGGGCAATATCACATTGGTTTGCCACAAGTGGCCATGGTTTCTTTGCAAGTACAGATAAGTACATGGAGACCCTGCCTACAATGTTCCAATTAAATAATACTGCACATTTTTCACATGCTTCCTGATCTTAATGAGGTTTTCCAGGATTTTCATATTGATGGCCTATTCTCAAGTTCATTGGTCACGTGGCCTAGGCGCAACTCAAGTGAATGGGCTGAGCTGCAATAACAAGCACATTCTCTAAATGGACGGCACTGTGGCCTCCTCAAACAGGTGATTGTCAGGAGTCCGAAGGATAGGCCATAAATATGAAAATTCTGGAGAACCCCTTAAATAAGACATACATTCTACATTTATACAGTTCACAGAAAACTTATCCAAGTCAGGTTTCATAGGAAGTCAAATAACCAAATATGTAAGAATGTGGAGAAGATGCAAACTCTATCTGTAAGGTTCCCTTCACCAGTGGATTAATCTTCAATATTTCAATTCATTTCGGTTCATTTTATTAAGTAATATTACAAATGAAAACTATGTCTATTATAGTGATGTTAATACTGATGTTAATAGCAAGCCTTTTCATTTAGTGCCGTGTGTGCCAACTGAACTGCAAGCTGTAGTTGACTGTGAAAGTCATTGGGCAACCGTGTCTTGGACTACTGTAGTTGGGGCTGAGGACTACACTGTAGTGGTCACTGGGCCTCAGATGGAGCATTATTACTGCAATACAATCAACTCTTCATGCAACTTTACACAACTACCTTGTGGTCTTGTATATGAGGCAACTATTCTTGCAGCTGGAAAGATATGCAGCAGTACACTAAGCTCGGCCATCACATTTCACTCAGGTACGTCGGGAGGTTTTGTGATTGATGTCATTCAATCTATAGAACAGTTTGTAAGGTGCCAACTGGTGTACTTGTCTTTGGTTTATATAATGTGAGATAAAAGTAGATGGAGGCAGCTCCACATGTGCGGTGTCAATTGGTCAAATGATAAGAGTGAGAATGAAAAGGTGCTCACCATATGGGGTTGTGAGGAGTCACAACCACTGTAGTTCACTCTGCTGGTAATTTTAGTCACCGACCAGCCTGCGGTTTATCCGAGCTGCAGCCGCGGTCTCCTGATGTTGCCTCTCTCTAGGAGGTATAATCAGGGTGCAGTGATCCAAAGGTGCACAGCTAGAAGCTATAGTAATAGACCATTCTATTCAGGCACTGCTTGGTAGAAATCCAAACTACAGTAGTCAACTAGAGGCAACAGCTGTGCACCTTTGGTTTATATAATGGAATACATTTTTTTAGTAATGTCATTCTCAATACCTATACACTGCATGGTGCATTGTTGGGGCAAGGAGTCTTGTAGTTTATGATTCATGTCAGGGTCATGCACAACAGACGAGTCTTGGCATAAATGCCAGAATAATTTTTGTATGGTCATGGGGACCTCCAATTAAATAGTGTCTTTTTGATGTCCAGTTAAACTTTTTTTATGAAAATATCATAGTAGAATATAGTATTACTATAGTATTTAGTAGCATAAGAATGCAACATGCGTGCCTGTCTCTAAAGTCTAAAAGCTGGAGCTTCTGTGAGGGCTTCAACCAACAATGTTCTAATTTGCTTAGAAGGTCACTTACGTTTTATACTGATGACCTATCTGAGGGATCAGAAGAACAGAAAAAGAAACGGTGATATGAAACCAGGTTAAGCTGTGAGGAGGCCACAATGCTCACTACAGCTAAACAGCTAATTGGCGTTATTACCAGGTGTGGGACCCCCACCGATCAGATACCGATGACCTATCCTTTAACAGGGCAATCAGTAAACATGAGAAAGCTGTTTAAATACATATTCGGCTTGGCCAAGGAAGAACTCAAATATTAATGAGCAGCTATGTTGATTAATCTACACAGACACAGTTCAGGAAGATGACAGTGATCCCGTTATATAAAAATAACCCTCACATATTGTAAAATATTTGTTTTATTAATTTAATATAGTATCAACATATTCCACATCACAATACAGCCATTATCATCCCTTACTTTGGTTCTTGTCCCCACTTGGGCACAAAAACTGGATTCCAAACTAAAGTATCGGTATATTTTAGGTTTGTGGGAGATAACCGGATCGCCTGGGGGAAAACCACACAGAAATACATAAATATAAATACATAAATACAGTAAAAGTATATCTTACTAATATATGCTGTGGGGTTCCTATGAAATAGATAACTTTCATTGGGTCAAGTAATACGATGACAGAGTTCAATTCTAAGACATAGTCTGAAGCACATAACCCTGTAGTTACAGAATCCATCACTACTGAACGGCCTGTGGAAGCCCTAAAGATGACCATAAATATGAGATATTTTCCTGCAGAAGATTGGCCGATCCGACTTTTCTTTCTGCATTGACTTAGTATGATTGTCGCACATGTACTTGGAAACTGGGTGGGTAAGGGGGTCCCATACTGAATGTTGCTGTGGGGCCCTGTGAGATCTGTGTACGCCCCTGGCACCATGAAAGTGGATAGCATTTTACATCCACAGCAAATGTATGTTGCAGATTTCCGACACAGATTTCAGCCTTTGCAATGAAGAGAGTTTGAAATTTGCGACAAACCTACAGCATTTACGTTATAAATTCCACTATGGAATCTGCACCATTTAGCTTGCATTTTGCTGCTACGGATCTCCAGATATGCAGCAGATTTATTGCTGTTATGTACAAAGAAGACCTGACATAAAAACATTAACTATGTACGGCATTTTCTTTTCTTCCACAGCGCCATGTTTTGCAAGTAATATAGCATTCCATTATCAGTGTGGTACAGAACATGCGGTGGTGTCCTGGGATGCAGCGCTGGGGGGAATGAATTATACAGCCTCCGTCAGCACACAGAATGGGGATGTGGCTAACTGCAGTACAGAGATCACAAACTGTGTTGTTAGAGATTTACAGTGTGGACAAGTTTACTCTGTGATTGTGGACTCTTTTGGGGCAGAATGCAGCAGCAGAACCATCTCTCCAGAACTGACTCACACAGGTAACTTTTTTCCCTTTTTTTTTGTTGACCAGTTATGGTTTACCCAATGTAGATTCACACACAGCAGATTTGTTGCAGAAATGTTTATTAGGGGTGCCGAAGTCCAAACACATGATGCAGAAACAACCCCATAAAGTAAATGAATGAATTTGGTCATGGGAGTTTCTGCAATAAATCTGGCATATGTGAATTCACCTTAAAGGCTATGGACATCTTTGGGGTAATTTTTTTATGATTGCATTTTACTCATTTTGAGCTTAAATAATTATCATTAAAAAATTATTCAGCTAGTCTTTATTAAAAATTTTCACCCATTTCTGAGGTACAAGGGTTAAAAATCTGTTTCCAAGCTTTCTTTGAATCCAGTCATCTGAAGGCTCATGTGTAGCTCTTATCCCTAACTTCCTGACCTCATAAACATTCATTATAACTCCGTTCTTACCAAACTGATAATAGTATGGCTTAAAGGGGTTCTCTGGGAATTAACAAAATAAAATTACTTAAAATACTTATATATTAATATATATGCACCTAGACCCTTACATTATTTGCGCTAGAATTTGTGGAAAACACTTAATGGCCCAGATTTACTAATCCTAAAGATGGGGTAAACCTAGTCATGCTACCTGATTAGCACAGTGTGGCGGTTTTGAGAAAATGGCTGCCTTCCCGCTCTTTCTGCCTCCTTTTAAGCCCCTCTACTCAACCCCAGCAAAACACTAACCTCTCCTCTCATTACCCCTTCCGTCTATCCTTTTCCACTCCCCCCAAACCTCAGTAATGAGGGCCTCCCCTCATGCTTGCAGCCCTCGTCCAGCCCTTCCTAGACTTGTACAATATTTATCACAGAGGCTCAGGCTGGATGATAAATCTGGTGCAGGGATAGACACTTTTCTCTGACTCTTTATCAGTTGGCTTACTTTGAGACCAATTTTTATGCCTGTATTGTGGTGAAATTTTGGCACAAAATGGCACATCCTAGGCCCAACCATCTTTCAGGTGAAGCTCTGACCCTTTTGACTAAGCCCTGCCACTTGTTGAGCATGTCCTATAAAAGTTTAAAAACCCTAGATGCACCAAATTATGCCAATCTGCACCTCTTTTGTCACAGACACATTAGTAAATCTGTGCCAATGTGGTGAATATTTTAAAGGGAACCTGTCATCTCTGAAACACCCCCTGAACTAGAGTAAGCGGTGTATAGTGTAAGTGATGCTGAATCAGAATATGTAAGCTTTATCTTTATACTCACTTCCATTCTGACGCTGTGCTCCTACAAACCTGCAGTAAAATACAGTGAGAGGACTCTTCTTTGAGTCCTCTCCATTATGTGAGTGAGCACTGGAGTCCAGTGAGTGCATTTTACTGCAGGTTTGTGGGAGCACAGAGTCAGAATATAAGAGAGTATGAAGATAAAACTTACATATTTGGATTCAGCATCACTTACACTATACACCGCTTACTCTAGTTCAGGGGGGTGTTTCGGAGATGACAGGTTCCCTTTAAGTTTCTGCACCAGAATTTATACCTATTTGCAATATACTAGAAACAACTGTCTGCAAGTCAATATTTTGTCTGGTCCTACTTTGCACTTTCCTTTGCTGTAGTCTTAGAAAGATTTTGTCACATCTTCTGAGCTCCAAAATGGTCTCAAAAGTATTGTAAAATTCTGTATAGAGCCCTGTGGTGCATTGTGTTACATCTTCCTTACAGACTGCCTTAGCCTTAAAAAAACGACAGATCTTCAAAATCTTGGGCACATTTAAAAAATCTTTTATTCTCTGGCTCATTAGAAAGGTGCATGATGATGAGTTATCCACTCCCTTTTGGTGCCCCTTTACGTGTAGACGAGAAGTCAGTTTCTTTATGCATTCCTATGCGAGCCTCAATAACAGTCTCATAGTACTGAACAGAGAACCTGACTTCCTGTCCACACATAAGACTCTGTGTCAGTTTAAGAGTCAGAGTGTTGGTTACATGACACAGCTGAGGACCAGAAGGGAGGTTATAACTCACACATACTATCACCAGTAAGAAAATTACCTTCACTATAGATTGCATCTTGTACCTTTCTAACGGGCCAGAGAATAAATTTTTTTGTGGGAGTGTGTCTTTAAGGACATAACTACTTTTACCTATCATTTACAATTCACGATACATGTAACAAAGTACAGACTATTCTTAATTTTGGCACAAATGGCAAAAATGGTGGAGGCTAAATATTCTGATGCAAAATTCAACAGTATTACTAAATCTCTCGTATCTATAATATGCACCAAAAAGTGACTGATGAGAATCCAAATGTGTCATAATAAAATAACCTCCCCTTGTGTTGTCTCCGTTTGGGGAAATAAGGACACACTGTAGGCCTATTTAGCCATGTATGTGCTGTATTACATTGTTGTTGATATGTTATGTTTTTTTTTTTTAGCAAGATCAGTAGTAATTACTCTTTTTAATGTCTCCAGAACCCTGTGTGCCTCAGAGCGTCTCAGTCGATATTGACTGCCAGACAAATGGTGCTGCTGTATCATGGGACAGCACTCCTGGCTCCACGAATTATACTGCGGCAGTTCGCGCCTTGGATGGCGAGGTGCATACCTGTCATACCACGTCTACTTACTGTAACATCACTGGTCTGAGCTGTGGTGTCACGTATACTGTCAGTGTAACCGCATTTAATGACCAGTGTCAAGGTGCAAGTAGCATGGAAGTGGAATTGATCACAGGTAATTTCTGGCACTGTATGGGGTGAGGTTATTGAACATACAATACATTAATAAATACTTGCATGTCATTTACCATTTATTAACTGTGCCACTTTCTAGTCCCCTGTCCACCAGAAGATGTCTACGCAGAGACGGACTGTGGTACAAATGCTTTAGTCATTTCTTGGAAGCAGAGTAATGGTGCTGACAGCTTCACCTCCCTTCTAACAACACCAACCGGAAACACGACTTGTATATCTGAACAGGCAAACTGCACCTTCTCTAACCTGCCATGTGGACATGAATTCATGGCGATGGTGTCAGCTACCAACAGCCGCTGTGCTGGACCCATGAGCACATATGTAAAGGCCCAGACTGGTAAATTTAAAATGATGTGACATAGACTGTACAATGCCTTATCAGCTATATCATTCAGGCCGTTTAATAGCCACTATATTGGGTCCATCTTCGTAGTACTGGGGACAATCTGCCTTCAGAATAGCCTGAATTCTTTGTGATGTAGTTTCATCAAGTGCGGTTCATTATCTCAGTACATGAGAAAACATGTGCTTTGTGTTTGTGTCATTCTCCTGGACGTAACCTTTAGAAGATGGGCGCATTGTGGCCACAATCTGATGTACAGAATATGGTCAGCAGAAATAAACTGGTAGGAGACTGTGTGTCTGATAAACGTTACCCACACTATTTGATGACGTCACCCATTCTGACATGAGGCAGGATGGATCTATGTAGTCCAACAGTTCACACCAAATTTTTGACCCACCAACTATGTGGCACAAAATATTGTGGTCCTCCAAACAAGGGGTTCTTTTACTAGCATTCGACTCTTCAGTGTTGGTGAACCGAATTATAACTTTGGTTTCCTGTTCCTAATGAGTGAAAGCTAGGGTAGCCTTGTGCGGCTCTGGCCTATTCATATCGTATCATTTGATAAATTGTGCTTTTCTGTATACCTCTCTGGTACCACACGGTTATTTTAGCTTACTTAGCTTAAAGGGAACCTGTCTCAATGAAAATGCAGTGCAATCTCCAGACAACGTTTTATAGATCAGGTGGAGCTGAACAGATTGGCATATAGTTTTATGGGAAAAGATTTAGTATAACTTGTATTCATCTAAAGTTCTGCTCATTCCAAGTCAAGGAGTCCTGTGGGTGGTCCTAATCTATGACTGATAGCTATCTATATACAGGGAAGTCTGTCCCTGTGTGAGCAGCCCATATGACTCCTTAGCTGAGAATGATTACAGATTTAGATGAGTAAATCACAGGTTTTACTAAATCTTTTCCCTTAAAACTATATCAATCTTCTCAGTGCATCCTGCTCTATAAGGCTAGTTTCACACTAGCGGCATGGTTCTCCAGCAGGCTGTTCTGGCAGGTGAACAGCCTGCCAGATCCGTGCTGCCGCTAGTGCATGTGTGCGGCCAGAACTCTGTTCCGGCCCCATTCACTATAATTAAGGCGGTCCGGAGTTCCGGACGCAGCACTACAAACATGCTGAGAGGCAGCCGGAATAAAACTATGACAATGCTGCTAGTGTGAAAGTAGCCTAAGATGGTGCCTACAGATAGCACTGCATTTTTAAGGTGACAGGTTCCCCTTAAACCACCTCCTTTTGACTTCTTTCATTAGAGTGGTCTTTATACGCAAGACATTTATGGACCATCCACAGGCTATGTCATAAATATCTGAGAGCACCAGCTATTGTGAGAACCCTGACTTCTGACATGTCTGGTCCCACATGGGGACATTCTTTGGAGAGTTTTTATATTCTGTAATATTAACTATATGCACTATTTTTTTTATCACTAAATTCACAGCACCTTGTACTCCCATGAATGTGAACACAGCCCTGGACTGCATTGATAACTCAGCTCTGGTTTCCTGGAGCCCTTCCCCAGGGGCATTAAACTACTTTTCCTCTTTGATTGGATCAGAAGGAGAAAGGTACAACTGTAGCAGTCTGACCACGTCATGTTGGATGAGAAATGTCCCGTGCGGTGGAGAATATACTGTAGCAGTGATGGCTCAGAACAACGTCTGTAACAGTGTAGAAAACAGCATCACTGTACTGGAAACATGTAAGATACTTTACGTTTCACTGTTTTCTGTCAAACTGTATTTCGACAGGCTAGATGATGATTTGTGATATAAATAGCATTATATCTAGTAACAAAAGTAACATCTCTCTTCTTAGGTCCTTGCGCCCCACAAAATATGTCCATATTTACACCCTGTGACTCTAACGAGGTTATGCTGCAGTGGCTGGCTTCCCCAGACGTTGCAGAATATAAGGTCAATGTAATATCATCAGATGGGATGAATTATATGTGCAACACAACAAACACCACCTGCAGCATCGGAGGACTTCAGTGTGGAGAGATGTATACTGTGACAGTCACAATATTCAATCATCATCTGGCTAATATCAGCCTAGAGGAGAAAACATTTATGACAGGTAATAAGAACAAAAATGTGAAATCTGCACATATTAATGCAGTAAATATTACAGTCAGCAAGGATCTTCAACCACTTTCCACCAGCCAGAACATGGCTATTCCAGGGCCTCACCACTGGTCGAAGCTGGGACAAAATTAAACATATTCTTTCATTAGTCTCTTAAATCTAGTATAGCAATAATCTAAGCACAAAAGGAAGACCAAGATCCCCCCTGAGGTCCAGGGGCGCAGCTAAAGGCTCATGGGCCCTGGTGCAAGAAGTCAGCTTGGGCCCCCCCCCTTCCCTCAGCTCTGGTGCACCTAGCTTTTCTGCCGGCCAAGTCAAAAACTGAACCCCCCCCCATGCCAAATTCTCACCCTAACCTTTTCCCTCCTAACATTACGTATATCACTACAGAACATACAGGGTAAGGCTACATTCACACGACACTTGTTTTTGCGGCCTCCGATCTGCATATTTTGCGGCTTAGATGTGAACCCATTCACTTAAATGAACACTGTGTGCTGTCCACATCTGTATGTCCATTCCTAATTTTGTCCGTTTTGCGGACAAGGATAGGCATTGTTACAGTGGATCTGCAAAAAAAACAGATGCCATACGGAACATCATCCTTTTTTTTGCGGATCTGCAATTTGCAGACTGCAAAACACAATGTTCGTGTGAATGTAGCCTAATACAGCGCCCCATACCTCGTACATCCAGTATAATACAGCGCAGGGCAGTTTCTAGGTAATTTTGCTAATAGGGCGAACATTAAAAAAAGCGCCCCCCCCCAATCAAATAACACTGACTTAAACAATGTTGCATAGCATGCACAGCTCAGTAGCCACGACAATGAACAGGGTTCTTTAAAAGCAGTACTTGTCTAGGAAAAGAAAGAAGCACATGCTTTTTTTCCAGAAAAGATCTCTTCTGTTGAATGCAACTTAGTTACAATCACATCTATATCTCATCATAGGTAAAGTAGGTGGAGTTTCTAATCATGGACAACCATTTTATATATTTCTTTAAAAAATGTCTGTATCAACACTTATGCAATAGATCTTTTTCTTACTGTGCAGTTGATATTCTTTAGATGATGCTGTCCAGTTGGTGTAGTTAAGTTGCTGCAGACCTGTGTTTCAACTCCTGATGCAGAATAAGCAAGAACCTGTGAATATAGGACAGAAGACAGCATGTAAAAATACTTCCCATAGACTGAGTTTCAGCTAACACCAACTCTCCTTCCCACCGCTGAACTATTGTCTAGGATTAGAAAGAAGCACATGCTTTTTTCCGGAAAAGATTTAGTCTGTCCATGGGCTATGCCTGGTATTACAGCTTAGCTTACTTCTTTTGAATGTAAGGCCCCATTCACACGACCATGTGAATGGGGCCGTATCTATCCGCAAAATTGCAGGAATAGATGCGGCCCCATTCACCTCTATGGGGCCGGGAGCTGCGGAACGGAGCAAGCACCGTTCCGTGGCTCTTTTGAAACATGTCCTATACTTGTCCGTGCGCACGGACAAGTGTAGGCATTCTCAATGGGGCTGCACGGCGTGTGTTCTGAGCGGTCCAGCGGCCCCCGTATATTTGTGTGTCCGCAGTAATGCGGGCCCACAAATATACGGTCGTGTGAATGGGCCCTAAATCTGATACAATCACATCCATATCTCATTATAGGTAAGGGTGGGGGTGATGTTTCTAATCGTGGACAACCATTTTAGGTATTTTAGTCTATCTAAAAAATGCCTGGAGCAAAACTTATACAAAAAACTTTTTCTTACTGTGCAGTTGTAGTTCAGATCATGCAGTCCAGATGGTGCAGTTGGCGTACTCCAGACGGTGCAGGGCAGTTGGCGTACTCCAGACGGTGCAGGGCAGTTGGCGTACTCCAGACGGTGCAGGCCAGTTGGCGTACTTCAGACGGTGCAGGCCAGTTAGCGTACTTCAGACGGTGCAGGCCAGTTGGCGTACTTCAGACGGTGCAGGCCAGTTGGCGTACTTCAGACGGTGCAGGCCAGTTGGCGTACTTCAGAGGGTGCAGGCCAGTTGGCGTACTTCAGAGGGTGCAGGGCAGTTGGCGTACTTCAGAGGGTGCAGGGCAGTTGGCGTACTTCAGAGGGTGCGGGCCAGTTGGCGTACTTCAGACGGTGCAGGGCAGTTGGCGTACTTCAGAGGGTGCAGGGCAGTTGGCGTACTTCAGACGGTGCAGGCCGGTTGACGTACTTCAGAGGGTGCAGGCCAGTTGGCGTACTCCAGACGGTGTAGGGCAGTTGGCGTACTCCAGACGGTGCAGGACAGTTGGCGTACTCCAGAGGTGCAGGGCAGTTGGCGTACTCCAGACGGTGGCAGGCCAGTTGGCGTACTCCAGACGGTGCAGGCCAGTTGGCGTACTCCAGACGGTGCAGGCCAGTTGGCGTACTCCAGACGGTGCAGGCCCAGTTGGCGTACTCCAGACGGTGCAGGCCAGTTGGCGTACTCCAGACGGTGCAGGCCAGTTGGCGTACTTCAGAGGGTGCAGGGCAGTTGGCGTACTTCACAGGGTGCAGGCCGGTTGGCGTACTTCACAGGGTGCAGGCGGTTGGCGTACTTCAAGGGGTGCAGGCCGGTTGGCGTACTTCAGAGGGTGCAGGCCGGTTGGCGTACTTCAGAGGGTGCAGGCCGGTTGGCGTACTTTCAGACGGTGCAGGCCGGTGTCTCACGGCCGTACTTCAGACGGTGCAGGGCAGTTGGCGTACTCCAGACGGTGCAGGGCAAGTTGGCGTACTCCAGACGGTGCAGGCCAGTTGGCGTACTCCAGACGGTGCAGGCCAGTGGCGTACTCCAGAGCAGGGTGGCGTACTCCAAGGCAGTTGGCGTACTCCAGACGGTGCAGGCCAGTTGGCGTACTCCAGACGGTGCAGGCCAGTTGGCACGGTGCAGGCCAGTTGGCGTACTTCGGTGCAGGCCCAGTTGGCCGTACTTCAGACGGTGCAGGTTTGGCGTACTTTGCGTGCAGGCCAGTTGGCGTACTTCAGAGGGTCAGGCCAGTTGGCGACAGAGGGGTGCAGGCCAGTTGGCGTACTTCGTGAGGCCAGCACGGTGAGGCCAGTTGGCGTACTTCAGAGGGTGCGGCAGTTGGCGTACTTCGGTGCAGCTTGGCGTACTTCAGAGGGTGCAGGGCAGTTGGCGTACTTCAGAGGGTGGGCCAGTTGGCGTACTTCAGAGGGTGGCAGGCCAGTTGGCGTACTTCAGAGGGTGCAGGCCAGTTGGCGTACTTCAGAGGGTGCAGGCCAGTTTGGCGTGCAGGCCAGTTGGCGTACTTCAGAAGCGGTGCAGTGCAGGCAGTTGGCGTACTTCAGACGGTGCAGGCCAGTTGGCGTACTTCAGACGGTGCACAGTTGGCGTACGACGGTGCAGGCCAGTTGGCGTACCTTTCAGAGGGTGCAGGCCAGTTGGCGTACTTCAGAGGGTGCAAGGCCAGTTGGCGTACTCAGAGGGTGCCAGCAGGGTGCAGGGCAGTTGGCGTACTTCAGAGGGTGCAGGGCAGTGGCGTACTTCAGAGGGTGCAGTTGGCGCAGGGTGCGGGCAGTTGGCGTACTTCAGAGGGTGCAGGCAGTTGGCGTCAACTTCAGAGGGTGCAGGCCAGTTGGCGTACTTCAGAGGGTGCAGGGCAGTTGGCGTACTTCAGACGGTGCAGGCCAGTTGGCGTACTTCAGACGGTGCAGGCCAGTTGGCGTACTTCAGACGGTGCAGGCCAGTTGGGTACTTCCAGTTGGCGTACTTCAGAGGGTGCAGGCCAGTTGGCGTACTTCAGAGGTGCAGGGCAGTTGGCGTACTTCAGAGGGTGCAGGGCAGTTGGCGTACTTCAGAGGGTGCAGGGCGGTTGGCGTACTTCAGGGTGCAGGGCGTTGGCGTACTTCAGACGGTGCAGGGCGTTGGCGTACTTCAGACGGTCAGGGTGGCGGTACTTCAGACGGTGCAGGCCGGTTGGCGTACTTCAGACGGTGCAGGGTTGGCGTACTTCAGAGGGTGCAGGCAAGTTGGGTTATCCAGTTGGCGTACTTCAAGGGGCAGTTGGCGTACTTCAATGCCTGAGCGCGGTTGGCGTACTTATGCGCAGAGGGCCGGTTGGCGTACTTCAGAAGCAGAGGGTGCGGTTGGCGTACTTCAGAGGGTGCAGGCCGGTTGGCGTACTTCAGAGGGTCGGTTTACTTCAGAGGGTGCAGGGCCGGTGGCGTACTTCAGAGGGTGCAGGGGTTGGCGTACTTCAGAGGGTGCAGGCCAGCCAGGCCGTACTTCAGATGGTGCAGGCCGGTTGGCGTACTTCAGAGGGTTTGGCGTACTCCCAGACAGGGCAGTTGGCGTACTTCAGAGCAGGCCAGTTGGCGTACTTCAGAGGGTGCAGGCAAGTTGGGTACTTCAGAGGGTGCAGGGCAGTTGGCGTACTTCAGAGAGTGCAGGGCAGTTGGCGTTGTACTTCACAGGGTGCAGGGTTGCAGGCCAGTTGGCGTACTTCAGACGGTGCAGGCCAGTGGCGTACTTCAGGGTGCAGGCCAGTTGGCGTACTTCAGACGGTGCAGGCCCAGTTGGCGTACTTCAGACGGTGCAGGCCAGTTGGCGTACTTCAGACGGTGCAGGCAGTTGGCGTACTTCAGACGGTGCAGCCAGTTTGGCGTACTTCAGAGGCCAGTTGGCGTACCAGAGGGTGCAGTTCGTAACTTCAGAGGGTGGCAGGCCAGTTGGCGCAGGGGTGCAGGGCAGGGCGTACTTCAGAGGGTTTGCAGGGCAGGTTGGCGTACTTCAGAGGGTGCAGGCCAGTTGGCGTACTTCAGAGGGTGCAGGCCAGTTGGCGTACTTCAGAGGGTGCAGGCGAGTTGGCGTACTTCAGAGGGTGCAGGCCAGTTGGCGTACTCAGAGGGTGCAGGCCAGTTGGCGTACTTCAGAGGGTGCAGGGCAGTTGCGTACTTCAATTGTACTTCTCAGGGTGCAGGCCAGTTGGCGTACTTCAGGAGTTGCAGGGGCAGTTGGCGTACTTCACAGGGTGCAGGCAGTTTACTTCACAGGGTGCAGCCGTCACAGGGTGGGCAGTTGGCGTACTCAGGGTGGCAGGCCAGACGGTGCAGGCCAGTTGGCGTACTTCAGAGGTGCAGGCCATTGGCGTACTTCAGACGGTGCAGGCCAGTTGGCGTACTTCAGACGGTGCGGCCAGTTGGCGTACTTCAGACGGTGCAGGCCAGTTGGCGTACTTCAGACGGTGCAGGCCAGTTGGCGTACTTCAGAGGGTTGCAGGCCAGTTGGCGTACTTCAGAAGGGTGCAGGCCAGTTGGCGTACTTCAGAGGTGCAGGGCAGTTGGCGTACTTCAGAGGGTGCAGGGCAGTTGGCGTACTTCAGAGGGTGCAGGCCAGTTGGCGTACTACTTCAGAGGGTGCAGGCCAGTTGGCGTACTTCAGAGGGTGCAGGCGAGTGGCGTACTTCAGAGGGTGCAAGGCCAGTTGGCGTACTTCAGAGGTGCAGGCAGTTGGCGTACTTCAGAGGGTGCAGGGCAGTTGGCGTACTTCAAGGGGTGCAGGCCAGTTGCGTACTTCACAGGGTGCAGGCCAGTTGCGTACTTCACAGGGTGCAGGCCAGTTGGCGTACTTCACAGGGTGCAGGCCAGTTGGCGTACTTCACAGGGTGCGCAGCCAGTTGGCGTACTTCACAGGGTGCAGGCCAGTTGGCGTACTTCACAGGTGCAGGCCAGTTGGCGTACTTCAGACGGTGCAGGCCAGTTGGGTACTTCAGACGGTGCAGGCCAGTTGGCGTACTTCAGACGGTAGGCCAGTTTGGCGACTTCGACGGTGCAGGCCAGTTGGCGTACTTCAGAGGGTGCAGGGCCAGTTGGCGTACTTCAGAGGTTGCAGGCCAGTTTGGCGTACTTCAGGGTGCACTTGGGCGTAGACTTCAGAGGGTGCAGGCCAGTTGGCGTACTTCAGGGTCAGTTGGCGTACAGAGGGTTGCAGGCCAGTTGGCGTACTTCAGGGTTGCAGGCCAGTTGGCGTACTTCAGAGGGTGCAGGGCAGTTGGCGTACTTCAGAGGGTGCAGGCCAGTTGGCGTACTTCAGAGGGTGCAGGGCAGTGGCGTACTTCAGGGTGCAGGCAGTTGGCCGTACTTCAGAGGGTGTGCGTACTTCAGACGTGCAGGCAGTTGGCGTACTTCAGACGGTGCAGGCCAGTTGGCGTACTTCAGAGGTGCAGGGCAGTTGGCGTACTTCAGAGGCGTGCAGGCCAGTTGGCGTACTTCAGACGGTGCAGGCCAGTACTTTGGCGTACTTCAGAGGGTGCAGGGCAGTTGGCGTACTTCAGAGGGTGCAGGCCAGTTGGCGTACTTCAGAGGGTCAGGGCAGTTGGCGTACTTCAGAGGGTGCAGGGCCAGTTGGCGTACTTCAGCAGGCCAGTTGCAGAGGCCAGTTGGCGTACTTCAGACGGTGCAGGCCAGTTGGCGTACTTCAGAGGTGCAGGCCAGTTGGCGTACTTCAGAGGGTGCAGGCCAGTTGGCGTACTTCAGAGGGTGCAGGGCAGTTGGCGTACTTCAGAGGGTGCAGGCAGTTGGCGTACTTCAGGTGCAGGCAGTTGGCGTACTTCAGAGGGTGCAGGGCAGTTGGCGTACTTCAGAGGGTGCAGGGCAGGCGTACTTCAGAGGGTGCAGGGCCAGTTGGCGTACTTCAGAGGGTGCAGGGCAGTTTGGCGTACTTCAGACGGTGCAGGCCAGTTGGCGTACTTCAGACGGTGCAGGCCAGTTGGCGTACTTCAGAGGGTTGCAGGCCATTGGCAGTTGGCGTACTTCAGAGGTGCAGGCCAGTTGGCGTACTTCAGAGGGTGCAGGCCAGTTGGCGTACTTCAGAGGGTGCAGGCCAGTTGGCGTACTTCAGAGGGTGCAGGCCAGTTGGCGTACTTCAGAGGGTGCAGGCCAGTTGGCGTACTTCAGAGGGTGCAGGCGTACATTGCAGGCCAGTTGGCGTACTTCAGCAGGCCACAGGTGCAGGGCAGTTGGCGTACTTCAGAGGGTGCAGGGCAGTTGTGTACTTCAGAGGTCAGCCAGTTTCAGGCAGGCCAGTTGCGTACTTTCAACGGTGCAGGCCAGTTTGGCGTACTTCAGACGGTGCAGGCCAGTTGGCGTACTTCAGACGGTGCAGGCCAGTTGGCGTACTTCAGACGGTGCAGGCCAGTTGGCGTACTTCAGACGGTGCAGGCCAGTTGGCGTACTTCAGAGGGTGCAGGCCAGTTGGCGTACTTCAGACGGTGCAGGGCAGTTGGCGTACTTCAGACGGTGCAGGGCAGTTGGCGTACTTCAGAGGGTGCAGGCCAGTTGGCGTACTTCAGAGGGTGCAGGGCAGTTGGCGTACTTCAGAGGGTGCAGGGCAGTTGGCGTACTTCAGAGGGTGCAGGGCAGTTGGCGTACTTCAGAGGGTAATATAACACAGACAAACATGTACCTTAAAATAATCAAAGTTTATTTAATACATATTATATTAAAAAATACACATAAACAATTAGTACATATATAGCGATGGATGGAAGTCCCCAGCGGGTACACCACTAAATCAATCGCCAAGTGCTCAGGGTGGCACAGCTCAATTCCTAAAACTACATCAATCACAATACATATAGTGCCCATTGGTCACATCATAAGTTTTATATTTAAAGTGCCAGTGCACTTTAAGAGTGGAGGGCTCAGGGTTGGTAGGCATGCTCTGCAGTATTATGTACTTATATAATGTATGTCTGCCCTTTTAGGATTATTATGCACTGGCACTTTAAATATATACTTATGATGTGACCAATGGGCACTAATATGTATTGTGATTGATGT